>PTFA01000071.1:1244761-1347922 GCA_003342895.1 Casuarius casuarius | reverse complement strand
GGGGGTCCCCGCGTGGCGACCGCGGCCTGCCCGGCGCTCTCCCCGCCGCAGGTGCCCCAGGCGAAGCGGGACGGCGCGCCGGCCCTCGTCTGCGCCATGGCGCAGCGGGCCTACCGGAGCCTGCTGCTGCGGCGCCGCGACCAGGCCCTCCTGGCGCTGGGCCGCGCCGGCGCCGGCAAGACGGCCTGCTGCCGCAGCGCCCTCGAGTACCTGGCGGCCGCGGCGGGCGGCCCGGACGGCGCCGTCTCAGGTAGGGGCGGCGGGCGGAGCCCGCAGCGCACGGGAAGGCCGTGGCCATGCCGTTGCCCGGCGGCTTCGTGGCCCGCGGGGTGCCCTGCGGCTCCTGCCCGGCCCGGGCTCCTCTTCGCGGTTAATACCAAAGCCGCCACCAGACGGGATTTATTTGCCCGCCTCGGCTCTCCCAGCGAGGGGCGCAGGGCCGCCGTGGCCGCGGGGCTGGTGGCACAGGGCCTGTTGGTGCTGGTTTTGCAGTGGAGAAGATCCAGGCCATGTTTACGGTCCTCGGAGCCTTCGGGTCGGTGACCACCAGCTGCAGCAGCAGCTCCACGCGCTTCTCCATGGTCCTGTCGCTGGATTTCAGCGCCGCTGGCCGAATCACCGCCGCTCACCTCCAGGTATCCCCGCGGTCCCGCGCCTGGCGAGGCGGGAGGGCTGCAGCCAAAACCTGCTGCGGGTCTTTGCGGAGGGGGCACAAAGGTCCCCTGCCCTGCGCCCCCGCTCCACGGCAAGCCCAGGCTGAGGAGCTGCGCTGGGTGCCGTGGAGGGCAAGAGGAGCGGTGTCCTCTGCTTCACGGTGAAATGAGCTCCATGCCTGCCCAGATGCATGCGCAGGGAAGGCCTGGGTACGACTGAGAACCAGGGTGAACCTCATAGCAACACGTACAGCCTTCCCAGGGCAGAGCCCAGATCTCCAGTCACTTCCTGCACCCTTCAGTGGGGGGGCAGAGGAGCCCTTTTGCTCGCAGGAGAAAACCTGGCGTGCTCGTCCCTCTCCCTGTCCTTCCTGCTGGAACAAAGCCCCCCCAGCTGCAGCTGAGCAGAAGCTCTGTTAATGGCGTAGCTGGGTCCCCCGGCAGCCAGTCGCCGGCCACCGCTCCGCTGGAAGGGAGTGCAGAACAGCACTAAAATGAAATATTTATGAGGAAATGCATAATTCAGCATTTCATTAGCAGCACCTTGCATGTTAGCCTTGAAATTAAACAGAAGCCTCTGGGGGCTTTTGTCGCCATCGCCACACCGTTACACAAAGGCATTTTAATCAAAGACCTGCCTGTGCTACCTGGGCCTGGGTTAGAGGAGGGGGAGGCTTGAGGCAGCGTCTGCTGGTAGGGAGCCACAAGGATTTCCCATTTCTGCTCTGTATTCACCCCGTATTCACCCCATACCTTGGCAGGGAGCAGCTGCCTCCGGCTCAGAGGCCTTGCTCAGCCCTGCGAGCCTTCGTCGGGTCCCTTTCCTGAGCATGGGCAGCTCCCCGGGATGCTCCTGGAGGACAGGATAGCCAGGGAGCTTGCAGCTCAGCAGGGACTCATTCCTTGGGTCAGGTCCAGGAGTGAACTATCCTGAGGAAGGAGGAGTCTGATTTAGGCTTGCCTCAAGCCCTGGCAATGGCTTATCCATTGCAAGGACACAGACCACGTAGCCTCTTTAGTATGGCCCTCGTATTGCCCAGCCTTCCTGCGGTGTGGACGGATCGTGGGATACCGCACGCATGTGGCTGCAGTTTTACCCCATGAAGCATGCCCGGGGCAGAGTCTGCTCTCGCTTCTGCTTCTGCATCTGCTGTGTGCAGCTCCGACTGCCCTGGTGCAGGAGGAACAGTCTCCAGACACGAGTCCTCCAAAGCCCCGTCTTGGCCAGACGAGTGAAAACCCAGCCCCCTCCTCAACAGCTCCTGCTGGTGTCTCCTTGTTTCTGGGTGTGCGGGCGCTGCTGTCCCTGCCTGTCCCTGGGTGCAGCTTGTCCCCAGCTTTGCCTGGCTGCGGTGGCAGCCTGCTGCCCTCCCTATGCCGGGGGGCTGGCACTCGCGCTCGCGGGGGCTCGGGGCCGCTGCTCACGCCTGCCTCTGCCCCCTCCGCCAGACCATGCTGCTGGAGAGAGTCCGTGTCGCCCAGCAGCCGCAGGGAGAGAGCAACTTCAACGTCTTCCCTCTGATGCTGGCAGGCCTGGACGCGGCTCAGAGGTGAGTGTGCGGCTGCGGGGGCCTGGCTGGGTGTTGGGACCCTCCAGCACGGCTGCGGGAGATGCTGGGTGCAGGCGGCCATCCAGGAACAGCCAAAGAGCTGCTCACCACCCCAGGCTCCTCCTCCATTGCCCGGCTGGCAGGATCGCCCACCGCCAAGGGTGTCCCCCCATGGTTTACATTCAAAACGTGGGCTTTGAATCCTCTGTGGTAAGAAAGGAGCACAGAGCAAAACATATTGGTGCACAGGGCACAGATCACCGGGGTACGACTTCACACATCGCTCCTCTGCTGATAAGTAAGGCGGAAGGAAAAAAAATCAACCTGAAAGGCCTGTTGTTCACAGGGATATTTAAGGCAGCAGCCGTGGCCTTGGCAGCAGCGTTCGAAAGAGCCAGGGGTGCTCCGGGGCGAGGTGGGACCGGTGGCAGGGACGAGCAGAGCAGAGGAGGCGGTGATGCTCGGGGACGGCTGGACGAGGGGCCTTCCCTGGCTGGGGGAGTGGGGCGCCTCTGGAGCAGCTCCGGTTTTGGGGAGGGCCCCTGGCTCGGCTGGGGAATTTGAGGCTGGGGTGCCTGGACAGCAGGAACAGGGCCCTGCATGGCTGGCAGGTTGCGTTTGGCTCTTAATTGGTGGCAAAGGGGCAGATTTCAGAGGTTTTTGTTTTAGAGCCCCAAAGGATCACTATTTGCCAAGGTAGTCACTTTAGTGACGTGGCAGGGATTTTTAGACGTTCTTATTTTAGAGATTTTCCAGAAAACAGGGGCATTTTCTGATGCTTATTTTTCCTCTTCACTAAAACTTAAATTGGTCTAATCAGCAAAAATGGGACATAAATATAGTTTAAAAATAGGAACACGGTGAGCGTGTATACATTCACAGAACTCCTTGGATGCTGGCGCAGTGACGTGTCGTGTTATGTGGTTTCCTCTGGGATCCTGGGGCAGTTTGTGCTGCAGCTCTGCCGTCGCAATGCCTGCTACAGAAATAGCCTGTCGGCTGCGGGCTCGGCTGGCAGGGACCAGCTCCTCTCCAGCCGGCGAGCTCCCGGCACGCCCTTCGCAGTATGGCAGCGATGACTGCCCTGAAACCAGCCGGCCAGGCTGAGTCTCTGTTTATTCTGGCGTTCCCCACAAGCCGCATGTCCCTGGACTGCTCCGGGCGAAAGGTCCCGGGCCGTTTCTGGTGCCAGGCTCTGTCCATCGCTGCTGTGCAGAACCACGGGAGCCTTTTCCGAGAAGGAAATGAATGCTCCCCCCGAAAGCTGTAGTTATGATTGATAGAGAATTTGGTGCTGGACCGATCCCTGCAGTCCTGTGGTGAATTCACAGGGTAGTGAAGTAGCTCGCTGAGGCGCAGAGAGCAGTGTGCTGTCTCATGGGGTAAGACTGGAGGAATAAATCAGCCCATACTGTGGGGCATTTACTGACTGTCTTCTTCCCCCAATCAGCCTCTGGTTCCCCTAAAGCCTGCAGGCTTTAGGGCCCAGAGAGGACATGGGATGTCCCCAAGGACAGGGCAGCTGGAATTTGGGGGGTGCTGGGGTGCAGCAGAGGAGGGAAACCCCTTTAGATGGTGGTCTGGGAGCCACTGCCAGAGAGGTCCTTCTCTGAGCATTACCTGACGTCCCCTTTGGCCCAGCAAGCCTTGAGGTCTGAGAGGTCGTGTTTTGGATCATGTGGTGCTTTAGAGAGGTTTTGGGAGCCCATGTGGGAACCTGAAGCAAAGAAAAAAAATAAATTCTTCCAAATGGTTGTGGTGTGGCAAAGAAACTGCTTTATCCAAGCTCCTTCACTGACGCTGAACTCTACACAGTGCTGTGGATTTTGGTATCATTTTCATGCGCCAGCCCCTCTTCCCTTTGAAAAGCAATAAGCCCTATCATGTTGCACTGAGGTATAGCTTCATTTTCATTTTTCATAACTACTTTCAGGACAATGCTGCATTTGCACCAGATGGCTGAGAGCAACTCCTTTGGAATCAAGCCATTCGCCAAGGTAGGGATAGACAAACCAGCTGCATTAACTCCTGCTCTGCCTGTTTGCTTTCCTCCGTGCTGAGCAGCATTATTCAGCGTGCAGGCTCTCTCTGCACATGCCAGTTGGCAAGGGCCCTGCAGTTTTCCTATGGCTTCCTTCAGCGACATATCAGCTGTGGAACAGCATGAAAATAGCTTTTGGCTGAAATATTAGCCCAGACTTACCAAATCCTTCCTGCAGAGTTTCTCAGAGGCTTAGCTGTGCCAGTCCCAGGTCATGAGTGGAGTGCATGGGACGTGGGTCGTCCTTGCACTGGCTGAAGGTGAAGCGACTGCACATTGAAACGCTGTGAATGTTGAGGATGGACCTGTTCAAAACCTGCTGAATTATACCTGTAATTTTCCCCCCGTTGACCTTGGGATGGGCAGGGAGTTTCCTCTGAAGCCCTGCTGTCGGCCGTGGGATGCTCCGGGTCGGGGCGTACAGCAGGCCTGGCTCCCGTGGGGGTGCACGGGCTCTGCAGCACGCATCCCGGCACATCCCGGCTTCCCGGCCTCGCAGCTGGAGCCCCGTGCCGGCGCTGCCGAGAGCTGAGTGGGCAGCCAAGCTGCTGCTGCCTGGTGTCCGTGTTAGATTAATCCACTTCCCTCTCGGAAGTGAGTTTGTCTTACGGCATTTCAGAACGAGACACGCGGAGCTGCTCACCAGGGGAAACACATTGGTTTCTAATATCGCCCATTCAGCTCAGAGACAGAACGTACTGCTCTTAAGTGTGAATAATTTCTGATATTTCCCTGCAACAGCAGCTCTCGCAGGGGTGAGCGCCTCCTTCGGAGAGCACAGAATGCTATTTTTAGGGGCTGAAAATACTGCATTTGATTTCCAGCACCAGCTCCTTATTAGTCTGAGCCGTTTGCAAGGATTAGGCAGATTGCCAATGAGCCAAAGCACTGGAATGAATTGCAGCAATTTGCAGTTACATCATCTATTGATGAATTCAATATTCAATCTTTCTCATGTAGCTACTGCTCAAATCCAATGGCCAAACAAATTTAGCAGTTTGAACAGTTGCTCCCGTGCCCACGGCCTGGGCGAGGTTTCCAGTTGTTGCCCCCTGCTCCCAGCCGATGCCTGGTGCCACCGGCCTCGCTGCGGGGCTGCGCTGCTCCCCCGGCACGGGCACACGGGCAGCTGCTGCGTGGCCGTGACTGTCCTCTGCGCCGCAAGCGCCCCGGGCAGAGCTGAGCAGCCTTTCCATGGAGCCCACTGGCCTCTGGATGCAACGAGCGTGTTTGCCAGCTTGTGCTCTTGGGACATTTAATCCGGGGATTAAGGGCTTCCTCGGGATCAAAGACGCACCTGGGGGTAGCCTGGGCGGTGCATATCTGAGCAGCGCCTTGGCCCGCCGGGTGCCTCAGCGGGGAGAGCGTCAGGCGGGTTTCCCCGTGTCGGACGCGCGGGGCTAGTCCTGCCCGGGGAGCACCAGCCCTCCCCTGCGGGTTTCACCTCCGCGAGAGGCACCGCTCCGACCAGCGCCCGGGGGCTGGCGGCTGCCGGGGCACCGACGTGCTGGGAGCGCGGAGCTGCGGCTGGGCTGGGATCTGGTGCTCTGCAGCCAGGCAGCCGGGGGGGAAGAGAGCAAACGGTTCCAGAGTTAGCAAGAAGCAAATTGCTGTTTTTGTTCCATCAGTCCAAGACTTCTGGAAAGAGGGGAGGGTGGAGATCTTGGGTCTGTTGCCAACAGCCTGATGGGACCAGCTGATGGGGGCGGGTGACTGGTGACAGTCTTATTTTGCAACGTGCAAAGGGCAGGGAAGAGGCTCCCTCGGCTCCCACCGCCATGCAGCGCGGGAGGGAGGTGCTTCAGCTCATCTCGCACAGCTCTGGGGGGTTGTTCACCTTCCTCCCTCCCCCCGAGTACAAGCCTGCCCTTCCAGAGGGGTCGGGGCTGGAGCTGAAGCTGAGGGTCTGTGCAAACAGCAGGCATGCTCGGGGCCCCGGGTTGGAGCCGCAGCGGTGACCTGCGTGCTGCTGGCTGCCCGACAGCCCTGCCGCAGTGTCCTGCGGCCGTCCTGGCGCCTCCGCAGCCGTGGAGGCAGAGCCCGGCTCCGTGCGGGGCCCCGCGCCTGCGAGGCTGCTGGCGTCCCTTTCTGAAGGTACGAGCGAGGCACGTCTCCGATCCAGGAGACGCTTCCCCCTTCCTCCCCGTTACGGTCCCTGTGCTCGGCTGCGTGCATCATTGCTATGGTTACAGCTGGGATTTCTGTTGTTTAGTCTCCGTAGCACCCCAGGTACGGGCGGTGAGCGTGGGTGTCCTCTACCAGGCTCACGGCACTGGGCTGCTCGGGTCCAGCAGGAGAGGCGATTCGGGGCCGGGCAGACACAGGGCACTAATCCAGGCTGGCAGGAGCACGGCTCTGCTCCGCGTGCCTGCTGATGCCGCAGAAGCATTGATACTGCCTGTGATCTCCACTAACTGGCAGAGGGTCAGAACAAGGTCCCACCCTCAGAAATGGGTGTCCCTGCCACAGTTTTTTTGTCCTTCCCAGTGGTGCCAGGGATGTTCCCTGCGCGCACAAGTGTCCCATGAAAGCCCGATTCAGATGTTCGGCTTGGAGAGGGCTCCAGGAGCATCCCATGCCAAGCGTTAGCAGATGGCCCATTTGATCCGCCTGGTTGAGAGCCGCGTGTATTCCTAAGGCAATGTCACTTGGCCTGTGCCGGCGAGGCCACGCGTCCTTTCCCTGCTGCCGAAGGGGTCATCCGGGGACTGCACCAGGACTCGCTGGGGAAAAAGGAGCGTGAGAGGTCGAAAAGCTGCTTTCCCACCAGAGACGAGCAAGTTCTTGGCTCCGGAAAGGCACTGTCACTGCAAGCTCGTATTCCAGGGATGCTCCACTTTGGGATGACACCCTGCACGGCCTTCCTGGGCTTGAGGGTGACCCTTGGTAATGCCCATTCACGAGCATTTAAATTAGCCGAGAAGGAAAGCAAAAATGTGCAAATCTGTGTTGTGCTTTGTTTTGTTTTAGCTTGGAATCTGGTGAAATTTGTCTTTTTTTTCTTGATTAAAAACTGGATATATTTTCCATTCTGTATGTACTCTCCATTGTAATCCATTATGTACAGGACTCTTGTTTTTCAGACCAAAATTCTGCTGGTGGCCTCCCAGCCTTAGTCCTGCTAGTCTGGGGAATAACTCCGCACTGCCTGGTCGCCTGCTGTGACACTGCAGTCACAAATATTTGGGGTGTTTGAGTCTGGAGAAATTGCAGACTTCGGCTGTGTTTTCTCATTAGTAGCTGCCTCGTAGGCCTTTGTAGGAGCAGAAATCCTTTAGATCATGCAGGCTGTTTGCTGCCAAGACAGGGATGCTGCCTGTCGAAGCCCCGTGTGCTGTGTCTAGCCTCAGGGCTGCATGTGTCTGGATTGAAAATCCTCAGTTCAGGGGGAAAACTAATTTGCTGTGGGGCTGCATTTGCAAAAAATATTCCAGGACTCATCGGATGGGATGAGGGAGCTCCTCAGCCCTGCCCGGGGGCAGATCCTGGGTTTAACGGCCTTTGCTCAGCTTGCCCTGCCTTGGGACCACAAGCTTCACTGCTTGGATGGTGGAATGGGCTTAAAAGAAGGGAGACTAGACCACGATTTCTGATAAGGACCGGCCAGCGCAGCCTTCCTGCTGCACTTGGACTCTTTGCTGGTGTTTGATTTCGATTTCTTCCCTTCCCCCTGGGGAAGGAGCGCTCCCAGGGACGCAGCACTGGCTCTTCTGTTGGTGCAGCAGAAACCAGCCCCTCTGAAACGTGCTGGGAGCTGCCTGCTCCTCCCGCCCCAGCAGCCAGGGTAGGTTTCCTCAGCAGGTGCTATTTTTCTGTAATCCAGCCAGAATAACTCAATGACGAGTGAGAAAAAGCTCAATTTCCCTTCCCCGTCCTGCTCCTGGCATGCAGCTCACGCAGACGCAGCCACAAGCTGTGCTTTTCCTTACAGTGCGCTGTGGGGCACTTGAGTTTTTGCTATTTATTATGTCAGAAGTATAAAAATGCAACTTTTCCTGGGGTTCTGACATTTGGCTGTTCCCCAGTGCATGACACAAATGGCTCCTACGAGGATTAAGCTCCTAGAATAGCAAATGGCAAGTAAGAGTTGTTATTTGGTGCTATCGTACCACAGATGTGTTACTGCTTTTGAGGTCTGCAAGGCAAATAGCGTTCTGAAGGTGACTAGACCAGGTCCTGCTGGATGACTTGCAGTTGTTTGGCTAATCCTAATGTACCTGCAGGTTAGAGTATTTAGCAAGAATTGGAAAGATCTAAAATGTCTGACTTTAGGAGCTGCTGTTTAACATCCTTCGCAAACAGTTCTGAGGTGGGAAGTATGCCTTGTCGTGTGGTAAGAAGAGATCACCAGGCTTGCTGCTAGTGCCAGGCTCTTGCTGAACTTGTCAGTGGATTCTCCCATTGCGGCCTAAGCTATTCTTCGGGGCCCTTTGTCTTTCTCTTTCTTGGCTATGTTTTTCCTGTGCCCTTTGCGTTCCCTTTGTGTGTGTTTGTGTGCCCTCTCCCCCCTCCAAGAGCCCCACAATGCTGCCGGGGAGACAGTTATGTTCATCCCGGTGTTTCTCTTTCCTTCCAGCCCGAGGAGAAGCAGAAGGCCTCCGCGGCGTTTGCCCAGCTGCAGGCCGCCATGGGCACGCTGGGCATCACAGCGGAGGAGCAGCAAGCCGTCTGGCGGGTGTTAGCAGGCATCTACCACCTGGGCGCTGCCGGGGCTTGTAAAGGTAAACGAGACCTCCTGTCCCTCGTTTTCTGATTGCTCTTATTTGCTGCCGCTGGTGCTGGGGCTTAAAGAGGAGGAGGGAGGGAAAGCACAGCTGCAGTGGTGCTGGGTGAAGGAGGCAGAGCATCTCTGTGCTGTCTGCCGTGCGTTGCCACGCCGGGAAGCAGTCTGGGAGCAGCGTGGACGTGGCTGCTGCGGTTTGTCGGGCTGAGCCCTTCACCCTGTGCGGGGGACCCACGCTTTGGGCTGTGGGTGACGGGTGCAAGCGTGCACGTCTGTCCCCGAGCCGGGGAGTGCAGACCCAGGTGGCTGTCCCCGCGGGTGCCGGGTCCTGCGTGGGGCTGGGACCCTGCGCGGGGGCCTCCTCTGAGCACGGCCTCGCCGGTGCAGCAGCACCTCGCTGCTCGGCAGCGCTTGGCGTTGTACCAGCTTGTTCCAAAGGACCGGGAAGGCGGCTCGTTCGTTATCTCTTTCCATTTACCCTCCTGGTTACGGCATTCGCAATGACAGTGCGAAGGGGCAGTTTCAGGTAGCAATAATTTTCTCTTGAGTGTCTAATACAGTAACTGAATTATAATAGGATGAGTCTGGGTAAAGATTGTATTTATAAAGACTTTATTAATACAGTTATAGAAATTGCCTTATCCCTTATAAATTATTTTAAGGTGTTCTCTAACCCATTTTAGAGACAGCCCCATTGATTTACACACTTCAATTTATGAGGGCTGCATAAAGCCTGCTATAAACTAAGGCATAGACATTTATAAATGTCTCTGCAACATGTCATAATGCATCTTATGGTAATTTATGCCATTAATCATTTATTAATTATTTTAAAAGGATGAATGCTGTCCTCACTTGAAGTGTGGTCTCTCTTTCTCCCTCTGTTTGGCTTTTTCTTCCTCCATCTCCCCTAATGCCCTTCCAACTTTTTGAAAGTTCTGCTCTCTCAGGCCAAAGCGTTGTGATAAGGCTCTTGTTGGAAAAAGAAAGTCCTTCTGCCTCAAGACTTTTCAGGAGAGCAAATCTTGGAGATGCTTCTTTTAAAATTAGCTGACTTAGGTACAGGGGTGCATGGGCGGGAAGCTGCTGTGCTGGTGGAGGAAGGCTCCCGGGTGCCCGGTCCCGTGGCTGCGCCCGGTCCCGTGGCTGCGCCCGGCCGGCGCGGGTCCCCGCGGCGTAAGGCAGGCTGCGTCGCTGTTTGCTCGCAGTCGCGCGGGCCTTCTCCGGCCCGGCTGCGTTAGGATGCTCTCGACTTGGCGCAAACCCAGGCGTCTCAGAGGGGCTTTTTCCCCCCCTGTTCCTGGGCACACGTGCTCTGTGTGTGTGGTGGCCAGGCTGTGCAGAGCAGACCTACTTCATTAGAGCTGAGGAAGGCTTTTAAATTTACTCCTATAATAACCTAAGCTGATTTACTCAAACTTACTGGACTTTCAGCAGGGACTTTCTGTCCCAAGCATCCTGTAAGCCAGCCTAAGGTCAATTGACTGCTATATTCGAAAAGTCTTGTAGCAATTATTTCAGCAGGAATAGGAATATTAAGCAGTGGGCCCGGGCAGGGCTTGTGACTTCGGAGCTGGCTTGGGTACAGGATTAGCAATCAGAGCATGTCTCAGCAGCACTCGCTCGCGTATTGATTCCCCCATCATGTGTCAACAAAAGGGGAGAAATGAAAGGAAGTGCGGATGAAAAATGGATCAAAGCTGCATGGAGCAAAAGTCTCGGTGGGGGCCATGACTCTCTTAATGTGGTTAAACCTATCTCCCAATAGCCATCTCTTCCCTTCCCCTTTTATAAACTTTGAAGTTCAAAAATCCTCTCCTCGAAATCTCGCCAAAGAAAGCCTCATCACTGTTTTTATCACTTGCATTCAGGAGCACAGCCAGAGACTGCAGGCAGCATCACAGCCACCGCGCTGTAATCCCAGCAACAAAGGCCCCTGGCACGTGGCACGCTCTGGCTTTGGAGGCCCCGGGGGCAATTTAAATACTTTTTTTTTTTTTCTTCTGCTGATTGCTATCATCTTGTCGCATACTGTTTGCCTGGGAATAAAGCAGGAGGGACTAGCACCATCTCTCTCTGGCTGAGAGTAGAAAACAAGTCTGTAGCTAGAAAAACAACAAGAAAGGTTGAATTTCAAAAGCCTGCTCTGTTCCGGTGTCAGCATTTATCATTGCCTTTGAAATGTGTTAAAGCAGTTCTTTTTGTGAGAAAGCAGCCTGACAGCCAGAGGCCAGCAGGGCATCTTAGGTACCCGTTCACCTAAGTGCTTTCGGTCCTTTTGTGTGCTGCAGAATATTACATATTTTCATTTATTCATTAGCCCTTTAACTGGGAAGGAGGTTTCAGGCACAGCCGGGGGTCAGCATTCAGCTCACTCTCAAGCTGTCTGTTTTGCTGACTGCTACAAAAATAAAGCACCGCAGCTCCATGCTTTCCCTTGGCTTCCCGCTGCGCAGCTTTAATAGAGGCGACGGAGTTTCTAGCGGCTGCGAGTCACTGAAATCTCCCTGCTGCGGCAGCCTGGCGTCCGTGGCCGCCTCCCCGAGCAGCCCGCTGCCGCCCTGGTCCCTCCTGGGAGGCCGGGTTGTCCCGCGAGCGGTGCAGCTCCCCGGGCCCGTCCCGTGCGCCAGCGTCGCCCTGAGCTGGCCGGCACGCCAGCGGCGGTCTGCTTGTGTTGCTGTGTCGCGACGCTGCTTGCGTTGCTGTTTAGCGCTGTGTTAACGGGGCTGGATGGCCAGCCGAGAGGCAGGATTTACCGCTCGGGCGCTGGAGCTGCTTTGGTCACAGGGTGCGTGGCTGGTTTTTCCTTGCAGTGTTTTTGGTCGTAGATTTGTGCCATTTCAGAGCCACACGGGGGGACGGAGCTGGGGGACCCTGCGTTCCCCGCCGGCAGTGCTGTGCCTTGCTGCTCTGCTGCCCGGGGCAGGAGCCGGGGGAGCCAGGCCTGCCCGCGACACGCTCCCGTCCGGGGGTGTCTGCCCGGCGGTGAAGCATCCTCCAGGCTCCGTGGGGTGGTGAGTTTGGTCGTCCTGCCTGGCTGGTTCGGTATTTCAGAGGCTGCTGTAGGGTCAGTGGCCAGAACCTTTTGGATGGAGGAAAATCAGAAAACCAGAAGAGCAAAGCATGCAGCAGAGAGAGCTGCTGCCGCTGGTCAGAGCGAGTGGCCCCGAGCACCGCGCAGCGCTCTGGACCCCGCCAGGCAGCATCCTGCTTCTGCTCGCCCTCTGCATCGTGGCGGGGCTGGTCCTCTGCTGAGGAGCTGGAAAAGCTCCAGTCCCGGCTTCGAGGGGAGAAGCGGAGGCGTGGAGCGCTGCACTGGAACAGCCTGGGGTCCCGCAGGGAGCTGGAGGCGGGGGCTGGCACTGACGCGGCTGGCGGGGGACGTGAGAGCTGAGACCCCCTTGAGCATCCCCTTTAGCTTTCTGAAATGGCAAGTTTCCAAATGGACTAGAAGCCATTTAGCCAAGTGCAGTAATGGGGACGTCCATCAAAACGTAAAGGGAGAGCACCTGGCAGGATCCGGCAGGCGCTAATTGCCCGGTTCCCGCACGCGCGGGTGCCATCAGCAATGGGCTGCGGTGACCTTCTGCATCCTCACGCAGCTGAGAGAAACCCGTAAGCCTGCATTAAAGCTGCTGTTTTACAGCCTCTGAGATGTAGTGACCTTTCAGTAATTGATGTGGAAATGACACTTTGTTCTTAATTCTACCAAAACTCAATGCCCAAATTTATCTTAACTTTTCATTACTGCCTGTTGCTAAAAGGATGAGGGAACAGTGTATCCATAATTAGCACTGACTCAGAGTTTCCCTTTTATGACAAATATATCTGTCCCTGAGGTGGTCACTGTTGCAGAGGGAAAAATAAACTGGTAAACTGCGGCGTGGTGCGTAGGCTGTAGCTGCATTGTTATTTTCGGTGCAGCCCGAGCCCCGTGCAGCCTGGCGCCGGTGAGTGGGCTGCGAACCTGGCAGCGGAGAGGAGTGCGGAGGACGACAGGCGGAAGGCCTTCAGCATGAAGTGACGCCGTGCGACTTCACGCAGGGCTCGTTCCTCTCCCTCCTCCTCCTCCCTCCTGTCCTCCCCAGCACCTTCACCTTGCAACGTTTTCAGATACGTGCTTGCATGATTGAAGTCTTTAGAGTTTGCTTATAGACATATCTGAGCTTGGGGAGGCCATAGCAGGCCCCTCTTTCCCCTGGGATTCACTAAGAGAAGAGGACACAGATCTGCAAGGAAGCCCTGGTAGTAATCTCCTGTGTTGCCTGGTGCCACCTGCACGTTCCCGGTGCCAGCTGCTAGGGCAGCTCTGCTCCTCTGTGCTGCAGGCGCAGCGGAGGCCGCGCAGCTCTGCTGCCGCCGAGGGCTCCTCTGCTTCCTTGCACCAGTCACCCAAATGAGTCGCGGAGGAGACTGCGTCAGGCCTCGGCCTCTGGGTCTTGCCGTTTGTTCTCTCGGTGTTAAAGCCTTTTGCGCCTCAGCACCTGGGTTTTCTTGCTGCGCTGGGATGTGCAGCTGAGTTTGTGCCTGTTTTCGGTTCTCTGTGTTTATTTTGTGAGTTGCAGCAATAATCGTGCCGTGGTGGCACCGTGCAGGCTCCTTGGGAAGGCCTTGGAGAACTGGGGCAGTCTCTAGGGCTGAGCCTCCGTGTAGCGGCCTCCCGGCTACCAGCCCGGGGGAGATGTCTGCCCAGCGTTTCGGCTTCCCAGGCAAGAGAAGTCAGGTCAGAGAGGAGAGTGTGGCCACCACAGCTGGAGCTGGCAGTGTTTGCCGAGGTTGTGCGTATCGGCACTGAGGTCGGGGCTGCCTCCCAGCAGCAGGGTTTACCAGCGGTGCGTGCTCTGGGAGGGCGTTTTGCAGATGCCTGGTCAGGCCCCACTGCGTTGGTCGGAGTGCTGGAGGCTGATGTGCAGCCCCCGGGCTCAGAGCAGCCTTTTAATCCCAGCTGGGTTTAATGAAGTCGTGAGCAGGATGTTGGGTTCTTGCCCCCTTTTGCCAGTGGATATTTGCGTGTCGCAGACAGGCCAGGAGCCGGGGAGAAGCCTGCAGCGTGGGGCGGAGGCTGCCGGGCGATGCCCCGGGCTGCGTCGGAGCGGAGCGAGCCCTGCGCTCCCCGGGGCAGGAGGACTCTGGTTCGAGTGCAGGCCAGGCGGAGCCCTGAGCTCTGCCGTTTGGGTGCAGGAAACGGGCAGAAATGAGGAGTTTTGTTGGAAGTTGTGCTTTGAGCAGCCGAACCCCGGGGTGGGGAGTGGAAGGCGCTCCAGCCCCGAGCGCGGGAGCCGTGGGGAGAGCCGCAGGCTCGGCCGTGCAGGGAGCGGGCGGTGGTGGAGGTCAGCGGCTCTGCACGCCGGTTCCCCCCTCGCCTCGGCATGGGGGTTAGTTTTCCTCCGTGTCCTGGCTGTGGTCTGGGGTTCAGCCCCAGGGAGCAGCGGCCCGGCTTAGGGGTGGCGCGAGGGGTCCGGCTCCGGGGGCTGGCGCTGAGCCTCCTCTGCGTGGATTTTATTTCTGCTACCGCGCTCCCCGGCCCGGGCGGGCCGTCTCCACGTGCAGCAAGTTATGGCACTATCTATTCAGCGCTCTGACATCTTTATTACAGACAGTTGGGGAAATGCAGCCAGAATGGCAGATTTCTTTAATCATGCTATTACACAGCTCTCCGCTTTGTTATATATAGGCTTTAATATGTCATACATCAGACGATGGGTCAACAGAGAATAGACTGGAGAATTTAGTGCAAGGCAAATAAATTAACCATTCGAGCCAGAGGGAACCTCCTCTTTCCCCTTCCCCACCCAGAGGAATAAAGAGGGACAAATGGCTTTTTTATTTGTCCCATTAGCAGTGCAAACGTTTTAATGACAAAAGAAGTGAGAGGAGAAGGAGGAGCGGAGAAGGGTTGCGCAGGTAAGCGGGGGCAGGCGGGCTGCGCGTCCCTGCCCGGCGCAGGCGTCCGAAGGGGAAGGCTGCTCAGTGGCAGCAGGTAGAAGCGCTCCGGGCAGTTCCCGTAGCGGGAGGCCGAGGTCCCTGGCGCTCCCTGAGCATCGGGGCTTGCGGCCGGCGCTGCGCCTGCCTCCGGCCTCTCCTCCTAGGCAAGCCGGGCCGTGGGTTTCCAGGCACGTTCTGCCTCCCGTAATTGCCTCCGCCGTGCACCGACGAGAGTGCAAACATGAGGCTCGTCCACAACGAGCGCCGCACGTCTCGGGGCTCCTAATTAATGGCTGTAAAGTCAATTCAGTGTTGTGAGCGTGTGCTGCAGGGGCGGCGGGCCGCGGTGCGGGGAGCCCCGCGCATCCCCGAGCCAGCCCGCTCCCGTGCTCGTCCTCCGCTGCAGCGCGCACGGCGTGCAGAGCCGGCGGGCGGTCTGGCCCCGCGGGAGCCTCCGGCCTCCCCGCTGCCCCGCTCCCGCGGCACCCAGAGTCGAGATCCTCTGGCTGCAAGGGCAGAGGAAGCCTGGTGCTGACGCTGTATTTTCATACTGCTTCTCTTAAATATTAAATGTGCCAAGTAATTACCTCTTAGGTGTTAAAGTTGGCGTGTTTGACAATGGTCAGATTACACCCTGGGCGGCTGCGCACCGCTGCTATTTATATTTTATGACGTGTGCAATGCCGCCTGGGCTCTCCCGCACCGGCCGGGGTGGGGGGACAGCGGCGGGCACAGCGGCAGGCACCGCGTCCGGAGGGTCACGAGCGCGTGAGGAGTTCCCGGGGGGGCCTGTGCCTGCCCCTTTGCTGATTCAGTGCACGCCAGCAGCTTGCAGCTGAGGTGCAACTCAAGGAATAGCTAAGTGCAGAACCCACGGCATAATGAGCGTTTCAGGACTATTTACCGCTCGGTTAGATATGCTCACGCAGAGGATTCGGCGTGCAGGGCCGAGTGGCTGGGCGTATCGATGTGCTGAGCCGCGAGCAGCACGCCTGGCCCACAGCAGCTCTTCCCCGTGTCTGAGGTCCTGAGACGTGGGGCAGCAGAAGGTCAGGAAACGGGAAGGTCTTGCTGTGCTCCTTGGAAATGTTTGTGTCGAGGCAAATTGAGCTGAGATGTGAGCGTTGGAGCGGGTTGGTTGTGCTGCCGTGGGCGGGGGTCTCGGGGCGGCACTGGTGCCCGCAGGCAGGGGCTCGGGGGCCCCGCCGGGCCCGCGGCAGGGTCTCCCCACATCCCGTCTGGCCTTCGGCCCGTGAAGCTGCGTGCAAGCATCTTTGAGCGGGTGCAGAAGCCACTGTCCAGCAAGTGCGGTAAAATTAAAACAAGTGGAAACAAAACAAATCCAAGCCTTGATTGTCGAGGCAGTTTGTCTGCTCCAGCACAGCCCTCGATGTTCGAGGCTTTCAGTCGGAATAAAAAGCGACAGGAAAAGATCAAAGGGGAGAGGAGGGGAGGGGGATGATTCCCCTGAGGGCTCAGACGAGCAGGACGCCCGGTCCGCAGGCAGCGCTTGCAGCGGGGCTGAGACCTGGTTGCCCCGTCCCCGTCCCCTTGGGAGCCCGGCGCAGCACCTCACCCCGAAAGGTGCCCGTGGGTCCAGCTAGCGAGCGCCGAGGGTGGGGGATGCGTCTCCTGCTCTCCCGCACAATCCCGTTCCTTCGTTGGTGGCTACTTGCTTTATTTTGAGGGCTCATCTTTGCTGTGAGATCCAGGGCTGGTTCCTCGTTAGTCACCACCTAGAAACGCTCTGTCAGGTCTCTGGACGACTTTGCTCCCCTGCTCCCGCTTCTGCTCGCTGCGCTCCTGTGCTCCTGACTCTGTGCCAGCTGGCTGGCTCCGGAGCATCTCTCATGCCCGGATCTGTAAAAGGATTTATCCTGCAGATTGTCTCCCTATTGATTTTAATCATTAAGCTGAAATTGCTATGCTGGATATAAATAATTTCCTTTGAAAGCGCGTGTCAGCTCTGTTTGCTGATGGGGCTGAGAGGAGTGCTGCTCTCCGGGTCACAGGGACAGCAAACATCGCGGGGTCTGAGTGCGGTGATCCTGGCTTTGGAGGGATTGAGTCGTAATCCCATCAGCATCCATAAACGCATCTGCTAGTTTGGTCCACTGAAGCTTTTAAAATATACAGAAAATGTTATTCATGCCTTGCTGAACCTGCTGGATGCCGTGCGGGACCGCGTGCCGGCAAGGAGCCTCGGCGCCTGGGAGCAGCAGCCAGTGCACAGAGCTCTCCTGGGGGAGAAGCTCTTGCAGCAGGGTAGCAAGCACTGCTTTGAGATCCTTGCTACCCTCTCCTGGCAAAAAAAAGAAGAAAAAAAAAAAAAAAAGAAAGGAAAAGAAGTCTTTCTATGCCAAACGATTACTCCAGGGCCGGGCTGGCCGGCGCTGCCCGAGCGGGCGGTGGAAACCACCACCGGAGGAGAAGGGTTTCAGGTGACGTTAAGAAGGGAAGAGCCTTTCAGTTCAGTTCGAGCTGATGCTCAGAAGGGGAATCAGAGCCCTCAGAGTGAGGTAAGCGTCCAACCACATCCACTTTAATTGAAAATTAAAAGGGCAGACAATAAAGAACTGCGCAGAGCAGTAATACTGCAATAAAAGGAATTAGAAAGAAGTATATGGTTGCTGACTTACTAATGCATACAGACCGCAGGCACGGATAGCTGTTAAACCGGCTGCAAATGCTAGAATAGCAAAGCGGAGTTTCCCGAGTTTGGGTATTGCTGTAGGTTACTTCTAGCAGCCGCAGAGCCCGGCTTTCCCGAGGGGCCTGCGGTGCCAGCCGGCTGGGATGCTGCACGCCTGCCCATGGCGAGGGCCTGCTCTGCCTCGCGGCAGCGGTCTCCCGCGGCGGGCGCTGAGGCCGTGCGGGTGCTGAGCGTGCCCCCGGTGCCCACCCCCTTGCCCGGGTCCTCTGGACCTGCCTGCCAGCCCGAGTGCTTGCTCCCCTGAGCCGAGCTCGCCTTTAGTTGTTCCTGAGCTCTGATGGTTTATGTGCCGCTAACGAGCGTCAGTGCGTGCCGCGATTTCTGATCCAGGGTTCTGTAATTAAAACCATCCAAATGAGCTGGTAATTAGTAGCTCCGCTCTGGCAGGGTCTCGCCCCGCTGCCTTGCTGCTGCCGCTCCGGCCCGTTTTTGCCCAGGCCGATCCATCTTTCCGGGGGCACGTCTAGGCCGTGGTCGGGAGCTTCGTCGCTCTGAGCGGGTCGGCAAGCGTGTGCTTGAAAACCGCCCGTGAAGGGTGTGAAGGCAGAGGGGGGGCAGCTGGCGTGCGCCCTGCGAGACCCCTCCTTCCTCCCCATCCTGCACAAAAATAAGTCTTTGCTTTACTTATTTTGGTTTTTGCTCGGGGCTGGGCGTGGCCGCGGGGCAGGGAAGCATGCCGGCGGCAGCGGGTGCTTGCGGGGGCCCGTCTGTACACGCTGCCCCTCTCTCCCCTCCCGGCAGTCGGCAGGAAGCAGTTCATGAAGTTCGAGTGGGCGAATAAGGCCGCCGACGTCCTGGGCTGCGACGTGGAGGAGCTCACCACCGCCGTCTTCAAGCACCATCTCAAGCAGATCATCGAGCAGGTCGCGGCTCGGGGCAGCCAGCTGCCCCAGGACGAGGACGGTCCTTCAGGTACCGGAGCTTTATAGTCCGTTTTTCTTTATTTATTGGTGATGCAGAAATACTGTGCTCCGCCCCGGTCATGAGCGGGCACTGGGGGAAGGTGGGGCGCTTGGCGCTGCAGGGAAAGGCAGTGCACCCTTCTCTTTTCAGGCAGTAAGATCCATTTAAATATATTCATATTAAATAAATTGTTAGATGTGCTCAGTGGGGTGACTCTCCTGAGCTTTGGAGCTGACTCCGCCTGTCGCTTCCTAAGGACACCTGAGGATCCAGTGAATTCTGGTAACGTCAGGGGAAGATGAGCAGTATGGCATGAAAGTCGGGTTATTTGCCAGGAGCCCTCACCGTTTGCGAGAGGCCCATCTCCGAGTGAGACCTTGCAGAAACACGAACAGCGCGGGCGTCGCAGCCCCTCTGCTCCCCTTGCAGACCGGAGCGGTGCTCGTGCCTCTGCCCGCGCTGCCGGAGGCTGGATGCCGCCCGGGCAGCCAAACCTCGCTGTTTCCGTATGCGTGTGTCACTCGCGCTTTCTTTTCCGTGCTGCAAACCTCACCCCTGGGCTGGACGGAGCAAGGGGCTCCTGTCAGATGGGCCCGTGCTCCACGGCCCCCACGGTGGGCCGACAGCCTCCCTGAGCACAGGGGAGGGAGAGGGCGAGCAGCTTCAGCAAGCAGCTATGTTAACTGTAAATACCAGGCACTTTTAAGCGGAAAGCAGAGATCATTTGGCTTAGGGCACAAGAATATTTTGCTACCTGCTGCTATCTGGGCACTGAGAAAAATTCACAGCCAGCACCAACCTGATTCCAGTGTGCCTGTGGCTTTTTCCCCTCTTGTGATGATATTTTTCTTTTGCAAATTTGTTTTTCCCCTCTGCATGTTTGCAGCCGGGGCTTGTGGCTCTCCGACATTTGCTGCAAAAAGGACTATCGTGTTTGCGAAGGGTGCAAGGAGGTTGCCTGTTCCCTAGCAACCGGCTGGATTTCAGGGTTAAAGAAAGACCATGAAATGCTTTAAGAGCTCCCCCCAGGAAAGGAAGAGGAAGGGATAAAAGAAAAAAAAATAGCAAAAGGGCAGCTGGCCGGGAGCTTCCTTCCACCGTGCTCACAAATGAAGCAGCGCTGGTGCCGTGCTGCATGTGCCCGTGTGGCTCAGGGAGAGCTGGATACTTGCGGTGCCGCGCGCCAGCACTTGACAAACTGTTGCTGAACCAGTATAAAATTCAAATTAATGCATGGACCTAATTTGCAGAGGCAGATCCAGCACGCACACGTGGGGGAGAGTATGAGATATCGCCCAGCTTTAAGGTCAGCCTTTCCATGCCAGACTAGTCTCGGCAGCTGAATTATAGCCAGGCTGCCGCAGGCTGTGCCGATAGAAGCAAGCACTTGCAGTGCTCGCCCTTAATATGGTGATGCTTTTATTTCTTAAATATAAATTAGGCGAGGAGCACTAGAGGGACTGAAGGTATACACCTGGATTTTTATTGCTGGTGTAACTGGAGTTATGTAGCACCTGCCAGGCAGAAATTGGGAGCAGCTCAGGTTATCTTACCCCGAGAGCAAGGGAAACGCCTGCTACTGGTTGTGTCTCAGACAGGTTGGGCTCAGCGGGAGCTAAATGCCGTGTCTCTGCCTGCTCTTCCCTTTGCGTGCACTAGGGCCGAAGATGACGGGCGTGGAGTGCG
The DNA here is from genome assembly GCA_003342895.1 of Casuarius casuarius. Lineage (NCBI taxonomy): Eukaryota > Metazoa > Chordata > Aves > Casuariiformes > Casuariidae > Casuarius > Casuarius casuarius. The sequence goes on along the minus strand of PTFA01000071.1, from coordinate 1,327,728 downwards.
TGGAGGGGATGGCTGCGGGTCTCTACGAGGAGCTTTTCGCTGCCGTCGTCTCCCTGATCAACAGGTATGGGCGCTGCCGGGGCCTGCGCCAGCAGTGCCGCTGTGCACCCAGAAACAAGGCACGTTCACGACATTCGCTGCCAATGTGTCCTTCTGGCACTAGCGAAGAGCAGCCTTTACTGGGAGCTCTCTGGAGAGATGCATGTAGCAGGCAACCGCTGCCTGCTGCAGAAAGGTTTTCTGAAAATATCTGTATCGGAGAGTCTGCTGGCAGATTGGGATCTTCTGTGGGCGCCTGGTGAGCCTGGCAGCCTGGACCGAGCGTCCCCAGAGAGCAGCAGTTAGGTGCTCAGCCCGACTGGGTGTTGCATGGGCCTCCTGTCCCTCCTCCCTGCTCTTTGCCTGCTGGCCCTGGCCTGGGTCACCCATGCGCCAGTTTGTTTCTTCTCTCCTGAGCGCTTTCATGGTCGGACGAAGCGCTGAGCCATTTGCAGTGTGCGGGGCCGGACCCGGTGTCTCGATGCCCGTGTCTGGTGCGCTGGTATGGCTCTGCGTTCCGGGCTGCCCTGCTTCGCTCCGAGTGCACGTCTGACATTTCTGAAGGTGGAGGCTTGTGCTGCAGCCAGGCGTATCTTCTGCTGGTGTGCAGCCACAGCAGCCTCGCCGCCTTGCTTGCGCCTGCTCTTGGCTCAGAGCCTCCCCGGCTCCTCGGGAGCTGAAACCTCCATGCCCGTGGTGTTGGCGGCCAATTAGCACGTTTTCTGCTGCAGCGCACACCTCTGTCAGATGCTCCTGTTCTGGAGACGCTTCCACTAATCTCATTTCCCAGTAGGCAGCACAGTAAGTGTAAATACCAAGCAGCTAAAATCAGAGCGTTGCAGCACTGAGAGATGCAGCTTGTTTACTTATTAATAATAGATGTGACTTTGCAGATTGAAATCAAGGTTACCAGTATGTACAGAGCAGTAAACCAGTCGGGGAATCCCATGGTGAGCCATGCAGATGCTTGCTAGGAATTGCTTCTTGATAAAAGCTTGATTGCAAGAGAGGATCAAAATACCCTAAATTAGAGGGTCTGGCACCAGAGATGCTTTATCAGTCTGTTTGTGTCCTGTTGTCTGGGGACCGGTGAAGCTCAGCAAGTCTTATTTTTCCCTGTTTCCCTGGGATCACAGCAGCATGTCCCTGGTGTCCTTTCCATCTCAAGAATCAGGACAGGAAGGATATCCTCTGTGGTCTGATGTCTCCTTCTCCAACTGGTGTAAATCTGAATGATCTACTCAAATGGAGTAATTTAATAGTGGGGTAAGAGAAGAACCAGGCTCCCAAACCATTTAGTTTTCTTAACTCTGGTTCACAACTGAATTCCTCAAAGTCAGCATCCACATCAAATCTGGTGATTGAAAATACTCTGTATCATTGTCACAGGTTTATTTCAGCCTGCAATTGAATATTTTCTATTTTAACTTACAACAACCAGATTTCAAAGGGAAATTGCTGTAAGGTCTTAGCAACAGCATCAGCATCATAATAGCAAAATATTGCTGGTTCTCTTGAATAACAGCATTAGCTCAGAAGATATATCCTATGTCCTATCTTCCCTTTAAAGCTTGCTTTGCTTTTCCTGATTTTATTTTCCAAACCAACCTACCAAATTCTCTTAAACTGTTGCAACAAAGATCATGTAGGTCCAAGTGAAAACATATGTTTCAGTGTAGTCAGGAAAATGTTATTTTCCTCAGCGAGTTGATAACGATTGTGAACTTGAATTGCTTTCAGCTTCTGCAGCGCCAGAAGGTAGCACACGCTGGCGTTGCTGCAGGAAGGTGCCCATATGAAATTCTTTAAGCAATTCCTAAATACATTTTTGTTTCTTCATTCAACCTTGTACTTTCATCGAGGTGCAGGAGCCCTCAGTGGCCTGCGCCATGTAGAAGAAATGCGTCTTCTTAAATCTCAGCCAAGTGCACTACAGAGGGCTGCCTGCCGGCAAGCTGCTGCAGGAGGAGGTGGTGGGAAAGGCCGAGGAGCTCTGCAGCCGGTGAAGTGCGGAGTAACACGATGTGATGGCTGTTTCAGAAGTGCGTGTTAAAAACAATCTCGGAGATTTCTCAGGGTCGTGCTCCCCTGCTGCTCTGATCTGAAACACTGGGAACGGCTGCAAGCGACATTTTGAGAAGTTGTAAACAGCATCTCTCTTTCTCCCAAGAACCGACTTGATGCCTGTTCCTCAGATCGCGCCTGTTACCGTCTGCATTTCCAATTATAGATTTCATCAAGTACTAAAAATTGGCAGTCTTCTCCTGTACAAACACCATATACGTCATGGTCCTACAATTTGTGTTTTGGAAACTCAGCTTGCCGTCAGCGTTGGCATCACGTGTCAGTTTAGACACTTCTCAAATCAACTGTTCTATCAAACCTAATGTAGTTGGATTAAGACTTAGTACTTTAAATAAGTAGAGTGTCAGGACAGGAACAAACGTGGAAGGGGATGCATCTCATCCTGTCGTTAACAAATTCATGCCGAATGAATTCAGCGTTCATTAAGCCAGGTCGGGAACAGCCCGTGCCAGGCGGGCTGTGTCTAGGCTGGGAGAAGCTGCTCAGCTGGAGTAGGTCAAAGAAGATGTGGGTGAAACTCGGGCTGTAAGGTGCAAGAGAAGAAAATGTGCTGTGTGGCTGTTAGTGCTCCCTGGCTGGAGACGTAGGCAGGTGGTGTCCGACTGGGCGGCCGGAGGGCGGAAAGTGCCGGGATGGTTGCTGGTACTTGAGTGACCGCTTGGAATGGTGCTGATGAAGGGATACGCATGCTGGGGAGGAGACGGCAGCTCTGTGAAAGCCGGACTCGGGTGTGTGTCTGTGGGTAAAACCCCTGTGCCGTGTGCGACTGTTTCCTCAGGTCCTTTTCGTCCCACCACCTCTCCATGGCTTCGATCACGGTGGTGGACACGCCTGGCTTTCACAACCCGCGGCATCAGAGGAGGGAGCGAGCGGCCACTTTTGAGGAACTTTGCCACAACTACGTGCACGAGCGGCTGCAGGCCCTCTTCTACGAGAAAACGTTTGTCTCTGAAATGGAGCGGTACAAAGAGGTGAGGCCCGAGGGCCGGGTTGGCCTAGGAGTCGAGGCTGTGGTCCTGGCTATGCATCGGCCAGAGCACCCCTCTTAGCCCTGGGGCACGAGCTTGGCATTTGGCTCCATGGGCCCTTGTCCCCTGCGGTGGTGCAGCTCAGTATCTCCATCAAGGGGCTTGAACGGGAGGAGTGTTGCGGAGGTGCTGGGGGTCTGAACTGGGGGTCCGCCTGGAGCCAAGTCTCTCTCGTCCCCCTGATGCCCCAGGCCTCTTAGGTCATCATGTATTTCTTACATACTAGAAATGCTAGGCTGTCTTGGGCATCTGTTTGGGCAACCTTTTCCAGCTCAGAAAGCTTTGAACCCTTCTATTGATGCAGCTGAGTTTTTGCTAAATTTCTTCAGGCGTTAGATAGAGAATAAAAAGGAACATGGTAAATTACTGCAGAATTAAACTGCTATAAAAATCTATAAGCAGAGCTGAACTTGCTAGGCATTATCAGGCATACTTTAATATCTCTAGCTTCAGAAGAATAGTTGAATTTCCATGGCTTAATATTCACACAGCACCTGAGCCAAGTAAGTATACGTGTGCTCTTCAGGAGCAATGAATATGTAGTTGCTGACCAAGCTTGAAATGAAAGAGGAATCGGCCAGGCCGCATCGCCTTGCATTTGCTGCTGGCCGAGGACGGCTGCCCAGGCTGCTGCAGCGGGTTTATCTGTCAGCCATGCGAGTGCGGCTCGGAGCCCAAATGACCCGCGTTCCTCGCAGAGCTCGGTCACCAGTGGTGCCCTTGGTGCAAAGTGAAATTCAGGCCCAGCTGCTGGTTTCTGCTCCTGCATGTACAGGCTGCAGACGTGAATCCCTGGGCAGAACCTCTCTGTGTTACCATGGAGAGAGATTAAAGCTTTGATTTTGCTGAACATCCCCTGTTTGCACGTGAGCAAGGATCCACTTACCTTGCAGCTGCCTTTGGCGCGGGTGGCTCCGTCGGGGCATGGGGTCAGAGCGGGCTCGAGGGCAGATGCTCTCGGAGGAGCTGCTGCCTCTCCTCGAGAGCGGCGCGCGCCCGGGGCCCGGCTCAGGGACCAGTGGCAGGAGCGAGGGCTGGATTTAATGTCACTGGTGGGGAAGGTGCAGTGAATACCTGCAGCACACAGAGCTGGGCAACATGGGGCTCAACCTGAAGTTCTCCTTTTCGAAAGGGAAATTTAATAAAAAACAATGGTGAGCCTTCAAGCTGCAAATTAAATAATTGATTATTTTCTTGATGCTTTCTTGTTAAGTCTTCAACTTTTTTTTTTTAATATCCATTATTTATGCAACTTGTCTGACGCTCACGAAAGTGCTGCAGAAGCCCTTTGAGTGCAGTGGTCCTGACAGCCCTCCCCATGATGGCAAGCATGGCTGTGCCACTGCTGTCACTTCAAAGATGTCTCACCGGGAGCGCTGCTCAGCTGGCGTCAGATCCCGCAAAGCAGAGCGGGACAGGCACAGGCACCTTCTTCTTCCCCCTTCTTGCAAGTGCATCTCCTCTTGGATTTCACATGTCAGATCATGACTGAAGTGAACTTTTAAATAATGTTTTCCAGGAAAATGTTGAGGTGTCTTTTGATCTTCCAGAGCGCTCTCCAAGGGCCACGCTGTCCGTCATCGATCTGAACCCCTCACAGGTAATCTGTCCCACTAACCAGAGCGGTAACTTACTGCTCTGTCCATGCTCATGTCCGTGCTGGCTGTCAGTCTGGTACTTCACAAGCACCTTCCTCCCTCCCAGAGGACTGAGGATTTCCTGAGGCAGAGGGAGACATCACGATCCCTCGTGATGTGTTTGGCACAAGCAGAACAGCTCCTAGGGCATTTCAGGGAAGGGTGTTTTAAAGCACACATTTTAGTGCTGGTGCAGGCACAGTTGATAGTCCCTGGCATGAGGTCTGTATGTCTTAGGGTGTACAGCCGGGTCACCCCAGCGGCTGCTGCCCCAGCCAGTCTCTCCTGCGCTCTGTTCAGCCCGGTGGGAGACGCTGGGCTCGCGGCACGGCCCGGCACCGCTGCTCACTGCTGCCTGGCAGCCGCAGCAAAGCGGGCTGGGGCAGTGCTCCGCGCCAGGGAGATGCCGGCGATGTTTGATGCGGTGGGTTTCAGCTGGCTACACAATCCCAACTTGTCTTCTATAGGTGGCTAAGCAGCCATTGCTGAATTGTTATATACGCACCTGGGTCAGGCTCGAACTGGTGACCTGGAAATGAGAAATTCTATATCGCAGTCACAGCCGATGCCCTGATTCAGCAGCTCCCGGTGCCTCGGGAGCTGGCTGTTAGCTGTTGTGTGTAGTTCTGGGACAAGGCTCGGCGTGCAGAACGGCGACAGTGCCAGCAGAGCTCAGGCCACGTCTGTTGGCTGGGATCAGGAGAAGAGAAGTGGCTGCTCATACGCAGGGCCCCTCGCAAGGGTGCTTTAGCGATAGGCTTCCCAAGAGGTCGGCCCTACAAGTGGACTGTAGCTAGCGGTTAGTCTGCTGGTCATAGGGTAAATTGTCCATCCGGAAGGCAGTTTGGCCTGTCTCGCTGCTTCTGCAAGGCGCTCTCTTGCATATTTATACGCCCTTTCTGGTCAGATCCAAGTGGGCAGTCCTCCATCCTGGGTGCCCTTTCCAGTCTGGCGGCAGAGCCCGGGCTGACCTGGCTCTGCAGGACACAGCGTCCTGCGGAGGGTTTCATGGGTGATGTCCAGAGCTGGAGCAGGCCAGGAGGCTTTCCTGAGCCTGGTCTGGCTTGTCCAAGGCAGGAGAGACAGCTGGGCAGAGGCTGCTTCCCTTCCCAGGAGCTGGCAGCGCTGGGCAGAGCCGGCGCGTCTGCGGGCCGGAGTTGCCCTGCCGCTGGCTGCCCTCCCCTGCCTTTCTCCGAGCCCTGAGGGGCTTTTCCTTCGCTAGCCACAGGCGCTGCCCGGCGGTCCGGCCGCCAGTCCCCGGGGGCTGCTGTGGATCCTGGACGAGGAGGTGCTGATTCAGGGCTCTGGGGACAGCGCTGCCTTCGACCGCCTGTGCTCCTACTTTGCCAAAACAGGAGCCGACCCGGAGGGTAAGGAACGCGCGGGGCGGCTTGGCAGCTCCCTAGGCCTCCTGGCTGCCTTGCCTTTGGCATCGTCCTTCAGCTTTGGAAATTTAAAAAACTGTCCAGTAAATTAAATATCTCGCTGGGCTTTTTCCTCTTGGGTGGTTCTGGTTTCCTAAGAAACACAGCTCTGAGCTTTCTCCAACCGGCAAGATAAGTGTGGGCTTCCCAGACTCACTCCTGGGACTCTGCCTCAGCCGGGGCCGACCGGCCTTTCTGCCTCTGCAGCTGCTCAGATGGCAGCTGCTCACGGAAACGCCCGGTTGGGATCTGGGCTTGGACGTGGGGGAGCTGGTGCCTCGGTGCACGGTGCTGCAGGGTGATCCCTGCACCCTCCACTGGCCGAGGCTGCAGGAGCTCTTCCCATACGAGGTCACTTTGGAGGGACCAGGGGGACCAAGCCCAGGAAACTCCCTTTTGCTGCAACCTCTGCAGACCTCTCTAGCGCGCAGCCACATGGCTGTTGTCCAATAACCTCCTCTTGCTGTTGTGTCCTCTTGCAGAGGAACGCTACATGCGCAAGTGTGAGCAGGTGCTGCAGTTCGAGATCTTCCACCAGCTGGGCACAGACCCTGTTCGCTACGACCTCACGGGCTGGGTCAAGAAAGCCAAACTCAACTTGTCAGCCCAAAACGCCATCCAGGTCCTGCAGCAGTCCAAGGTGTAAGTATCAAGGCGGGTGCCAGGCTTGGGGGTGTTTAAAATGCAGCACGAGGCCCGGGGGTGTCAAACAGGGCTGCTCTGCTCAGGGTCTCGCTCGCCACAGCAGCCGCTCGGGTTTTCATTGCTGCATCTAGAAACCTTGTAAACTAAATTGGAATTGAAATGTAATCAAGCTGTTACGGATGCCTCCACGTACGTGGTAAATTTAACCTTCTGTTTAAAGACTTTCAGCTTCTTTTGTTTGGGCTTCAATTCGGGAAAGTTTTAATAGCTGTGAACAGCTCAGTGCCCGAGCCAGGGATAGACGACGGATGGAAAGGTGCCTCTGCTCCCTTTCTCTCGCCCGTTGCGGGCTCTCGGCAGACCCTCCCAGGAGCGTTAGTGCAGCAAGGGGACTGCCGGCCCGTGCTGGCATTGCAGGGAGCAAAATAATGCACAGTCCCCCTTTCTCTTCCCCTTCCAGAGGACTATTAAACTCGTTGCAAAGACGGTTTCCCGTGCGTGTCTGCAGCTCTGTCATCCTTGTCTCCCTGCTTCACTCCTGACAGAAACGCTCTGAAGGACCTATTCCTGCCGCGGTCCAAAATGCCCCTGCTTTGCCGCTCTGTGGCAGGTCTGGAGGGATATTCCCAGGCGGTCTTGCAGCGAGTTGGCTGCGTGAGGAAGACCTTCACCAACAGCTTTGCCGCCGTGAAGAGGAAATCCGTGTGCGCTCAGCTCAAACTGCAGGCGGTGAGCGGGGACGCGGGTGCTGTGCTGGGCCTCTGGGGCAGGCGTCAGCGCGGCTGCCCTGCTGCGCGTTCAGCCCAGGGGCAGCAGCAGCCCCGGCTCTGCAGGGCACCCAGGGCCCAAACCTCCCACGCCGGCGGGTGCCGGGCTGTGGCTGCTGGTGCAGCTCGACCTGCTGCGGGTGCCGCGGCCCTGGGACGCTGCTCTGGCACCAGCAGCCAAAGAGCCGCTTGGAAACGTTTGTCCCTACAGGAAAGCGTTCCAGAAAAACAGACCATAAAGCAGGTTACATGTGCACCTGGCTGGGCCGGTGTTTAATCCTTTGAAGCGCTCAGGAGACTAGCCCACCATGCTGGTTATGTGCCAAGCTCCTGTTGATCTTAGTAGTAATTAAGCGCCTAAATTCTCTTGAGGAGACAAGCTTTAGTCTCTGTAGACTTGTCCGCCGGGCCTCCTTGGGATCCTGGATCTCCCTGGCAGAGCTCATGGGCAAATCCCTGCCCAGAAACCCTAAACCCTTGCAGGAATAAGCCCATCTGGTAGCTTTTTCTAACCCATTGGCCTGTCAACGGAAAGCGTAGGACATCTGGAGAGAAGGTACAGCTCAGCGTTTGTGACTTGCCTCTCAGCTCCACGCCTGGGGCAGAAACCGCTGTTCCTAATTGAGCAGATGAATTTCTAGTGCTCTGAGAATAATTCCTTTACGTACCCATTAAACCCCGAGGTGGGCGGAAAGGGGGTGTTGGCCCATCTGACCCCGTGTGCTGCCCCATTCCCCGCTCCCCCCACCCCGCTGCCTTCGCTGACCTCTGGTTATCTGGCAGGACGCGCTCACAAACCTGCTCAAAAGGTCCCAGCTGCACTTCATCCACTGCCTGGTTCCCGGAGCCGGGGCGGACGGCGAGGACGGCGCGGGACCTCAGCCCCCCGCGCCGCCCGACGGAGACCTGCGGCTGGATGTCCCGGCCCTGCGAGCCCAGCTGGCGGGTGCCCAGCTGCTGGACGCCGTGCGCCTCTACCGCACCGGTGAGCCCGCTGCGCGCCGGGGCGGGCGGGCTCGGCTCTTTGTGGGGTCCTGTCCCCGTAAGGGGTAGCAGCTGCGTTCCCGCTAGCTGCACGACTTCCCGGTGTTTCCACGCAGAGGCCGTGCTCCCGGGGCGCGCGGCCCCTCTGAACGCTCCTGCCCTCCTCCCTGTCCCAGGTTACGCAGATCACCTGCCCCTGACACAGTTCCGGCGCCGCTTCCAGGTTCTGGCTCCGGAGGTGATGAAGAAACACACATCCGCCTACGAGGTGCCGGACGAGAGCAAGGTGCGTCCGGGGCCCGGGCCTGCGTGGCCGCAGCGGCGCGGCGCTGGCCTGGAGACGGTGCGCTGTGAGCTAAGAGCCCCTCTGGGGCTCCGCCAGCAGCTGAGCTTTTTGTGCCCTGCCTAATGCAATCAGACTTTCTGTGCAATTAGGAGAAATTACTGGCGCTCCCTCGTGACAGACGGTCCCTGCTCTGGCAGCGTAACCCGCACGTGCATGACGCTGGCCGTCCTCTCTCTCCGAACGGCTGGGCTGGGCCAGCATCTCCCTGCGCTGCTGGTGTGGAGCAGCTTCCCGCCTCCCCGCCTTATCTCTCCGTTTGGTGACAGAGATAAAGCGAGAAGGTTGATATTGTTCCTTCCGCGACTGCTGGGGCTGTAGAGCCCTTGCCTGCGGTCTGTGAGCCCGCGGAGCCGGTGTCTCCCGGCAGCCGTGGGCGATGCTCCCTACCCCAGCGCCCGCCTGGGCTGCAGGGCTGCCAGGGCAGCGGTGCACATCTGGGCAGCTGTGGGTGAGGGTGCCAGCCCCCAAAGCTGCGGTAACGGCGCTGGGAGCGCGGGTCCCGGGGGTTCTTAAGTGCGTGGCTGTCTTTAGGGGCCAGGGGTGAGGGAGAAGAGATACGTTCAGCAAGGCTCAGGCTGGCGTGGCGGGGCTGCCGAGAAATGACAGCCGGGTCCAGGAATCTGTGGAGTCAGCCCATCTGCTCGGGCGCGGAGCCGTCAGCGCTCAGTGTTAGTGAACAGGAGCTTCGGCTCTTACAGGGGCCGGTAACGGCCTCCCTCCCTGTGTTGCTGCTGACTCCGAAAAGCAGTGGACACAGCTGTGTAGGAACTGCGGTGCATCTCTGATTTTTCCCTCCGAGTTCTTGCAATACAGCCGTTTAATTCATTGCCAATGTATAAAGCATCCTCATTTCTTCCCTGTGGATCTCATCTAAAGCAGGGGATTAATCCCTGGGAGAAGAGTGACTCGGCTGGTGCTGCTCTCGTGCACCTTCCTGCAGACACTCTGCCGGAGTCACGGTCAAGGTGCTCGCGCTCGACCAGCCCCAGCACGCAGCTGAGGGAGGCTCTGGCATGCGGGGGGAGCTCACGTCCTGCTCGTCCTCAGCCTTCCCTGTGGGACTGGGAGCGGAGAGACCCGAGGCCTCTGGCAAGCTGCTGGGCTGTTCCTGGAATAGCAGCAAAGCTCTGCTTTTAGTCCCCCTCAGGACTGTGTTTTTGCAGATACAGTTAACGTTCCTCGTGTGGGCTGCGTTTGCCAGCGTTACTGCACCGTGGAGAGGACTTGGAGAACTCGGCCTGGAAATGAAGCCTGCTATTACTCCTTTTTAATACCCAAGAGCAAACTGCTTTGGAATTCCTGCTTGCTCGGAGCTGGCTGACGCCGCGGCTCCCGGGCCGCCAGCCTGGCAGGGCGGATTTCGCGGGGCAGGTCACGGGCGCTGCGCAGCAGAGGCGCGTGGGCAGCGGAGCACGCGCGTCCCTTGTGCCCAGCGCGGCCGTGCCTGGCCCTGGCCCTGGCAGGGCACCGCTGGCAGAAGAGGATGAGGATAATTTAAACATCGGCTTTGGTTTTCCTCTCTGTTTGCCTCCACGCCCCTGGCCAAGCCCCCGATCGTTAGGGGGTTCAGGGCTGCTCGGGGCGGGGGCCGGGCTTTCCAGGGCTGGGGCCGGAGTGGAGCGGAGGAGCCGCCGTGGGAGGAGGTCCGGGACGGCGCGTGCCGGATCCCCAGGCAATTCCCGCGGACCAGCCCTCCTGTGCGTGCAGGGACCCGCAGCCCGAGGCGGCTCCTTGCCTCGTGCCAAGCCTGCGAGCCGATGAGCTCAGGAATGAGGGCGAAGGTTTTATTTACTCACCAGTTTTGTTTGCTTCGTTATAAATTTGCTGTGAAAAGCGGGGCGGCCTGCCCCGTCCCTGTACCGACCTCTGTGGAGGCTGCCGAGCGTTGGGGCGGGCAGAGCCGAGCGGAGATGAATTAAACATGAGCACGTGCGCTGTTGTGCAAACTGCCAGCGAATGTGTGCAAACTCGGTTAAGACCTCAGGATTTAATAAGACAAGTCTGACAGTCGGAAAAGGTCAATATTGTTATTAAACGCTGTAAGGAGGCCGAGGGCGCCTCGTCAGCAGCGGGTAAGCAGGAGATTTGAAAAATCCCATCCTCCCCGGAGCTGCTTGTCGCGCGGGTTTGTTAGCAGAGTGCTTTTCCGTAAGCCGCCTTAGCGGGGCCGCCGGAGCCCGCGGTGTTTGTCCTCGGCGTGTGCGTCGCGGGGTGGGGGGTCCAGCTCCCGGCATGGGGCTTTGTCCCCTGCCAGCCGCGGCGGAGGCCCACCCTTGGCACGTGCCATCGCCGGTCTGCTCCCTGGAGCGCACAGCCCGGGGCTTTGCACGGAGCGCGGCATTAGCGGAGGATTTTTGTTGCGGTTTCTGTAGCTCCAGGGTTCTCAAATCCTATTTGCCCAGATAGCGTTCGCTGCCTTGAGGAAGCGCGCGGGATTTCTGGCTGTTGCTTGTACCGCTGCTTTCCCGCGTTGGGCTGAAGCTCAAGGTAATTGAATTCAGGCTTCTCCTAAGGCTCGGGAGGAATCTCGCACTGGTGCCCTGCCGGAGGGCTCGGCTCCGCGCTAGCAGGCCACTTCCTTGGACAGAATTTGGGATGGAAGCACAAATCCTTCCCACCTCTCTCTCCGAGAAGGGAGGCTGTCAGTAACGAAGCCGGAGGGAAGCAGCCCCGGGGCGCGTGAGCCCTGCTGGTGCGGCCGCTCGGCAGCGGGGCCGGGCGAGGGGAGCTCTGCCGCGGCTGCGGGTCCCCGTCCCCGTCCCCTCCGAGGCTGCCTCGGCAAGCAGCCCTTTCTGACTGGCACTCGCTGCCGAGGAGCCGGTTCGGAGGCTCCTCCACGCACGGGGCTCCCGGCCGGCGGGTGAGCCACGGACGCGACCAGCCGTCTGTTTTCATTCTGTACCCTAAAAATCTTTGATTTGGGGAAATCATCTACAACAGCTTTCTGGAAACTGAATTGTGTCCTTTTTTCCCACATTTAGGAAACAACTATCTTGGGAACGTATGAAGTAGTCGAATATACTTGTCAATGTAACGCATTTTTCGAAAAAAATAGTAGCTGCTGGGTTAATATTTTGTTTACTGGCATGTCTCATGAGATCTACCGATATCTTTTAAGGGTTCTCAATGATATTTCTGTAATAAATCCCAGGCAGGAGAAGTGCGTGTGGGCTGAGGTTGCATGGCAAACCTGAGCAAGAGCTGAGTTTAACGAGAGTTGTGTAGGTGCGGGACCCCGAGCAAGTCTGGGGCCTGGTCTTTAAGCATCACCGATGGAGCCGCTGTTATTGCGGTCGGAAATCAAGTCGGTGGAGTTTGAGCTGAAAGCACTGGAGGATGTTTTTGGTTGGTCTGTATTTTGTATAGGGATGATAGAGTTGCTCACACTCCTAAATTAAGTAGAAACTCAAAAAAGTTTCTTCTGATGTTTCCCAAGTCTGACCCGTGCTGTTGGACTGGTGTCCCGTTCTGCACGTTTGCTGCTGGCTGCGCAGCGTGGGAGGGCTGGGGGGGGGGGGCGAGGAACGTGTGCGTGGGCTACGGGGGGCATCGGGGCTCCTCTGCGCACGGTGCCCGGGGAATATTGCTAAGGAACCTGCTCGACATGTCTCGCGAGGAAACTCATGGTGCAGCTGACGGGCTGAAATCTATGTGCTGGGGGATCACGCTGCGTTTTTTCTCCAGGATCTAACAATTATTCTTCTGCCTGCTTCGATTCTAAAAGAAAAGTCCCCATCCCTGTGTGTCCGCAGGCTCTGCCGTGGCTCTGGCACGCGCAGACCGCGTTCGTCCCGCGCGCTAGTGCAGGGCCTGGGTAACGCCTCGGTGTGTTCCTCCCCGCAGGCCATAGAAGAGCTCTTCCAGGCGCTCGATCTAGAGAAGAAAAGCATCGCAGTAGGACGCAGCCAGGTATGGTGGCTAAAACGTGTGCTTCTCCTCTGGTGCCAATGTGTATGAGCACAGCCATTCCCAGCCAGGCACTGCCAGTTATTCTGAGCTTCCCAAAACGAGGAAAAGCATCTCCTCTGCTTCCCGCTGCAGAGCTTCCCAAAGTGCCCCACTGGCTGATGGACCAAAGCCTCGGGGAAAACTGAGGAGGAAGGCTCCCAATTCCCATTTGAAAGCGTTACCCTAGGTGAACTACATACCTAATCATTGAAATCCGGCTCCTACTGGCATTTAAGTACCTAATTACCTTTGATTTCCCACTGAAATAAACGGCACTTGGGAAGCTTATGGTCTTTAAGGGGTTGGGGTTAAAAGGCTGCTGAACTGGGCACCTGCAGATGCAATAGTTGTCACAGCAACAAAATACGAACTTAAAGCTGATAATCTCAAAGAAGAATTAATTTTGTATGCATGCTTGCTTTTAGCTCTTGGAGTCTATAAAGAAAGAATTCATGGAGCAGTTCCGTGAAGCAACATAACTTTCTTTCATCCTGCGTACTGCAGTTTGCAATTATCTCTTCTATGAAACTCTCGTACTTAATCAATAGCGTGATAGCAGCACCAGTCACATCTTGTTATATAGGAGTTAGTTTTGCCATCACTTTGAGCATTGATTTTTGTACTAGCTTCTAAAACTCACTGGCTTGTGAAGTTAATACAGACATTAATGAGACAATCAAATAGGTGGTGAAGCAATCATAGCATTATCTCAAGAAAGTGAGTTTCCTTGGAAATGTGCTTTGATTCAATTTGCTGTCTTTAAAATGCAGCTCTTTAAGTGTGCCACGGGGTTCACAAATGTAATTTATTTTTTATTAAAACTGAATTATGCAAATGGTGCACAATATTTGGAAGCGATTGGTCCACATCCCAAGAGCTTCAGCAGGCAGCAGCTGAGAGACATCTTATATTCTGAAAGATCGATAGTGGGCTAGATTCAACGGCATTAGCAGATCTGTTTTGTTTATGACATCTCTGTGGCAAGTTGAGATGAAGAAAATGGTGTGGTTAATTTTGTTTTTCCTGTTGTAAATTAGCATCTATTTTCTGCTGCTATTATCTGCTGTGTGTGCGTGTGTATGCTGTTGGAAATGCCTTTTCCAGCAGAGGTACCAGCATTGTCTTTGCAGAGGGTAGGAAATGTGCAGTGGATGTGCAGTCCATGGAAAAAGTTCCAAGGACTTGCAACTTCTTGTAAATGGTTGATGCTTATGTCGAAAAGGAAGGAGAGAGGAGGCAGGGCCAGTGTGAGCACAGTGCAGCGCCTGGGGAGGATATTTAGCTCTGAAGTCCTTGTGAAACCGAGGGGGACAGGGCAGCTGGAGCCTCTGCAGGGCTGCGTTTGGCCCCGTGACAGCAGCTCAGGGCGTTGGGGAAGGCTGGAGGTGGAGGGGGACGTGAGGGAGATGCAGCTGGGCAGGGGGCTCGGCGGGACGCGGATGGAGCCTGTCCGAGGACTTTAGGTCTCCGGCAGAGCTTGGGGAGGTGGCCTTGTGCTGACCAGCATTATGGACCGTTCACGGTGGGCAAGTTTTGTTTCTTGGCTGGACGGGTGCTGGCGACAGATGCTGTTCTAGGGGTGAGTAACTGCCTCTGCTTGCTGCTAGGTTTTCCTGAAGCCGGGGGTCATCTCCAGGCTGGAGAAGCAGCGCAACAAGCTGATATCCCAGAAAATGATCCTCCTGCAGGCAGCTTGCAAGGGCTTCCTCAGCCGGCAGAAATTCAAGAGGTTGAAGGTATCCATCCCTCGGGTCCCGAATACCCTGTGCCCACCACAGCACAGGGTTGGGCCGCTGCAGGAGGGTCAGCGCTGCTGTGACATGGCCAAATGCACCTCATGGGACAGCGTACAGCTCCTCTGGGCTGAGCACGCTGCTCCTTCGAATGGTAGCACAGAGCCTTGTGCGCCATGGGGAGCAGGTGACCCTCTCCTGTGGCCTGCTGGTGGCTGTGGCATGTCATGCTGCGTGTCCCCTCCGATGCCGAGCTGCTCCATCTGCTCGCTGCTGGCTCCAGCACGTCCCTTCCCCACCTGGTGCCGGCTGAGTGCCCCAGCCTGGCCCTTCCCTGCAGCGGGCCCAGGTCGTGGCTGGACGGGTGCCACTGCCGGCCGTGTCTCCTTGCAGATTCAGCGCCTTGCCATCCGCTGCATCCAGAAGAACCTGGTGGTCTTCCAGGCTGTGAGGCATTGGTCCTGGTGGCAGCTGATGAGCCGCGTGCGGCCCCTGCTCAGCATCAATGTTGCAGAAGATCAGCTCCGTGCCAAAGAAGTATGCACCAAACAAAGGGACAGGATGGGACGGGACGGGACGGGACATGGTGGGATGGGATGGGATGCTTTAGGGGTGCTGCTTAGTGGACTAGTCAAATTGGAGGTACCTTTTGCCAAGGGAGACAGGTTATGCTGGCTATCCAGAAGTCTTTATGTTCTCAGCACTGCATTTTTTGCCCTGAGTAATGTGTCATGTAGAGCTGTGGAGGAAGAAATAACCTTCTTTCTTCCTTGGAGGGATGGTTGCAAGTGTGCAAATGTCCCACATTCCAGACCCCATTCCAGGGATGTGGTTGTCCCGGTGCCGTCCCAACTGGCCAGGGCTGTGCCGGTCCCTTGGGCTCTGGATACTGAGCCCCTTGGCAGCTGGCCCCTCATCTCAGTCTTTGAGATGACAGAGGAGATGAGCAAGCCAAATCCATCCTTGACCTAAGGCTCTCTGCTCTGTAATGTCATCAGAGTCGTGCTTGCTTCCACCAGAGCTGAAGTTGGTGATGGGAGACTATTCAATGGGTGTTTGCCGACCCAGGAAAGCCACCTTTCAGCCTTTCTCACAGTGCGTGACTTGTGCTAAATTCCTAGTCCGTCTTCCCTGGCTTTCCTGCTCCTCCTCTTGCCTTAGCGAAGTTTTAACAAGATGTTTTTAGGTTGGTTCAGACAAGATAAAAGCTGGCCAAGTGTTTGTTTCCCCCTCAAGATTTGCCTTGGCCCCACCACCTATTGACCTCTATTTTTATGACATTTCTGCACATTGTGCTTCTGCTAACCGTTGGGCATCAAAGCAGGACAACACTGCGACGAGAAGCTCTTTTTGCAGTTGTAGTGAGGCTGCCTGAAAGAATCACACAAACCCGTGTGCCTTTGCAGCTGCTCTCTGATAGCCTGCCAGGTTTGCAAGGAACGCTTGATGAGCAAAATTCGGACGTTTGGATGCTCGTCCTGGGCTTTTGAGGTTTGCTTCCTTCTCATAAAATGTGCTCTGTACATTCACCAAAACTGACATTCCCTCCAACAAAATTCATGTCAGGAGTTACAGTCCTAGCAATTTGCAGTGAGCAGCCCTCAAATTTGCCTGGTAAATTTTCTTAATAAGGCAGTTATGTCTCTCCCACTTATTTTTAACAGAAAACAATGTATTCATAAATAAACTGGGGATATTGGAGCTCTCAAAATCTTTTTTTTCCTTTTTCTTGCAATTTTACCTAGGAGGAGCTGGCAGCGCTAAGAAGAAAGCTGGAAAAATCAGAGCAGTCGTGCAGTGAGCTCAGGCAGAACACAGAAAAGCTGGAAAGCAAGGTAAAGCCGCAGAAATGCCTCCGTGCGCAGCCTGGGTTCCCCACTTGGGTCACGTTAGAAATTGAGACACATCGCAATAATTATGGACAGGAACGCAAGGAGTCAAATGGGACCAACTCCCTGTCACGTGCCGGGTGCCACAAGGTCTGTTTGTGCCCATGTTACTGCCCTGCAGCCTGTTTAGAGCAAATTCAGGTTGGGTTTTCCAACGTCAGGTTTCTGCTGGTGCCTCCCCAGCCTCGACGGGTGTCAGAGCAGCGAGGCTCGGGAGCTGTTGGCGTGTTAGCGTTTGGACGTGTGTCAGCACTCCTTGAAGAGCTGTTTTTTGTTTTTAATTACCCAAGAAGGTTACCCGGTGATTAATTTTTTCAGGTCGCAGGCACGAAATGTGCCGCTTTGTGTGGGAAGCCGGCAGCTCTTTACCGCTCTCTGCCTGGAGATCGGAGCCGAGGCGGCTGTTTCTCGGGGCGCAATCATTGTTTGCTGCTTGCTGCTGTTTAAGTTGCTCAGCAGTTGTTTCTTTTTAAGGCCTTTTATGTCGAGGTCCTGCAGCCACTGCCAGATGAGCGATCTCGCGCCTGCTGTAACGTGTGATTGTGCTCGGAGGAAGCAGTGATTAGCGAAGGGCTGGGGAGGAGGGAGCTGCCGGCGCCCGAGCTGCCGGCAAAACCGCTGCGGCTAGAGGTCGGTTCTGCAGGACCCGGCTGGGCTGCGAGGCCTGACGCCCGCGTCTGGGGCCAGTGTCCCTGCAGGGCAGCCTGGGGGGTCCCGGCTTGCCAGAGGGTTGGCATCTCCAGGGATGAGCTCCTCTCTCATGCCCACGAATCCCCTATGGCTTTGATGCTCCATGTGTCTGCCCTTGTCCCCCAGCTGCATCCCCTCGGCTGTCCCCAGTCCCAGCCCCGTGCTCCTGGCACCATCCCGCGTCCCGGCTCACGCTCTCCCAGTGTAGCGAGGTGGCGCGGGGCAGGAGCGCTGTCGCCTTGTCTGCCGTGGATGCGGCGTATTAGAGGGCTGAAAAACGGCAGTGCAAATGTAATCCGTTCTCCTGACAAAGGCTCTAATGAGAATAGGAAATTATATACAAATGTATCATATTCTCATTACACTCTCCAGATTGCAATCTCGGCGACCTCTGTAGACACCAGAAGTGGCTTAGTTTAATGGAACGAATGCTAATAACGAGGAGAGAGCGCACAGTGCAGAGCCGCTGCCTGTCCCCAGCTCTACGCGTGACCCCGCGTGAGCGGTGGCAGCGCGGTGGCAGCCGCCTTGGGTTGCTCTCCGGGAGGCAGCCGGCTCCGCTGCCTAATTGCTCGTCGGAAAGGAGGGCTCGGTGGCTCGTGCGCGCCGCGGGGCCGCTGTGCCTGTGCTTGGGGCTCCTGTGCCATCCCAGGGAAGGAAACCACGAGAGGGTTTCGTTTGGCACGGGAGGAGCCGCGAGGCTGCTCTCAGCCCCGGCAGCACTACGGCTCTGGTTAGCGATGCCCGTCGTCCCCCGCCTTCGTCCGAGGTGAGATCGTAGCCCTGAGCTGGGGCTGCGAAAGGCTGACCCGGCCGTGCAGGGCTGGCTCTTTGCGACGCCCCCGGGGGAATATCTGCCCCCGGGGGAATACCTGCCCCCGGGCACAGAAATGCCCCTTGAGTTCGCTTACCCGAGTGACCCGTGTTGGACCTCCCGAAGAGCCTGCGTAGCCTTCCTGCAAGTGCAAAGTGCTTCAGAAAGCCACCATAGTGCTGTCAGATGGGGGAGAAGGAGCGTTTTAAGTCTGCGAGCTTCCCTCTTCCATGCCGATTCCCTGGGTGTTTTGTAGGTATAAAGGGCTGGTTTGGAGGCGCCAGCCCGGTGGCCTCCGCGGCCCCTCGCAGGGGTGGACCAGCTCAGCCGGATTAAAGGGATCCCGTCTGCTTTGCAGAAAGTGCAATTAATTCTCTGGATGAATAATTTACTACTTCATTCATGTGCTTTTTGTTTCAAATGAAGTTTAATGCTAATCAGCCAGAAGAGTGCAGAGATCTCATCAGCCCTGATTGCAGCGTGCTGCCGGCACGCGTCGTGGCTGTGCGGTGCTGGCGGTGCAGCGCGGGTGGCCGGCGGGGCTGCCGGGGTGGCCGTGCTGCCCAAGGCAGGTCCCCGCGGCCCGGCCCCGGCCGTGTTGTGCTCCGGGCAGCCGCAGTGCGTGGCTCCAGGAGGGAGAGCAGACCTGCGGGGGAATCCTGTCCTGTGGAGCCAGGGAGCTCTGTCCCAACTTGCCACTTCTCCCATCTCGAGGGCTGGAGCGCAGCCCCGTGTGAGCACTGTCGCGCTCGTAGCAGAGGAGACTTGAGAGGCCTCACGTATCACTGGGCTTAGTGAACTTTATCTCAGTTTTTAATTTAGCAGAGTAGCAGAGATGGGGATTGTCCCAGAGTCCAAGGGCAGATGTGTGAGCCCAGCGGAGTGCGGTGCACCGCGCTGCACGTGCCGACTGGGCATCGGAAAGCAGGTCAGCTCTTGCAGGCTTCCAAAAACACTTGATCTTTAGATGCACATCGAGCAAAGCCTGTGCGCGCTGCAGCCCCTCGGGGCACTGAGACGGCCCTGCTGCCTGCAGCACGGAGAGCCCTCCTCGCTGTGGTGAGGCCCAGCTTTAGCAAAACACTCGAGTCTGACAACAAGTTTCACCTCTTCCTCGTTTTGTTAAAAAATGGGCAATGCTGAGCGCTGCTTTGGAGGCCGGCGGGCTTTGCCGGGGCGGGGGGTCACCACCGTGCGCGGAGCCCGGCCTCACCCGCGGCACCTCCCGCAGATCATCGACCTGACGACGGAGCTGGCGGACGAGCGCTACAAGGGCGATGCCGCCTGCCGGGCGCTGGACGGGGAGCGGGCCGAGAGGCTGCAGGCCGCGCGCCAGCTGCAGGAGCTGCAGGTAGGGGAGCCCAGGGGGGCGATGCCGCGTGCCCCCGCCGGCCGCGGCGTCCCGAGAGCCGGGGCAGCTGCCCCCCTTCCTCCTTGGGTGTTTTCCAGAGCAAACACGACCAAGTGCAGAAGAAACTGGAGTCGGTGGAAAAGCAGCTGGAGGAAGCCCAGCAGCTGGTTCAGTTGCGTGAGATGAAGCTCAGCGGCTCCGGAGGAGGTAGGGGCACGCGCAGGGCGTTCAAAGCCCGTTTCGCGCTCTGACGTGGTGAGGAGGAGGCTGCTAAGGTGATGGGGGAGGAAGATTTTGCTCCTCCAGTGCTGCCCATGGCACGGGAAGGGCTGCGACGGGACGAGACGGGGCTGCCGCCGGCAGTAGCGGGGCTGCGCGGGCTGGTCCTGCCTTCGCGCGGCCGCGCGGGCTGCACAGCCTGAGCCGGTGCCCGGGTCGCCGGGCCCCTGCGTTCGCAGAGGACGAGTGGCAAGTGCGGTTCGAGTGCGCGCAGACGGAGATCGGGTTTCTGCGGAAGCGGCTGGCCCAGCTGGAGGAGCGGCTGGAGGCCGAGCGGGGCTCGAGGACGGAGCTGGAGCAGAAGGTGAGCGGGGCTGCGGCGCGCTGCGCTCGCCAAGCTGCCGCCCAAGCAGCTGGTAGCGGGGAGACGCCAGTCCCGGAGCCGTGCGAGCGGGAGCGAGGAGGCCGGCATGCTGCCCTGGGCAGAGCCTCCCCGTCCAGGCACTTTCCATAAGGATAAAATGAAGGAAGGAGCATTATTCGTGCTACATTAACAAGTCATAAAAAAGCAGCCTATTCTTAGGAGCCTGGGTAATGCGAAACAGCCCATTTGCCTTCAGGTAGTTAGTTTGGAATTACAGGCTTCATTAGCGATTTTGCTTATTTAAAGTCATTCCTTAGCGAGGCCGTTCCCTGGCTCGCGAGCGCTCTGCGCTTCTCCATGCCCCCGACTTGCTGCAGATCTTCGGTGGAAATACTTTCCTCCTCGTTCAGCCCCGGTGCTCCTGTTCACGGGGAGACGGGACCAGAGGCTCGCACCTCTCTCAGCCCTGCCAGGCTGGGCCTGAGGGCACTGGGACGCAGGGGGCACAGGCGAGATATGTGGGGCTGCAGGGGCTTTGTTCCTGTGCAACGGAAGATCCCAGGTCCCCTGGAGCGGGAGCAGGAGCGGGGCTTGGCAGCCCGGGCCCCATGCGCGGCTGTGCAGCGTGCCCACGCCTTGGGAGCTGCATTGCCCCCACGCGCCCTGTGCCTTCTCCGTGGGGAGCAATCAGCTTTGGAAAAGCCTGGGCAGAAGCGTTGCAAAGGCCTGGCCCCGTCCCCTGGGAGCCCGGCCGTGGTCCAGCCACTGCCACTCGCGGGAAGCCCGAGGCCGAGCGGGGCCAAGTGTGCCGTGACCCTTGCCGGTGGTGACTGCTCCGCCGCTCACGGCCGCCTCTCCCCACAGCTCGGCGAGGTGCAGGCTGCTTACGACGCCGCCAAGAAGGCGGCCCAGCAGATGAGGAGGAAGTGCAAGCGGCTGGCCTGCGACCTGGAGGACGCGCGGGTGCTCACGGAGAGCCAGCAGAGCCGCAGCCACGAGCTGGAGAAGAAGCAGAAGAAGTAAGGCTGGCACCCAGGTGGGAGGGGGCTGCGCGGAGGGGCTGCGGCTGCGGCAAGGCCGGGCAGAGGGGCTGGGCCGCTCGGCCCCGGTTGCCTTTCCTGCCTGCTTTTGCTATTTGCCGCTGCTGCGTCACCCTGGAGTGAGCAGCCCCGCTCTCTGCTGCTGGGTGCTCCTGGCTGCCCCGGGAAGGCAGGGCGGCTGCTCCGGACCCAGCCCGTGTGTGCCAGCACACGCCTGCACGTGTCTGCACACGCCGGCACATGTGTGCATGCATCTGCACCTGGCTGTATACGCCTGCATGCATCTGCACGTGCTTGCACACGCCTATGTGCATTGGCACACGCATGCACCTGCACACGGCTGCGTGCATTGGCACATGCCAGCACACGCCCTGGTGCAGGGCGGGCGAGCGTGTGCCCTTGGCGGCGGGAGGTCACCAAGCGAGGCACTGAGAGGAGGTGCTTGGTCGCAGGGAGCGAGCCCCCTCCCTCCCGCCCTCCCTCCCTCCTCGGGGGCCAGCTGGCGGTGCAGGGCTTGTGCCCGCCTGTCCTCCCGCGCCTCAGCCTGCAAGTGGCACGCGAGCTTGTTTGCAGCCGAAGGCCGCTGCTAACGTGAACCTGAGAACGGTTTCCCGTCCCGAAGGGGAGCCCCTGCGGCAGACGGAGCTGCTGTGGTTCCTCCGCTGCCCAGCGTTCAAATGCGCTCGCGCGCGACGGGCACCGGCTCCAAGCCTGCAGGCAGCAAGCCCTGCTCGGGCAGCAGGCCCTGGCTTTGCTTCTGGTGCCGGATTCCTGGAGGGGCTGTTATTTCCACGTACTTGGCTTGCTGCACCGGGGCATGTTTAAAGGGGGTTCAGGCGAGTAACGGCCACTCACAGCAGTTCTTGTTCTTTGGACGTTGCTAAAAGACCGAGTAATTAGTGATTCCCCAAATCTGCAGCACTGCAGCATTTTGCAGGCAATAGGGGTTTTTTGTCATCTCAAAAGCCCCTGAAAAGCCCGGTGCCGAGAGAAGCTGGTTGTCCCTGGCCCCCTCGCTGCCTTGCTCGAGGGCTGGGCAGGGGGGTGAGGTGTCCTTTCCCCCGTGCAGGTTTGACTTGCAGTTGGCCCAGGCCCTGGGAGAGTCTGCTTTTGAGAAGAGCCTCCGTGAAAAAGTGACGCAGGAAAACACCAGCATCAGGTGGGAGATGGCCAAACTTCAGCAGAGCCTAGAGGTGAGAGGAGACCGTCCCATTTTGCTGCATGCTCTCCAGTTTCCAGAGCAGCTATCAGGACAAAGCCATTATCTTTGCAATTATATCGGGGCAATCAGTTACAAACCAGGCTACTTGCTTCTAATTTCTTTTAGTGCAGTTCTGGGATGTGCCTGGTGTGTTTAAATAGCAGCATCCTCTGCTAGAAGGAGACATTATCGCACTTTACAAGCAGAGCCCCAGTCCCATGATTTAGCTCTTAGGCACTCCCTGGTTTTCCGTGAAGTCCCTTGTGCTCTTGTTGGTGCCCCTGCCCATAATGTCACCTGCAAGAAAGTGCAGAGCTGCAGCCTCAGCGCGTGTCCCGGGGGTCTGGGGCCAGCGTCTGCGCTGGGAAACGATGATGGAGCTCAGACTGGAAATCAGAAACGCACTGCTCCTTGACTTGGTGCGTCTGCTCCAGTGCTCGGTGTGGAGATGGGGACTATCGCGCTGGCGTTCATGGAGCAAGGGCAAGGGTGGGGGCCAGGCGGGCTGGGGCCGGGGCTGGGAGGAGGACGGTGGCGGTAAGGTGATGCCGGGCAGCGGGAGCCGCGGGAAGCAGCGAGGGGTCACGCCACGGGCTGCGAAAGGAGAGGTTGGGAGCAAGTGAGCAGCGCCAAGGGGAAGCGGGGGCGAGGGAGGCCCGGCGGGCGGGCGGGCAGCGTGCCCCCTCCGCGGGCCGCGGTGCCGACTCGCGCCCGGCCCTTCCCTGAGCAGCAGAAGGAGGCGGAAGCCCGCGGGCTGGCGCAGCGGGCGGCCCAGCTGGCCGGGCGCGTGGAGGAGCTGAGCGCGCCCAGCGCCCGCGACGCCCGCGCCGTGCCCGCCCTGCGGAAGCAGCTCTGGGACCTGGAGGCCAGCGCCGCCGAGCAGCAGAAGGAGCTGGCGCGGCAGACGGCCGCCGTGGACCACCTGGAGCAGGTAGCGTGCCGCGAGCCCGCCCCGTCCGACCCTCCCCGTCCCTGGTGCCCCGGTGCCGCGCTCGCCCGGACGACGCGCTCCTCTTCGGGTCTTTCAGCTCCACCAGCGGCTCGAGCTGGAGATCGAGCGGATGAAGCAGATTCACCAGAAGGAGCTGGAGGACAAGGACGAAGAGCTGGAGGACGTGCGGCAGTCCTGCCAGCGGCGGGTAGGGCAGCGCGTGGGATGGCACCGGGGCTCCCCAGCTGCGCGGGAGGTGGGAACGGGAGCCGGGAGGGTGCGGGGGCCGTAGCAGCCAGGATGGAGACCCTGGGGACGGTGACTCGGGATGCTCCTCTGGGCTCGGTGGCATTGGCATCCCCACCTCCCTCCTGGCCCCTCAGTTCTGCCAGTCGCCAAGGGGAAACATCATGCTGGAAAAGTGCACGCCGGTTGGAAACATTTCGGTGTTTTGGGAGTATGGCATGGCTGTTAGAGACAGGGAGGAGTTGCTCCCCGCACCCTGCCAGCGCTGGCCCCAGCGATCGCTGCGGGCAGTGCAGCTCCTGGCCCTCCTGGCTGACGCCATGGGCCCGTTGAGCCCTGGGCTCGTTCCTCTAACAAATGGGTTAAACTGGGGATGGGTTTCCCTGGGCTCCCTCCCTCCGTGGTGGAGAAGAGAGAAGTAACTCCTGGGGGTGCTCGTTCCTCTCCCAAGCGTGGAGGTGCTGATGGCTGCTGCTCTCCTCGCTCCGGGCACTGCACAACCCAAGGTCTCGGGCAGGCATCGATCCCTGCTGCTCCAGAGAGACTGGGGGGGAAGTTGTGCCTTGGAGCCATTTGCAGCCCAGTGCACCGTGGGCATGACGTTCCCAAAGAGTAAAACCAGAGTCAGGCCAAGGGCACCGACTCCAGATGGCCAGGGCTCCGTTTTCAGTGATAATGAACAGAAATTACCCTTTCGACAAGGTTTTGAGAAGGTTGTGAGGTTGGTGGCTTGCAAACATGAATTCCAATTTCCCCGAAATCCCTGGGGTGTTTGATTCAGGGCTGCAGCGCTGCTTTGTAGCAGCCAGTTTCTATTAGGCCTGAGGCATGCCTGGCTGTCGATAGTGAATTAGCATTGCTGAGGCTTAATGAATGGGTCTGTGGGGCTTTGCATGCGCTGTTTTAGGAAGGCAGGACAAAAGGGAAGGCAGAGAAGCGATCTCTGTTCCCCCGCTCCTGCGAACACGCAGTCAGGTCCTGCGAGGCTGCGTTACCGGGGGCCGTAACCCGGTGCAAACACCACCGCCTCCCACCCCGCTGCCTCCCCGCAGCACTGCCGTTCTCGCTGCGCCGGGGAGCAGCAGTTGCTTCGGTGCTTTGTCCTCCTTCCCCTCGCTTGCCCGTTCCTGCCGAAGCTGCAGGCCAGTCGCGAGCTGCGCCTCGCTCAGCGCTCCCTTCCAGCCTCCTCGCTGCCTTTCCCCTGGCTGCTCCTCCCTGGCTTTTTAATTGCCCTGCACAGAAGGGCACGGTATTGCCGGCGTCGTTAAAGGCCGTGCAGCGCCTTCGAGGCTGCTCTCAGCCGACGGGGGCTCGTTCATCCTTTCTTTCCCTTACCCTGCGCGGCCTCGGTGGTTTTTTCCAAATGAGTAAATGGCAGAGGCTCTCCGGAGAGCAATTGGTATTTACCAGCCTGCTCATGTTCCCCTTCTGAGCACGGTTTATGGGCAGCTTCGCAGAGGTGGAGGCGGCGGCTGGCTGGGGGCAGAGGCCTCCGGAGAGCTGTGCCGGCTGCCGGCGGGTTCGCAGCCCCGCGTCCTCCTGGCCCGTCGGCTGCTGCCGGCAAGGCCTCGCAGCTGCTCGCGAGGAGGAGCAGCGGGCGGTGAATAAGCTGCTTTGGTTTGTCAATGCTTTTTCCTCCCCCCACGTTTCAGCTGGACTTGTGGGACCCTTTGCAGCCGCACGGCAGAGCTCTGCGGTGCCACACTGGGTCCGGTTCCCTTCCGCAAAGCACTTCGTGTTGTCTCGGCCCTGGGGGATGAACGGCGCTTGAACGGAGGCCAGATTAGGGAGGGATACGGGCTTCCGGCACTCAGGGCTAGCGCTGGGGCTCCCTTTGCTGCGAGGAGCAGTGCAAATCCTGCCTTTAGGGCACTTTGCCCCTGCGAGGCCACTGCCGCCTTTGCATTTCCCTGGGGGGAGCCGGAGCAGGGATGCTCCACGCCTGGCCCGTGGTCGCGGGATGCTTTTCCAAAACCTGCGACACTACGTTATACCCGAGATGAGTTTCCCAGCTGAAGTGAGAAGCCAGGGCTGTGCCAGGCTGCACGTTTTAAAAGTGAAGCCAGTCACCTGCAAGCTGCTCCCCTTTTGGTGCTGGCTCCCGCAAGGAGAGCGCGAAGGGGGGCGAGGGGAGGGCGCGAGGCTGGGGCCGGCTCGCCGGGGTGGCGCTGGGGCTGGCGCGGAGCGGAGCGGGCGGCTGTGCTCTGAGCATACCTGTGCTTGTCTCCCGCGCGCAGCTCCGGCAGCTGGAGATGCAGTTGGAGCAGGAGTACGAGGAGAAGCAGATGGTGCTGCATGAGAAACGGGACCTGGAAGGGCTCATCGGCACCCTGTGCGAGCAGGTAAGAGGATGGAGCCGGTTCACCCCGCTTCCTGGCCGCGGCCCGGGCCGGTCTAGCGAGCTGCTGGCTGGGGAGACGCGCGCTTCGCGCTCATCCTCGCTGTCAGCTCTCAGGAGCAGACCTGCCTCCCCGGCTGCGCCCCGCTCCAAATGCTGACTGTGGAAAAGGGAGCGTGACCGTGTGTGCGTGTGGACAGGGTGGTAACCTTCTTGTTCAAACAAGCGCAGCCATCGTGGAGCAAACGATGCCCTCTGTTAGCTTGGCCCCTCGCAAACTGCCCTGTCGGTACCCACCGTGCCCCAGCAATCGCTGCGGTGCCAGCGGAGCTTCGGCACTGCAGGCATCGTACTGGAGGTGGGAGTCAGTCCCGTGAGTGACTCTCGGAGGGGAGGCCGTTCGCTTTCCTGCGGGAAAGTTATCTGCATAGCCAATAGTCAGAGACACATCAGCTTTTTAATGTTATTTTCCTAAGAGAGTGAAACTAAACAGAACTAACACCGGAGCAGCACCGTCTGCCCAGAAAAGCAGTTTATCGGATTCTGCTATTTGCTGTGGAATTTTGTCCCAGACACTTTTGTTGCACGAATCCTTTTTCACTCTCTAATGCGAGTATGGCGGTGATTGAAGCACATGTAATAGGAAACGCACACACAGCTGCTCCGTGCTAAATTGGAAGGCAGGGGACTGAATGCAGCTCCATCGAACAGCGTTTATCAGATTGGGCATCGCTCAACATTGCAGGGCGGCCGAGGCTGGACGCCCGTCCCCGTGAAGGTGCGCGGAGCCCGTGCCGGCGGCGGTGGCAGGCCGTGGGCAGCAGCGGGCCGCGGGCACGTGCCCTTCCCAGCCCGGAGGCAGCCCGGTGCCGGGCAGCAGTTCAGCGAGGCTGCTGGTTTTGCTCATGCCTCCAAACTGCCTTTGCGCAGTCCGCTGTTGCGTTGCCATTCGGACTGCATGTGCGGAAGAGGAGGAGCTAATTAGCTGGAGTTACAGCAATTAAACAGCACCTCCCCCGATCCTTGGCGCCAGTTGCCTGGATTTTGCCGGGTCTGGCAATTGTACGTGTTCATTAAATTGGATGGATTTGGGAGCTTTGCAACGCTGAAATGGCGGGCATATTTCAAACAGACACGAAATGGCCTAATGAGGCCCATCCATAACGTCCCGTCGGTTCTGAGCTTATGAAGTGTTTTGGGAACTGTCAAAATAAATCTTGCTGTATAAAAAGCAGGGTATTATTATTACTGCTTTTCAGTCCAACACGTTTCTCCTGTTCGGCAGAGGAGGTAAACCAAGATGGATGAGCGGGCAGCAGAGGCTGCGCGGCGGAGGGAGGCTGCGCTGGAGGCTCCCGGGCACGGCCGCGCTGCCTCCGCCGTCCCGTCCCGTCCCGCGGAGCTGCCGCCCAGCCTCTCCCCCGGCCCTGCGACGGCCGAGCGGGTCTGGGGGGGCGAGGGGGCAGGGAAGAGTGCAGCTGGGTGTTGCTGTGATATGTATGAAATATAACTGGAGGTTCGAAAGGCAACTGTTAAACTGAGTCTCTGCTTTGTAACTTAAAAAGCACCAGACTAATGGTGGAAGGAAGAGGCGAAGGCTGGAATACCGGCTGTTCCCATTCGGGGTGCAAAACTCATCGCCTGCTACGGCGAGCACTGAGCTGTGCAGAGCAGGGTACAGACCGGTGTCCGCGAGAGTCTGTAGGGACGGCAGGGAGAAAAGCCGGTCTGCTCTGCCGTGGTGGTGTTATAAATACAGCCTGATTTAGAGTGGACAGTATGCTTCAGGGCGGTTCATTAAAAAGGGAAAAAGCGACAACTCAGAAAGCTAATTGAGGAAAAGGAGATGCCGACAATTTCGGGTCTCAGCAAATGCCAGCTCGCTCTAAAACAGGTTGCAAGGTCAAATCCGCACAATTGATTTTTACCAGTGAACAGAAAATAGGAGAACAGGTTTGTAACTAGAAGAGCTGTGGAAATAGGGCTAAATGGAAAATGTTCTCATGCTTCAATTAGTTTGAAATCAAGCACTGAAACTATGTCCCTGTTTATTAGGTGTTTTCCTAGTTCTTTTAGCCCTGTAACCATGGTTGCTCCCAGCTGGAGGGCGTAGTGTGGAGTTCTTTTTTTTGCAAATGTGCTTCCTACCTTCCTCCCTTGAAAGGCTTCGGCGCAGCGTAGTGACCCCGCATTGCCAGGTGATGAGCCTCCGGAATAACGCAGCAGCTATTTTCTGCCAGCGTGGCTGGAGAGTCACGAATGAGACATCGCTGCCTCCCCCCCGAGGGCCGCAGCATCGCTCGCGAGCCTCCGCGGCTGACGAGCGCTCCAGGCGCTTTGCACTGGAGATGTGTAAATAATTCCTAATGAAGCTTTTTTTGATTTGTGGCTTGCATTTTTTTTTTCCTTTGGGCTGAATTCCTCATGCCCTCGGCACTGTTTTTCCGACCTGTGATTTGCCCCAGTAAGTCGCAGAGGTTTCTGCCTTCCTTTCCTGCCTCAGAAACGTGCACGCGTCTGTAATTCCCGCTGCCTGGGCGTTAGCTGGGAGGCGCGGGGAGACGAGGCACCGGTGCCCTACAGCACCCGGGACCACCGTGCACCTCCCGCTGCTGGCTTCGCCCTTCCCGGAGCCGCGGCACCGGGGGAGCTCGGGCTGCTGGTGCTGCGGGGCTGCCGAAGCGTCGAGCGCGGGTGGCTGCGGTCCCGGCCGGTGCCTTGTGCAGCGCTGCCCGGCCTCGGCTGTGATGCTTTTCCGTATTAAAAGCCCGGTGGGAAACACAGTGCGGCCGTGTCACCTGCACGGTGTTTTGGCAGAGTCTGCTAGGTTGGATGATTATGTGATTCAGTTTCTTCTTTTCATTTAAATACTAAATTATTTTTATTTGATAAAATTATAATTTTTATACGTAGGCATTTATGTCTTGTCGCACAATTACAGCATTACCAAAATCCTTTCTTATTCTTGAATTGGTGTTTTTTAGGGGTCTTTAGCAGTTTGGTTGCGTGGGCAGCGTCTGCGGCTGAGGTCGGCTCAGCGCCAGCGGGTCCGAGCGCGGGGTGTCCCCACGGCGGGTCCCCCTTCCCGTTGGGGCTCACGGCGGCTCCTCTCCTCTCCTCTCCCCTCCCCAGATCGGCCACYGGGACTTCGACGTGGAGAAGCGGCTCCGGCGGGACCTGCGGAGGACGCGGGCGCTGCTGGCCGACGTGCAGCTCCTTCTGGCCGCCGCCGCCAACCCCGGCGCCTCGGCCGGCAAGGAGGAGCTGGAGAAAGCTCGCAGGCAGGTAGGAGCTGCGCTGCAAAACGCCCTGAAGCACGGGGGCTTCCTCCGCTCGCCTCGGCGTCCCTGCCCCGGGGGATGCGCGTGCATCAGCGTCCTCGCAGCTCGGCCGGCCCCGGGCGCGCATCGCCCCAAGCTGCCGGCGCGGCGGTGGGACCCGCGCCCAGAGCAGCGATCAGCGTGTGCCGGGCTCCAAGCCGGCAGGGCCTCCGGCACGCGGGAGCCCTCCGTGGCGTCCCTGCAGGGCTGCGCTTCTCGCCCGGCGCACGCCAGCCTTGCTCGGGTCTCCCTTGGGGGCCGGCGGCTTTCTGAGGGCTCCCGAGCGCTTCGCGAGGGCTGGAGCAATGTGAGCCCCGAGCAAGGTGCTTCTGCTCGTTTTCATCAAATGCACGGTGCAAACTGTACGAAAAGGTGGAAACCGCGCTGGCCTCGGCCCCCGCGGCTGCGCTGGGTGTGCGGGCAGCGGAGGCGACCGGGTGCTGCGTGCTGTCCGTCACCCGTGCGGTGACGAGCGCTGTGCTGATGCAGCGCGGCAGGCCGGGCCTCTCCCGGGGACGTGGCTTATTTACCGCGGCCGAGGTGAAGCTGCGAGAAATATTTACACAACTTCTGATCTTAATTGTGCCACAAGCGAGCGGCGGCTCCTGCGTCGCTGTGCAAACCTCACGCTCGCGGGCCGGCGTTAAAAAGTGCCTCTTGTGCTGACAAGGGTGTTCTTGTAAGAGCTACTTCTGCTTAATTAAGACAACAGTGGTTAAGTATTTTTCCTTTTCTCGTACAGCCTCTGTTGATTACCCTCCGCTCAGCGCATTTTCTGTCTTTCTAACAACGCAATCCAGAGGCCTTGTTTTCAGTGCGCCCTTGTCGCAGAAGTGGCTGTAAGCGTTGAGGGTGGTGGTGCAGCCTGAGCAAGGATCAGCGCTAATTCACCGCGGTTTGAACGCGGATGTGCCGGGGCCGGGAGG
The DNA here is from genome assembly GCA_003342895.1 of Casuarius casuarius. Taxonomy (NCBI): domain Eukaryota; kingdom Metazoa; phylum Chordata; class Aves; order Casuariiformes; family Casuariidae; genus Casuarius; species Casuarius casuarius. Next base: position 1,297,763 of record PTFA01000071.1, on the reverse strand, counting down.
GCGGCTGCACCCCCGTGCCGGTGCCGTGGTTGTGCCGGTGCAGAGCAGGGGATGCCCACGGCCCAGTTCGGAGCTGGGCCCCCACGACGTGCCCTGCGGCAGGACAGGGGTGTCACGGAGCCGCGGTCCCAGCGGCTGCATCCCCCAGGTGCCCAGCACCGTCCTGCGCCGGCGAAGCGCCAGCCGAAATCCTCCGTGCTCCTCCGATTCCCCACCCGCGCCTTCGCCCGCGGGGTGCCGGCCTCCGCGCCGGTCCCGGTGTAACCCTTGGGCTCCTGAAGCCCCGCGAGAGCAGGAGACGGCGCAAGGGTGGGGGGGTGAGTGCTCATCCCCGAAGCCCGTGGCCAGGTCCCGCATTCCCGTGGGCACGGAGCAGCCCAGCCAGCCCCGCGGGGCGAGCGGTGTCTAAGCCCCGGCGGGCAGCCGGGAGCCACCGCTGCAGCGAACTGCCCACGGGACCGTGCCGCCTCCGGCTGCTCAGCGCACCAAAACGGTGCTGCAGCGGGCTGGTGCTTGGGGAGCCCGTCTGCGTGCTGACTCGAAGGAATAAGCAGCCGTGCAAAAGCGTGTGTTGCTAGCGGTCACCAGGACTTTCATGTCCCCCTAACTCTTCAGATGCTGCCCAGCCACATCTTGCTGGGGAAGAAAGGTCTTGTGCCCCGAATAGATGTGGCCCTCGAGAAGAGGGAGGTTTGCGCGTGATGCTTCTTGCATGTGCTGATTGCTGCTTTGCCTTCGAGGCCATCCGCTGCCTTCTGCTGGGTGACATCTGCCTGGTGCTTTCGGGAAGAGTAGGGAAAAGCCTTGCTGTTGTGAACGCTGGGTTTTTATTATGCTGCCAACGCAGGCTCTGCGTGCATTAGAAGTGCCTCGCGATTACGCCATCCCTTAAATTGAAATGATTTCTAATGGCATTCATGATTCGCTTCTCAGAATCCGATACTTTTAGCACCAGCCCACAAATCACTGCAGGAATAAAAACTTTGCTAAAATGTTACATTTTTGTTAATCAAAATCCATATGGTCTTGAAGTATAGTATTGTTTCTTAATAAGTCTGGAGCATCCGTTTTATGCAGGTATTTAACAGATGGTGGAGCGCAGCAAACTAATGTTGTTCATCAGTTCATACATTATGCATTTTTTGGGGTGGGAATTTCAATTTGTTCTTCCCAAGTGGGAAAATTCCATTACGTAAAGTGAAAGGGAAGCAGGTGTGTAACGAGAGGTACTGGAGATGATGCGCTTATCTCCGGGTTAAACTACCTGGAATTGCCTCGTACTTGTGGCCGGGGACAGAACAACCCCGGAGACTGCGTGCCGTCTGAGTACGGCACCATGGAAAACAAATGCCTTTGGGAGAGAAACTCGGGAAAGGCTGTTACTGTCCTCTGGACTCCTCTTGTAGTAGGAGTAATAATTCAGATTGGGAATCTGTGACCTTTCACGTCTCCCAGAAGCTATCGCTTGGGTAATTTTGGTAACTGCTTCCCGAGCTTTATGCAAAACACAAAGGCTATTTTTCAGCCTGTGGAAGAAAGCAGAATGCGCCGTGTGTCATTGTAAAAGTGGCTCTGCAGATACATGAATAGATTGACTAGATAATTCATCCAAGCGGGCTGAGTTTGGACACAGGAATATAATTTTGAGTAACAGTTTTACAGGTTTTGAACTGTTAAGTGCGTCCATGGCAGACCCTTGCGTTTCACACGGCGACCAGTGTCGGGCCAGCACTACATCTGGAGGCAGTCCCGGAGATGTCTGGGGTTCCTCTTCCCTTCGGTTTCGCGGTGCGCGCGGGGACAGCAGTGCCGTGACGGTGCGAGTCGCGTTTGCTTACGGAGCTTTGCAACATCTCCCCGCGGCACGGGGGCTTTCCATGCACGGGGATGAAAACCGCAGCTTGCAGAGCGGCGCGGGAGCTCGTCAGCACGCAGGTCTCAGCGCCGCGTCCATCCTCCCAGCCTGCGTCCCGCGGGCCGCGCTCGGGAGAAGCGGTTGCGAGCGCGGCGGCCCGCGCCGGCGGAGCAGAGCACACCGGCCCCTCCGCCTCCCCGCGCTGCGGCGTGCCAGGCGTCTCGTAGCGCGAGTTATATAAAAAGAATCATTGACTTTAAGGGAAAAATGACTTCAATTTCCTCTGCAGATTAGATACCAAGGAAGCAAATTACCTACTTAACTTTTCTGAGTATGTCTCAATCACCCAAACAGTTGAGGGAGATGAGCTGCGGGTTGCTCCGCGTGCGGTGCTTCCTAATCCCCCTTTTTGGAGGGAAGGAGTAAGAAGGGACAATTACCACCCGCCCCGAGAAGATGACAGCCTGCAAAGATCACGCTTTGGGCCCTCGCTGTGGTGCCCGGGGGGCACGGGGAGCCCTCCCCATCGCCCAGCCCAAGCTCTCCCGGCGCCCGTCCGGGCTGCAGCAACGTCCGGGCTGCAGCAACGGCACCGGCAGGGCAGGAGGCGGCTGCACGGAAGGACGAGCTGGGGAGGGCCGGGCCGGACAGGGAGCAGGCGCAGGGAATAAGCAGCAAATGGAGGATTTTAGTTTTGTTTCCTTGAAGAAAAGAAAAACCCAAGCGAGCAGGGCGAGGACTGGAGCTCACTGCCGAGGCAGAGACGGTGCACCTCCTCCGGCACTGCCCGCGTGATGTTTTGGGGATGACGCTGCGTCTTCCAGATGTTTGTAGCCCACTTAAGATCTTTGTAGTTTTAGTGGCTGAGCTATAAAAATCAAGAGCAAATTTGCATTTATAAATGTGATATTTCGTGTGTATTTGCGAATGCAATTTGTGCTACATGAAAAGCCCATTTGCAAACTCCAAATCATGAATTGCTCTAATCAGGAATTACATGTAATTCACATAATTTTGCAAATTAACGATCCCAGCTCTACCTCACCACAGCAGTGCCAAGGCGGAGAGTGGATTTGCGGTTTGAGGCGCTAACTTCAGTGCTCAGCACGACACTCGTTTGCTTTCGGAGTCCCGTGCAGGCGTGCGGGGCGCTGGACCGCCGCCGGAGCGATGCCAGCCGCCGGAGGCAGCCCTGCACGCGCTTCCCGCTGGAGGTTATTTCACAGCACCGCGGCCACTGGGAAGGGAAGAGTTTTGTCTGTAGAATAGAAAGTCTGAAGAGCAGCACAGATTTTAAAAGGTCGAGTTTCAGAGTACTCTAGCTGGGGAAAATGCTCTGGGAGTGTAAGATGTGAATAGATGTGGCTGTGCGGCAAGGGGAGCAGCATAATCAGTACACGAGCTCTGTAGATGCTGAGTGCTCCCGTAATTATGATCTCTCTCAATTTTCCACAGCGGGAAGAGAGTGAAGCGAGATGTGCGGAGGCCCAGGCGTCTCAGAAGACGATGGCCCTGGAGCTGGAGAACCTGCACACGGAGCTGGAGACGCTCAGCCGGAACAAGAACGTGGTACGTGCGCAGAGACGCGGCCCCGGCGGGCGACGGGCGGCACCGGCTTCCTCCCACCCCTCGTGGCTGCCCGGGGCCGCCTGGGTTTGATGCCTGTAATCAGCATGTTTAGGTTAGAGGCTGTGGGGGAGAAGTCTGTCCAGTGTTTTTCGATTAGAGCCACACTAAATCACCCAGCCTCTTTGGAGAGCACAGCCCTGGGCGGCTTAATGCAGGGAGGAAATTACTCAAAATGCGCAGCATCCCCTAGCCTCCCTCTGCAGATACGTGATGCACGATGCGCGAGCTCCCTTTGCCTCTCGCTGCTTGACATGATGCGCAAGCACAGAGCTAGAAATGGAAAAAAACAGAGAAACAGAGCGAGGCTTTGGGCTGCGAACGCGCCTGTGCCTGGGGCAGAGGGTCGCTGCAGCCCGGGCTGAGCTCGCAGCCCCGTGGGTGGGAGCGGGTGCCCGGCGGTGCCCCGGGGCCGTCTGTGTGCGGCAGCCCCCGTCTGTCCCCCCAGGTTGAGGAGCAGCTCTACCAGCTGCAGCACGAGAGAGCCGATCTGCTGAGACGCGTCGATGAGGACCAGGAGGATCTGAATGAACTCATGGAAAAGCACAAGGCTCTGATCGCCCAGGTGGGACCCGGCGCGCTGGCAGGCTGCGTAGCATCCCGCTCCTAGGGAGGGTGCTGGGAAAACACCCGGAGCCTCACCCGAGCCAAGACAGTCCCTATCGGTATTTAGGGGCTTTCTACACCACAGGGCAGATGCCTTGATGGGAGAAGGGGGCATCTCACAGCGCGGTCTCCTCCAGCTCGTAGGTTTTGACTCTTCCTTCAAGAGGTGTCTTCATTATGTTTTCAATCATTGGGAAATGCTATAGCATCCCCATCTGGATTCTTTTCAGTTCTTTCTTTCACTGTTTTCTCATGCAGGCCTGTCTGCCAGCACTTTTTGAGCTCTGTGGCCCCCTGCATGTCAGCCACCCTTAGGCAGGCTCTCCCTAAGGACCGGGAGCGGAGCTGGGAGGCTCCCAGGCTCCCAGCGGAGCAGCCGTTGGCCCGGGGCAGGCCAGTGAGGCTGTAAAAATCCACAGCCTGGCACCCATTGCGAGGCGTTACGGACCTGGAATACATTCCTGGAATGACCTTCAGGACAGAAGTGACCTTGGCAAGAGGGTCTCTGACCTGATCTGCAAATATTGGTTTCAAAAGTCAGGAGAGATGCATTCGGGCCATAGAATTAAGCTCATTCAGTCCCGTGCAGGAGCAGCTTGCTGTTTAGATGTGTGGGAAGTACCACCCCTGCCTGGAAACAGGCATGAGCAAGCCTTCAAAATGCCACTTCTCTGTGGCATTTGCACTCTGCTCCGAGTTCCTGGCTTTGCTTCCGCTGCTGAAATTTCTGTTTCCTCAGTCTGCAACAGATATTGCTCAGATTCGGGAGCTACAGACCCAGGTGGAGGAAGTAAAGAAGGAAAAGCAAAGTCTTCAAGAGAAAGTAAGTCCTTCCCTCCCGTAAGGCACAGAGCTCAGAACGGAAACCGGTCCGTGCGGGAGGGTTGTTGCCTGGAAGGTTTCGGTGTGTCTCAGGGCACCAGTCACATGAACGCCTGTTCCTGTTTGAAAGCAGATCCATTCCCTACCTAGATATCCCAAGGAAATTCCTCTTTTGCAAAGCAGTGAGGTTCCTCTTCCCTCCCCAGCCCGCTGCGYGTGCACACGAGAGCGGTGAGGGCAGCGCGGCGGCAGCAGCGCGGCTCCCGGCTGTGCACCGTGCAGCCCGGGCGCGGGAGGGCCGAGGGCCGGGGCCGAGCTGCCTCTTAGCAAAGCCGCGCGGCTCTGCCAGCAAACGGCCCTGCGGCTGAACAGGGCTGGCCCTTTGCGAGGCTCTCGGGCCTGACAGCCCCGTTTTCCCCCTGTTTCTGTGCTGCTGGTGCTGCTGTCTGCGAGGCCGGGTGGGTTCGAGCTCGGGGCCAGCCCTGGAGCGGTCTCCGCCAGGCATCGCTGCTCCTCGCTCGTGCAGCTGCGGCGGCAGTCCTGGAGTGCATCTATTTAATTTTAAACACATGAGTAATCCCATTAAGTTAAGTGCTTTATTGGAGCGTAGCTAAGCTACCCAAGAACCAGGAGCAGGACTTGCCCCGCCGAGGCAGAGTGGATGGTGCTTTAGGGATAGGCCAGATAAAAGAAGGCAAATTCCCAGTGTGCGGGGTCAAATATAAAATATGAACCAGACTCGTACTGGGATTGATAAAAAGCCGGTCTGCTTTGGAGGTCCCCGTGTAACAGCTGAAGAAAAGGCTCAGCTGCAGGCAGGTCTCCACGCAGAGGTAAACTGTGGGTTTTACCTGTGCTGGCCTCAGAGGCTTTGCTGAGGAGAGAAAAGCAAAAGAGCCCCAAACAGGTACTAGCTCGCTGGATTATTTTTCCTTCAAAAATACACGTTTGTGTCATGCACTTACTGCACAGTATTACCAGAATGAATCCTTTAGGAAGCTTCAGGCAGTGTTTTTCCATGGTGCCTGGCAGCCCAGCCCAGGTCCTGTAGCTTGGTTTTGTTTTGGGAGGGGGGCGTGGAAGGTCCGGCCATCTCGGGGGGCTTTGTGTGGCCATGGGGTCCTCGGCGCACGTGGTGCTGGGGAGGGAGATGGGGACGGGAGCTGGGAGCACTGGGCTGGACGGGCCCGGTGCGCGTTTTGGGGCTCGGCGGGGCTGGGGGGCTGCGGGCGGCGGCCTCACGCGCTGTGTCCGGGGCAGCTGGGGGCGGCGGAGGCGAGGCTGGCGCAGCTGGGCCGCTCGACGGTGGAGCGGGCGCTCGTCGGGCGGCAAGAGGCTCGCGTCTGCGACCTGCAGAACCGGCTGGAGTTCCAGGGCGTGCAGATCCGTCGCTTCGAGGTACCGCTCGCCCGCCCCGGCCCGGGGTCCCCCCCGGGTCTCACGGCCCTCTGGTTATTTACGCACGCTTTACCGCTGCATTTACTGAGCGCCGGCAGCGGGGCCGGTGCTGTGAACGCGTGGAGGAACGCTGTGTGTGCTCAGCGCCCAGCGCGTCCGTCACGCGCCCTGCTGCCGCTCGTCCCCTGCTCCGAGCATCCTCCCAAACGCGGGGCCTCGGAGCCCCTCGGAGCGCTCCGCTGTACCCACTGATCAGCGGTGCGCTGAGCCCCACGCGTGCTCTCGCTGTCACACCTTCCCCAGTGCTGCTGCCTGGGTGAGCCCCGGCGAGGGGGAGGCTGGGAGGAGGAGGAGGAGGAAGGAAAATGTCCTCATGCCCCCGAAACGGCACCCTGGGGCTGCGGCATGCTGCTCCGGGGCCGCACTGCCTGGTGGGAAAGGGGCCCCCACGTTGCCCCCAGCCTCGCCCGGCCGTGGCTGCCGTCGCTTTGGGATGGTCCCGTCACCCCTCGCTGGCCCTGTCCTGGGGACCGCAGCCGCTTGCTGGGTCCCAGGGCAGGTCTGATACGATGACGAGCGTAGATGGAGCTCCAGGGCGCTGGCGGGCAGCGCGGGTCAGCGGGGGAGCGCTCTGTGCTGCTCCACGGTCTCGGAGAGCCGGGGGACGAAGCTCCTGGTAGTCCTCGCCCCGGCCTCCCGCTGCAGCCGGTGCCGCCTCGCTCCTCTCCAGGTGCTGGTGCTGCGCTTGCGGGACAGCATCATCAAGATGGGCGAGGAGCTGGAGAAGGCGGCCGAGTCGGAGGCGCGGCAGAAGGAGAACGCCAAGTACTACCAGATGAGGATGGAGGAGATGAAGGCGGACATGAACGAGCTGGTTCAGAGGGAGCTGGAGTCCAGCCGCCGGCGCATGGAGCTGGTAAGAGGCTCACGTGTCCACGGGGTCCGGGGCCCCTGCAGTCCCCCCTGTAGTGGGGCGTGGGTTTTTGGCTGTTCACACCTCAGTGATGCAYCCCAGGTCTTTCAGGCAGCTACGTCCGCGTTGCAGGCGCTCGTGATGCACCTCGCAGCCCCTGGGGCCCAGCTGCAGAACTGGGCTTGCTCCCGATCTGTGCTGTCTTCTCTTGGTTGGGGCCAAGGCTGGAGCATGTTTATGGCACGTGGAAACCCCAGCTGTGTGCGGTGCCATGTCCTCCTAGCAAGAAACCAGCAGCCTTTTGGCCAGGGTGATGCTCTACCGGGGAGCCCGGCAGCGGGGTCCATGAGGGGCGCAGGGAGGGTGCGGAATAGGAGGTGCGGAGGTGTGGAGGATGCCGAATAAAGGAGGCGTGGAGGTTGCGCTGCCGGCACGGCTTGGCCGTGGCCCCGGCTGCGAGGCGCCGGGAAAGCTCCCAGAGCCTCCTGCTCTCTGTCACATCAAACCTGCTCTGCAGAAACCTCCCGTAACCTGCAGATTGGCCCGAGGGTCCCAGAACAAGAAGTAATTTTCTGCTTGGTGTTTTGTGTGCTCTGATTGGAGACGGATGTCGCCGGTGTTGTTAGCTGGCCCCAGCGCAGGGGAGGAGGGTTTCATGGCTGCTTCCTCGGCGGTTTGTGCTGGGCGTGTTCACGTCAGCGTGTCGGGCTCGGCTGGGACGAGCAGAGCCGGGAGAGCTCTCCGAGGGCTCTTTGGAGGTGCTGTGAATCGCTTCTCCTCCCTTCTGAGCTGCAAGTCACTTAACCAAAGCTATTACTGCGGCTCCCTTGCCTGCAGCGGGGCTGCATGGCTGGGCAGCGCCTCTGCTCCGCGGTTTGTTCCAAGAAGGAAATGCTCTAATAAACACTGAGAAGTGACTCGGGTTACTCCTGGCCCCCTTCTTGGCAAGGCTCAGGCTGCATTTGAGGCCATCAGGCTCGGTGTGCGCTGCAGAGGCGAGCGGCTGTCCGCTGGCCCCGGCGCGGCTCAGCCCGGGTGGCCCGGTCCCCGCTCCGTCCCGCCAGCCGCCCTGGCCACGTGCTGCGGTGGGGCCAGGGCCGGGCAGCCCGTACGCAGCCGACCTCAGCGTGCGCGCMGCCCAGGCAGATCCCGTGTAAGGCAAAAATAGATTCACTTTCATTTGACAGCCTTCTACAAGTGTTTCTTTTCACAGTGGGTTTATTTTAGTAAACGGAAGGGAAGCGTTGCTTGCAAGCAGTAATTGAAAGATTACGGCCATGCCAGAAGCAGTTATTTTATTAATAATCTTTTATTTACCAATCAAGTAGATTTCACCATTTATTTTGCCCCGAGGCTGCCAGCCTTTCTAAAGGGAACGGTGTCTCGGCGACAGTTATTTCCCGTTTTCTGTGTGCCGTCCGTGCCGTGCCGCAGGCTCGGCTGCAGCGCTCGCCGCGGGAGGGACCCCTCTCACCCAGGCGAGAGGTGAAACCTGCCGCGAGGGCCAGGGCGGCGCAGCCGTCGATGCTCTCCAAAGAGCTCAGGCTTTAAAACGAGCCGCTCTGCAGGATGAGCCCTGGGAGGGTGCCCAGGCTCGGGCTGGGCGAGCCCGGGGCCGGGATTCCTGCGGCGTTCTCTGCTGGCACCGGCGGAGAAACACGACTTCAGTTGCTAAGAAAGCTGTATATTTATTGCAGCTTTGTTAGAAACGCAGTGTTTCGAAACACAGATGTGCTGTCTGCTAGGATATGGATGGATTCTTTTAACTGCTTTTTTGTATTGGTGTGTATATTTTTAGAAGCTTTTTGAATGTTTCATATAGAAATGTAAATCACGGGTATAGCAAGATACTTAGTCTTCTTAGCATGCTTCTGTTCTCACAATTGATGTTTTCCAAGAAATCTGAAAGGGATTTTAGAGATGCCTCCCTGGAACAAGGGATAAAAGCCCATAAAAAGACAAGCTCATAAGCAAACACTGAAGGGCACTTGGGTTTATCCAGACACCCAGATATCTGGGCTTATCTGACACCTGCTGTAGCCAGATGCGGGAAGAAGTGGTCAAGGAAACCCTGCCGTAGATGAGTTCCCAAAGACGACCCAGCAGACAGCGACGGTGGCACGCAGCGGGCCGGGGCTGCCTCGCCGAGGAGGACGATGCTCCCCGAGAGCAGAGGCGTTCCTCCAGGCTGGGTGTGCTCTTAATACGCTTAAATAAAACATCGCGGGAGAGCTGTGATCTCAGAGCCCAGCCAGGCTTGTCAAGTGGCTGGCTGAGAGCATAAATAGTTAATAGAAAGCCACTTACAGCTCAGCTCCCGTTAAATCTCACGTCAATTATAAATACTGCATGAATTATTCACTTAACATTACTTAAGTCTAGGTCTGCACCTAACATTTTTATTTATTTATTTAGATAAACAGTTGTGAGGTCCCGGGCTTGCTGTGGACTGTGTGGATTTAAGGGATGCGCTGAAGGGACGTGTTCGTTGTGTAGACTGGGGTTCAAGGTTCAGCATTCTTTTCTGGGGTCCTAAGACTTGAAAGCCGTATGTGAGGATTGATACTTGATACGCGCGATGGTCCCGGCCCATATCTGGCAGCGGTGGAGGCACTTGAAAGCCCTTTACCGCTACGGGAGATCGATGTTCCACCGTCCCAGGCACTGGCCAGCCGCCTTCATTTCTCCCTCCCTCATTTTCGACCCAGCTTTGGGCGGTTGGGAGGCAGCAGCTTCCTCATCCCCATGACATTCACGCGAAGCGGGGAAAATACAGAAAAAGGATGGGAGCCTGGAGAGCTGGCTGCCAGGCAGATGGCTGTGCCTTATGAATTTTCTAAGAAGAATGAGTTTTGAGCGCTTTCCAGGCCTGCTGCCATCGCACCGAGGGATGTATGTTTTCTGTTGGAGGTGGCAGTACTTGGTCTCGCTTCCCTCTGTCTTTGCCTCAGTCTCATGTACCAGATACCTTCCATGGAGCTGTAGCTCCTCTTTCTACAAAATCTGGATCTCGGCCTGCGACAGCAACTTGTTCCTCAGCTGCTGTGCTGGCAGCCGGAGTGTGAAAGGCTAGACCCAACTGCCTGCTCTCCTTGGGCCGCAGCAAGAGCTGAATTATAGAAGGAATGGAGAGATGGATTTCCGAGTTAGAATAAATCCTCGGGAGCCTAAAAGCAAGCCCTCTTCTCTTATCCCATCACGTATGCACGTGCATTCATGCTTGTCCTGATACAAGCACTGCTTGGAGATACTGCCTGCCTTGTGTTGCACAGGGAGGGCCAGAGCGGAGGTTAGGACCACGCGGGCTCCGGACGTGTGGGTGAAACCTTGCTGAGATGAGCTGCCCTCGCTGCAGCTGTGCCGGTACCCACCAGCTGGGGTTTTCCCGCTGTGTGGGCTGGGTGCCGGGCACGGTCCGGCTTGGGGCTGCGCTGGGGACGGGGAGATGGTTTGTCATGGGCCTCGGGAGAACGGTGGTGCGTTTTCAGGATGCCCCATCTCAGCCAGGCTGCCTGGACAGGGTTGCTTTGAGGTGCCACAGCATCTGAAAACCCTGAGCAGGGGCACGGACGCTTCGTGGCACCCTGCGACATGCCTTGTCTGAACGGGAGCTTTGGGAGAGCATTCCCCTCCTTACGGCAGGGTTTCTAGAGCGGAACTGGGACATGCAAACTGCCCACAGCTCGGCAAGGACTCACTCCGCCTTTTAGATACTGATTCTTCCAGAAGCTCGTGTTTCTGTAAGGGGGTACGTACGGCTGTGCTTGCCGTTGAGCTGTCTGTAGCCACCTGGATTTCACGGGAGACCAGGAAAGGCTGCCGGAGCGGGGTGGAGGGCGCGCAGGCACCGGCGTGGGGCTCGGCAGCGCTCGGGGCACTTCTCCTCCCTTGGACACGTGGCAGTTCGGTGCCTCTCCCCGTGCCCCGGGCTGGGCTCGAGCCTCCTCGTGCGATGCCCAGGGAGAAGCAGGGGCTGTTGCTTCTGAGAGTAACCCCAGGTTTGCAGAGGTCCGGCTGGGGAGTCAGCCAGCCTTGCTACCTTCCCAAAACCGTCGTGTCCCGGGGGGACGCTGGAGGACGGTGACGGTCTCCGCTCGGCCGGGGGTCCAACGCCTCCAGGCTGCAGCCTCCCCGGGGCAACAGTGGGACCCGGCGCCAGCAGGGCCTCCCGCCTCCGACGGCTCTCCGCGGGGTCTCCGCACGTTCAGCGGGACGCGAACGGCAGCTCCGATCTCCGTTAACGCAAAGCCGAGGTCGGGCACGGCGCGTCCCGCTCCACCTCGTTACGGCGGAGAGGAGACGCTGACCTTTGGAGTCAGCGTGCACCTACCTCATCCGAAAGTCAGGTTTCTTTAATGAAGCTTTGGGATTTAGAAGCATAAAAAATAACTATTTTTACTGAAAATTGAAGTGCAGGTGTTAAAATATTCTCCGCATGGGAATTTTTCTAAGGTGAGAGTCACAGTGTAAATAACCTTTATTATGGCTCTTACGATAGAAGATATATTTCATAATTACAGTCATGTTATCACCATGCAATCCAGCCCGGTGTAGCATATTATAGCCTGCTATTTATGAACTTTTTTTCATTTGAAAGCTTTAAAGGTTCCAGTGAACTTGACAAAAGAGATAGGAGCTGTTTGTGCTTCTAGCCAGGAGCGCTGCGCTCCCCCCAGCTCCTTAAAGAAATCCGGGTCTCTCTGCACCCCTCATCTCCCGCGTTTCTCAGCTTAGGTCTTTCGGAGCTGCTCTTTTCTTCAAAAGCTCATGGCTTTGGTTAAACGTAGCTACAATTAGAGAAGCCAGTCCTCGAGGGGAGCTGGGGTGCTGGGGAACCTGTTGGTGACGACTCCAGCTCTGTGCTAATTAGCGCCTGCTTCGGAGGGCGCGTGGCGTCTGTTTTGCCGTTAAAGCAGTGACTTCTTCGGGAAATCATCCCCGCTTGGGGCTGCTACCACCAATTAGGGTAACGCCGGTGTTTGCCGGAGGAGCCGGAGACGCTAACCTCGTCTCACTTGAGACTTCGGCTGCAGAAATTTTGTCACTTCAAACTTCCTGAAAACCTGAGAGTTAATTACTTAATTAACAATAATAATGATTGATGAATACTGCAGGTGTACGCTAAATTATTCAAATAGAGGCAATCCAAATTGGGCTAATTGGATTACGCTCCGCTTCAGGTGGAGGCGGGCGCACAGGGCGGTGTTGTGGCAGCAGAAGCACAAACAGGAATAAGAGGCAGCGACGAGGACGCGGCGCTCCGCGGGGCCCGGCCCGGCGTCCTTTATCGTCCCGGGAATTGTTTCACTGCTGCTTTTGCTCATCTCTTTTTAACTTAACTTCAAATGCTTCCAAGGCAAAATGAGGTGAAACAGAAATTCTTGAGAAAATAGGTTTTGTAAATCCGTTTCCAGAGATGGAGCGAAAGGCCGTGCTGCGCGCGGGCGATGCCGAACGCGTTCTCCTCCCCGTCTCCTCGCGGGAGCCTCTCATCGCGTTCCCTGGGTGCAGCGCTAACCTCAGCTGGCCGGGGCAAACGCCCGCGAGCCGCCGCCGACCAAAGCCGTCGGGGTCTGACAGCGCCGTCCGCTATGGCAGCTCATCCGCGGAGATGCTCTGACGTGGGGAGAGCTAATCTGGAAATGCATGCGAAACTGGACAGAAAATACGTTGTTTGGTTAGCAGGGGTCCCCGAGCGGGTCAGGACGGGTCCAGCTCCTTGGACCGAGGGACCGGGTTGCGGCAGGGCTCAGGTGAGCTGCCGGGAGCAGCACTCGGCGCAGGAGGCCGCCAAGCCCCTGAGGCGGGTGTCCTCTGGGCCCCCCCAGGCGTGCGGGTGCACCTCCCCTGGTGTCGCGGGCCGGCGTGCAAAGTCCTTCCCTGCATCTCCCAAAAGCTCCCGCGGGCCGGGTGCGTTTCCCGGCTCCCCCCGTGCGCCTGCCTGGGGGGTCCTTGCTGGGCAGGTGGATGGACGGGGTAGGACCGCCATAAACCGCTGCAAAGCAGGAGAGAAATTATTGGCATTTCCAATGAGAAGCAACGGTAGGTGCGAAGCGCAGAGCGAATAGCCCTGCTGTGTCCTCTGGTTCGCGGGAGCCGCTGTAGGCTGCTTGGGGAGCATTTGGGCTTCTCCATGTCTGACACATGCTAATTTGCAGTATCCGTGCTTCTCCCCCGGAGAAGGACGGAGCGCGTTTTCCAGGGCTGATGTGCCAAACTGACGTGGAAATCCTTGGGAGCTGCAGTTCTGCGTCTCAGCCTCTCCCAGGCCCGTAGCTCCGGATCCGGCCCCGCGTGGCGCTCTGCTGGGGGCCGCTAACGAGCAGCAGGGCGGGCACGGCCGCGTCCAAGCGGGTGTCTGTGCCCGGGCCGCCGGCACCGCCGGGCCTGCCACCCCGCAGCCTCCGAGGAAGAGGATGGTCCTCCGGAGCGGGGTGGCCCAGCAGTGCCGTAGCACCGTGCCTCTGCCGCGCCGGGTGGTTGCCGAGCGCGGGAACGGGCACCAGCCCCGCGGCGCAAACCCTGCGCGGAGCCGTCCTCGCTCGCAGCTGCCTGCACAGGCAGAACCTGGCTTTTCCCGATTAAATGTATTCCCTTCTCTATTTTTTTCCCTCTTCAGAGGAAAGGAAACGCCGGCAGTGCTCTGCAGTTCATCCTCGGTGAGGATGTTAACATTCAGACCCGTTGCTGTGTTAAAAGGGGAAAATGCTTCTTGCATTTACATTTAGATTGAAACAACAAGTGTCAGAGGTGTCTAATAGCTCGCTGGGACGGCAGCAGCCTGGTGCCGGGGTGTTTATTGTCGGCTTATATTATGAGGATGATTTTTTGCATTTGAAATTTAATTATGTTGATATAATTATTCCTTCCCGTGAGAAAACTGTGTAGTACAGATGCGTTGTGTTTGAATTTAAGGAGAAGGAGCAAAACAGGTCCTTTGCTTTCAGCCGGTATTAACATGATTCAAGGCTGCGGGAGGAGGATCCCTGTGATGGGGGAGCACCGAGAAGCGCCCCGGAGCGTGGTGCAGCCTCGTGCTGGCTGCTCGCGGTGGTATGCAGGGTGCCGGGCCGTGCGGTCAGGTTAATGGTGCTAGAGCAGAGGGAGAAATTAAATGCAGCCAGTGAACTGGGTTTAATTTGTGCCATATCCTGGAGCTGAGGAATTCGTTCGATAGGGACAGTTATCGGCACGTTGGAAGGTCTGGGCTGTTCTTCTAGCGCCGGGCGCTCTGCCGTGCCGGCACCGCGTCTGCAGCAGCCGTGCCGCTCCCCCGGCCAGCACTGGGAAATCACCGTGGGGAAACTGCTGCTTCTCGCGCTTGGGCTTCTTGGAAGCCATGGGTTGCAGAAGGATCTCGGCGGAGCTAGCGGCTGTACCCGTATCGGCGCATCCCGGCCCGCTCGCCGGCGCTGCTGTGATCCGCCCGCTCTCGCCTCGTCGCTGCAGAGACGGCGGTTTTACAGCTGGCAGCTCCCATCAAGTCAGATTTGCAGCTTGTGCACTCTCCTCTCCTTTCCCTCCCCTTTCCCTCCCTGCCAGGCCGCGGCTTGGAGAGCTGAGTGAGGAATTCCTTTCTAGCCGGGCTCCAAAAAGACTTAAAATCGCATTAAAACGGTGGTGGTCAGCGGGCAAGGGGGGGAGCCGGGCGGCGAGGGGCGGCGTGCCCCAAGGCAGCCGGCGCAGGCGCCTGGCTGGGTTTGCGGCCGGCCCTGGGCGCCCGCGGGAGCTGCCCGCATCCCGGCGAGAGCCTGGTGCCCAGGCAGGGGTGGGCGTCGGGAGCGGGGGGAGCAGCCCCGACCCGCCCGGGGCCTCATATAGGGTGAAATTTGGAGGAGTGGGTTTTGCAAGCGATTCCCCTGCACGGGGAAGCTGTGGCGGGGGGAGGCCCCGGGGGGGCCCGCGGGAGGCCGTGGTACCCCGTGGCCGCGCTGACGGCTGCCCCGTGCGCGCAGGAGACGCGGGTGGACGAGCTGGCGGCGGTGCGGCAGGCCCTGCAGGCCGACCTGGAGACGGCCATCCGGCGCATCGCGGACCTGCAGGCGGCCCTGGAGGAGGTGCGGAGCGGCGACGAGAGCGACGCCGACAGGTAGGCGCCGGCAGGGGCTCCGCGGTCCCGGGAATAGCCACGTCGCTGACCGAGTAACTCGTGCTTTAATGAAAGCTGCCATGAGAAAGCATCACCTGGGAGTCWCGCTGCGTGGCTCACCCTAAAACAGGCAAGGAGGCAATAGCAACCGGCCCTTTCCTCCCGGGGATGCCGTCTGCTTCCCACCCATTTTTTCATTGCATCCAATTTTCACTGTCTTCACCCAAAGCTGCAGGCGGTGCAGTCGACCCCTTCACTCTCACAGCCTCTGCCCAGCTCAAGGTGCTGCCCCGCTCCGCGGCGAGCTGCGTCCAGCACGCGCAGATCCCCCCGGCCCTGGGGAAGAGGCCGGGGAAACGGGCAAAAATCTTTGCCATAAATCTCTGTTTTCCATGGATTCTCTCCCCTCTGAGTTTTCAGCTCTTGTTTCCTCAAACCTCCAATTTCATCCCCTGTCACGCTGCTAAAAGAGCATCATGACAAATGGAGGCAAAACATATAGATACATAAATAATGGAGAGAAGTGTTTGTCACTGTGCCGTGAAAAGAGATTTTTCTTTATGTTGTGATTAAACCGGGGCAGGATTAGGAAGAAAATGTGAGCTCAGAAATTCACTCTTTCATAAAAAAAAAAAAAAAAAAAAAAATTGGATTTCAAATACAATTGCATGTTGCTGTGAGGTGAGAAGCGCTTCCCAACCGATGCGAATGCGCGAGGCGCTGCAGAAACGCCGGTTCCTGCCTGGCGCGGGCCGAAGGCGGCCGCGGGTCCAGGCCAGTCCGGGAGGCGTTTGGCCGTGCAGCGYGCTGGGACCGGCCCTGCGGCTCCCGCCCCGGTCCAAGGCCGGTGCACCGGCGCGGTAGCGAGGGCAGCGCGCCATGGGCACGCGTGACGCTCGGCTCCTCTCCCTTCCCTGCAGCGTGCAGACGGCGCGGGAGTCGCCCTGCTCGAGGAGCGAGATGTAAGTGACCCCCGAGGAGCGCTGGCCGGCTCAGGCAGGGGGGCGGCACGGGGCCCCCCTCCCCGCCAGCCTCCATCCCGGCGCCGGTGCTGACGGGCCGTGTCCTGCCGCAGGGACGCCCGCTCCAGCCTGGGCTCGGYGCTGAGCCTGGAGCCGGACGAGAGCATCCGCTCCTGGCCGGGCTCGGCGGCGGGCTGGTCCTCCCCGGCGGGGAGCAGCGTGGCTGGCAGYTTCTCGGCGCGGTCCGGTGGCAGCCGCAGCACCCGCAGCCTCAGGTAAGAGCTTTCCCGGCGGACGCGGCGCGGCGGTGGCGGGCTGTGCGGGATGGCACCGGCATCCCGGCAGCTTTCCTCCTGGGGAAGCCGTGGGCACCTTGCAGATGCACCGCAGGAAGGAAAACATCTTTCTGTAAGGGTTAGGGTTGCAGCAGCCACYGGAGAATTATTATTTAAGCCCCTCCCTATTTCCTGATTTTATGCAATATTAAAAAGAAAACCTACACGCCAGGCAGGAGCGTGCTGCAGGCACCCGGCTTTGCACCACACGGGCCCAGAGCTGCAGCAAAGCCGGCTGCAGGAAGCATCGCCGGGGCGGTAGCGGCAGCCCGCCGAGAGCCGTCGCCCCAGGACAGCCAGCTCGCGCAGCCTCGGGGCCCGGCCGGCGTCGCACGGGTTCCCTTCCCCGTAGACGTTGCAGTCACACGTTTGGTGGCGCCTATTGATTTAACTGTTGTTTTTCTCTCAAGCTAATATATCTTTGAGAATATTGAGGAAAAAAGCTCTATTTACAGGCACTGCTAGCGGAATAACCCAAACCGTTTAAAGCAGGGTTGCTTTATTAGTTCGTTAGTACTTGCTCTGTAATGAAAAATACATGCAGTCTCCTGCGCGGCGTGTCTGCATTCAGAGCACTCCAACTGAAGCAATATTCTAGTTGGCGCAGGGTCTTGCACGCCTCCACTAACAGCATTTGCAACGCTGTGTGTTTTGCGAATGCTCGGAGGGAGCCGGGGAGCTGCTGAAGACGGGCTGGGCGCTTTTCGGCATGTGCGCAGAGGAGCTCGGTGGGAGGCCGTGGCGTTTAAGGTCAAAGCATCGGATCAAGGAAGGTAGTCGCTGCCACGCCGGGATCAGTGGGATGTTGGATGAAAGTTGCTACATCAAAAACATGCTTCAAGCAGTAAAGCATCCCTTGATGTATTCTCTAGGGATAATTTAAAGAGACGATGCAGTCCATCTGAGGATTCACACGCCATATGCTTGCTTTTTCCCTGCTGAAGATGCATTTATACACTTCAGTACAAAATACGTTAATTTTTGATGGTGATGCTAATGGGGTGCAAGCAAGCTGGAGAGCGGCCCAAGCCCAGCGGGGGCAGCTGGTGGAAGTGGCCCGTGAGAGCGTGGGCTGCGTGGAGGGAAGGATCCTTCCCTCTTTTGCAAACAGAGATCTGCAAAGTGGCAGGCTTATTTAAAAAAAAAAAAAAAAAAAAAAAAAGTATTTTTGCATCATACAAAGCCTGTGGAATTTCCTGCCCCAGGATTTTATGGAAGCCAGAAGTGTGCAGGGATTGGAAGGAGCCTCCCTTAGGGGAGGCTGGCCCAGGTGATCTAGCTCTGATCATGACTGAATGGTGGTTAATCAGAAGTTATGGCTTATATCCTATTACTGAGCTGAAATACACTGGGTTTATAATACAGGGGCAGCTATGTAGGCTTGGGGATTAATAAAAAGAGCTTCCTGCACCGACCGTGGCCGTTCTGGTAGGACATTTATACCCAGATCTGGCAATAATGTGACAATCTGGCTCTGCTGTGAGGTTCATGAAGAGGCAGATTGCAAATCCTGGTGTTGTAGCTGTGTTTGGCTTCAGCTAATCTAAGCTGGAAATATTAGGGAGGAGGCTGTATGAAATGCAAACAAGCAGCAGACGAGCCTGGAAGGTAGTAAAGGTGAGACCAGCGAGCGCTCCCCTGTTAGCATTGCTCTGTCTTGCACAGGCTCCCGGTAACAACAAATGAATCTTCCTCGCTTTCACTTCTCAGTCCTATATATGGGATATTTCCTGCACAAACAGCTGTCAAAAGCTAGAGAAAAGAATATCAGGCTATTACCTGCAGTGTGGGGCATAGGAACAAGAGATTTGATTAACGTGTTCTTTAATTCTCTGCTATTTAAATGCTTGTACAAAATGTTGGGCAGCAAGGCTAAATCTCGATAAATACGACACATGGCAGAGTCGGAATAAGCAATCAAATTTTTGTTAGGAAGCAAATTCAGAGCTTTATTCTGCCTCGTGCTGGGGAGTCACCGTTGCATTGCAGCAGAGCGACTGGTGCCGGGGGGACGCGCAGGGCTCGTCCCCTTCGTCGCAGTGCCTGAACCCAGGCCCCGGGCTCCGCGGCTGCTGGGGCTCCGCCGCGCTCATTCCCAAACATCACTGCGTTGGAAGCAAATCATTCATACGGAGACCTGGGAGCGCCTCTGCAGATGTTGGCTTGACAGGAAAATACGCTTCTGGCAGGAATTAGGCCAATTTCTTTTCTCTCCCTGAAATGGAGTTGTCTTGGCTTTATTTATGAGCTCAAAGGAAAAGCATCCGAGCCACATTTTTATCTCTGGTCATGTGCTGCAATGCATGTGTGGATTTTATTGTATAAATTATTTCAACTAGCATAATTGTAATCATGTTAATTGCTGTGTAATCTTCACTAATTATTGTTGTATGTCATTTGCTTTGGTGTGAATGGCGTATTACAGAGTTCTGTTTGGCTTACAAATGCCGCCGGAGCGCTGCGCTGGCGCCTATTTCTGTCTGCAACTCAGGAAAAGCGTCTTCCATGGAGTTCAGGGAGCCGAGAGCAGGCGGGATGCCGATGGCAGTGCCGGGGTGCGATGCTCCCGCGCCTCCTCCGGCCCCGTGTCCCGGGGTGCGATGCTCCCGCGCCTCCTCCGGCCCCGTGTCCCGGGGTGCGATGCTCCCGCGCTTCCTCCGGCCCCGTGTCCCGGGGTGCGATGCTCCCGCGCTTCCTCCGGCCCCGTGGTCACGCTGCCCAGCTGCAGTGTGTTTCCCAGCTGCAATTAGGAGGTGCTTTCGGCTCCATCCCCAGCATTTTCGGGGCTGCAGCATTAACCTTTTTTCACTAACGCGTGCAAATGCCCTCTCCGGCTTCCGCTGTGGCACAGGGGGAAGCTCTGCACCGTGAGGAAGGAAGAAATGGCTTTAGGGCTGCAGCTGCCCAGTTTGCCCTGCAGCCCCGAAGCTGTCCCCATCCTGCTGGCACCCGGGAGTCCGGGCCCTGCTCCAGGGGTGCTGGGGGTCCTGCCAGCGCTCAGCGGCTCTGGCCCCGCGGCCTCGGCGGAGCTCGGAAGCCGTCCGCCTCCCCGCCGCGCCGGTGCACCAGCACGGAGCAGAGCCGCAGCGCTCATCTCAGCAGCATCGTTTCAGCCTCTCAAGAAGCCCCTGGAACTCGGGAAAGTGGGGCAGGACAAATTTTTTAAGTAATTTTTTTTTTTTCTCCAAAGCTGGAAACAAATGGTTTAGGTGAGGATGTTGCTCGATGGTTTTGCTTTTGGTTCCCGGTGGGAAATTTCACAACAACTGCCTTTCACTTAGAATTCGCAAGCTCGGCTTCTGAGACAGAAATGAAAATGCATTTGACTCAAGGCAAAAAAACCCTCACAATGTTTCAAAATTTCATTCCACAAATTTAATTCCGGAGTTATTTGCACTAACAAGAACGGCTGCGTGGCTTCGGCAGGCTCTGGGCTGAGCGGAGCGCATGCTGATCGTGCTGCCTGGGGTAGTCCCAGCCCCTGTGGCAGTGTGCAGCTGTGCTGTGCCGCGCTGGCACCGCTGCCGAGCGCAGCCGGGGCCGGCACCCGGCACGAGCTTCCCGGCCCGCCCTTGCTCACAGGAGCTGCAGCTTCCAGCCCGCAGATGGTCACGGACATGAGAGCACAGCAAACGCAGCAGTCTCGCAGCTGTGACAGCTGTTGCACATGTGGCCGGCGTCTGGCTCGGCATGTTTCCGTGTGTCCGTCATGCCGGATGGGGCGATGAGCAGCGGCTGCTGCAGCTTCCCTCGTCCTGGCCGCGGGTGCTTCTTACCTCTGCAGCTCACTTTCATCTCAGCCTTAAAAACTGAAGAAAAATACGAATGTGGCTATTTAATTTACGAAAGCCGGTCGTGCAGCAGTCAGCTTGCAATATTATTTGGAAACATGGAGAGTGAGTGGAGCAATTCCCATGCAAATTGTCCTGGAAGGGTTACACCAGCTAGTCAGATACCGGTTAGGATCCCGAGAAGCAGCATTAGTGAAATGTGTCACACTGTCAGCAGCCGTGAGACTGGTGCAGCATTAGGTCCGTCCAGGAGGAGACCATGTCCGGCAGGTCACATCTGGGGGTTAATTTGTTCTGCGCCAAACAACGGTAGTTTGGGCCTGTTCGGGCTGAAATGGTGACAGATTTGCAACGCGCAGCTTTGGCATCCCTCGCTTGGCAGCTTTTCCATTAAAGCAAATAACGCCCCCCCCCCCCGGATGGAGCAGTGCAGGGCAAAACCACCGCCATGCTCGCCCATTCAGGTCTCCTTTTCCATAGGTGCCCGCCGGGCCCCCGCGCCTCCTTCCCCAGCGAACGGCTGGGAAGGAGCAGCCTGTCCATAGTAACCGGCTATCGCTGATCTCTCTGGCTGTCGTTGCCCCCTGCGCCAGCCCTGCAGGTCCTGCCTGAGCCCCGAACGCGAGCGGCTCGTCCCCGGGGCCGTGCTGTTGTGCTCAGCCCACGGCCGTACATTTACTGTGCTTGTGCAGGTCATGATTATTTTTCCCTCCCAGAGGGAGCGTTGGTGAAACACAGCCTGCGATAATGCTGAGATGCATTAGGGCACTTTGTGAGTGGGTTTCATAAAACCTCAGAGCAAACCTTTAGTTTTGGCAGAAATAAAATAAGCCTTAGGTATTGCTATAATCTATCAAGAGAAACGGACAGTTTGAGGTATGCGTTGGTTTGGCAGAGCTAAAGCAGGTCATGCCGCACACTGTACGCCATGGATTTAACCCGGTTAGTTTACTCAGAGTCTTTAAGATGAAAATTTTGAGCACTGCTGAACTTATTAATGTGGCAGCTAGAGTTTATTCTGAGCTTACCATGCAAACGCAGGCTTCTCAGCGCTCAGACTCGTCCTTCCTGAATGACACTGCGGTCACTGGAAATCATGCAGTTTAGGCTAACGTGAATATCTCTTGTTTAGGATGGACAAAGATGTCAAAGAAGCAGAAATGAGCCGTCCAGCTTCATCCCTCAGTGCCGGAAGGTCCGTTGATGCTGCGGATGCTGGAAAGGTTGCAAGTCCTTTGCTTGGTGCTAGAAGACGGGAATATGGAAAACCTCCAGCTGACAAAGAGGAGCTGGAGAGTCAGCAGAGACCGGCAGAGAGCCGAGGAGTGACCTCTCCCTCTCCGGCGAGGAGATGGACCTCTCCCGCCCCGGAGGGCAGGTTTCCCAGCCCGCTGTCTCCAACTGTGACGAGAAGGAAACTGTCTTCTGCAGCAGAAGACAAGCTCCCCAGCTCTTCATTCGCACTGTCGGAGTACGTGGAGGAGCTGAGGAGGAAAAGGGCGATGGAAAAAGAGCAGGGAGCGCTGGGCTTGGATGACGCCTCTCCCCTACCGATTTACCAAACAACTGGTGCTTCAACCCTCAGACGCTGCAGGACTCTCAGGGAGGCTGATGATTTCCCCGTGAAGCTTGAAGCGAATGAGCCAAGAGAAAGCGGAGGAGCGCCGGGAAGCCCTGG
This sequence comes from Casuarius casuarius, assembly GCA_003342895.1. Taxonomy (NCBI): domain Eukaryota; kingdom Metazoa; phylum Chordata; class Aves; order Casuariiformes; family Casuariidae; genus Casuarius; species Casuarius casuarius. The sequence goes on along the minus strand of PTFA01000071.1, from coordinate 1,275,688 downwards.
CCTCCTGCGGTCCTCCAGCCTCAAATGTGCGGCCTCGGAGAAGACGGAGCCGGCACGCTCTCCGGTGCTAAAACGAGTGTCAAAGTTTGGCTCCTATGACTCACTGCTACAAAACATTGATAATTCCTTCCCCCAGCTGAGCTCAGCTGCTGCGGGAGCAGATGCGCTCAATGCTTCGCGACTCAGATCGTGGAGAAGTTGCCTCGAGCCGTCGTTAGAGGAAGGGGATGACGTTGACGTGGGAAAGGATCCTCTGGTGTTTCAGAGCAAGCGGTTCGGCCCCGGCCTGGGCGAAGGGCAGGAGAGCGACCCGTTCAGCTGGAAGATACCGACCCTCAACTACGAGAGGAGAACGAACGTCGACTTCGACGATTTCCTCCCGGCCATGCGGAAGTCGTGCTCGACGAGCAGCCTGGCCAAGCCCGGGAAGGACAGGAAGGAYGGCCAGAGGCCGCTGACGGTTCGCTTTGAAGATCAGGCCACAGCGGACGGTTCGGCCTCCTCCGAGATAAAGCCGACGTCGAAGCCAAGCTCAGCGGCCAGGGAGGGCTCCGGGAACCTCTCCGACTCCTCCTCGTCCTCCGGCTCGGCTCGCTCCTTCCGGAGCGCCGACAGCATCAAGCGCCGGCCCCGGCGGCCCGACGGGGAAGGGTGCAGCAGCATCGCCGCCGAGAGCCCCAGGGAGCCCAGGCGGTCGGAGGCCGAAGGCAAGGAAGACGATGTAAATAGTATTATGAAGAAATACCTGGGAAAAGACTAAGGTAAACGTGCTGAAACCCTCCCTGTGCCGAACCCCCCCCCCGTGCTGAGCCCTCCAGGGTCGCTGATCCCGTAGAGGCAGATCGGCCCCGGAGGTGCCGTGTGTGCCTGGCCTTTCCCCGCGTTTGTCGGATACGGCCGTGTCCCGGTTAATGGGTGCAACCCGGCAGGGCCCGTCCGAGAGGGCATCCTCGCCCCGGGCTTGTTCGGCTGATTTAAGATTTGCTTGGCCGGACGCTCAAGGTCACCCCTCCGGAGCGGCCGGTGCTGTCCGGAGTCCCGCGTGCTTTCTGTAGTTAGCAATTGCCTCTGACAACCGCCTGGATCCAATTTTCATATTACAACTGACACTTTGAGAATTAGGATTTATTACTGCAATCCAGGTTGGAAAGCAAAGTCCCTAATGAATGCGCCACAACTGTAATTAAGTGTTTAAAGTAGATTAGAAAAACATTTTGTAAAACCATTGCCTTTAGACTAACTTGCTGGATGTCAAGCTGTGACCAAATTGACTAAGCCAACACAAGAAAGGAGCATGTGTTAATAAAACATTTCTTTCTGGGAAGCAAAATCTGCATAATGAAATGTCCCACTTTCCCCCGGACTTTATTTCGCTAAGCGGTAGAAACTGGCCTCTGAGCTATGCGAGCGAGGGACTGCAGCCGTGCAGAATGCTTTACCCTTCTTTTGGAAGAGCATCTAATAGGGGCCGGGCAAGTTGAACAGAGATGGGAAGTGGCTCCCCAAAAGTCATGAGATGGTTTTACACATGATGAGACTTGTGTGTGTTTAGACATCCCTTGGTTTCACGTTCTTCTCCTCTGCTTCACACGACTGCAGATGTGCCCAGGCTCAGCTGCGGGGCTGAGGACTTGCTTTTCTCTTGCAGTCACTTGACTCCAGGAGCTGGTGTTTTAAGTAAAAAACCAGCGGTTTTCATAAAAGCCAAGCTGGTGTCTTGGGTTCTGCCAGCCAGGGGAAGGACACACTGTAAAGAGCTGGGGGAATACCAAAACTCGTTTCTTTAACCCCAGAACGCCACGGGAACACGGGGCGCGCGCTTTACCGAGCTGCGGCTTGAGAAGCACGTTGAGGATTCTCTCTGTTTTTCTTCTATTTTTTAGTGTGCGGAAGCTGAGACCCTACCTGAAGCTTTTATAATTTCGCAGCTGTTTGAAGACAGAGGCGCATGTGGTTTTGACTGGCTCCGCGCACCCGGGGACATCGTCCTTTTCCCGGACGCGTCACGCTGGCTCGGCAGCCGGCGGTGCGTGTGTGCTGCCGCGGGAGGCTGCACGCTGATGTCTGCTTGGTTTTTACAAAATAAAATCTTTGCTTCTTTGACATAAGCCTCTTCTTGTCTTTCCATTCCCGCAGTGCGAGCAGGTATGTGGAAGCAGCGCGGGGTCGTTGCGGCCGAGCGCGGCTCGCCGCTGCGGGGATGCGTCAGGGGCACTTTGCTGCAAAACACACACACAGTCCTGGAGACTTTGCATTCAAAAGCATCTGCTCTCCTGTCTCTGCCCGTGCAACCCTCTTCTTCCAGTTGCAGTCCTCTTCTGCAGGAGAGGCTGAAACGTAGCCATTTGCCTTTGCCCGTTTGCCTTACCTGCTGCCTTTAGCTATTTCTGGCAAAATTATACGAGTACATGAAAATCTCCCCTTTTTTATCAGTCTTTTGTAAGTATTTTGCCTGGGTAGAAAATTTGCAGCATGTTACACAATCTCATTTGGCCCCTCAAGGCAGACTCACTGTGTCGGCAGCTTGAAACGGCAAATGGGGCAGTTTTCAGCATTTTGTTTCCCTTTTCGGATATTTCACGTTCATTCCTGATTTAAAGCAAACCATTGCAGCAAGAAGCATTTTCCTTGTCACAGACAAATGCAAACCCTTCGTAGCTGGGTCCGCATCAGCAGTTTACTCAGGCTTTTGTACACTGCAAGCAGTTTCTCAGTGCCGGCGAGCGCGGCAGCGGCAGCTCACGGGAGCCCGGCGGCATCGGGCACGTTGCTGCGGAGAGCAGGGCTGCAGCTCTGGAGCGCGGCATGCGGTCGCGGCGGTCCCTGCGGCCGTCTTCGCTGCAGGGGTTCTCCGTGGGCACGCTGCATTCGCAGAGCGCCCTGCAGCCCTGTTAAGAAACCACGTTTGGGGGTTTTAAGTCTTTTTTCCCTGAAGCAGACAGACCGGCTCGCTGCAGCGCGCTGCGCGTTCATTGCAGTGCCGGCAGCTTCGCACATGAAGCGAAAAGCGTCTTTTCCCCAGCTCTGTCTGCAGCTCACAGGGGCGAATGGTTTATACAAGGTTCTTTACTCCCTTCTCGGCTTTCAGACAAGAAAAGAAGAATCGCAGGCCGTGCGGGTCGGCAGGCAGCTCTAAGCACGCTGCCCTCCAAGCGAGCAGGAATGGCCATACGTTTCTTTTATTAGTGTATTTGGAGAAAAACTAGAGGGGACGAGCCCGGGGCGGTACTGGCCAGGCGTGTCAGGAGCTGGCGCTGCCTCGCGCCCCTTCTCCAGGGGTTAAGCTAAACCCGTTGTTCCTCCCGATGTGCCCTGCAAAGGGCCGGGACGGCCGGGACCCAAACACGCCGGGACACTCGGGCTCGCGCCATGGGGCCAGTGCACCAGCGCAGGCCTCCTGCAAAACCCCAACCTAACCCGGCCTCGGGGCAGAGACCGTCCCACGTGGCTCAGGGCTCTGCTGGTCCGAGGTGGCACTCGCAGCAGGGCAGGGAAGGGCAGCGGCCGTGCTGCACCTGGAGGCTGCTCCCAGTTCAGCTGCTCCAAGGCCTGTTCCTGAGGATCCTTACTCCATACAGAATAAAAATTCTGGAAGCTGTTTTTAAAATAATTGTATAGAGCTATTAAGGGGGATTAAAAAGCAGGCTACTCCGCCTTGCCACAGAGGATGGGCCCAGCGATGGCAGGTTTCCCGTGCCAGGAGCTGGAGCAAGCGCCGTGGGGCGCAGGGGCAGGAGCAGCACCGTGGGGCGCAGGGGCAGGAGTGGCACCGTGGGGCGCAGGGGCAGGAGCAGTGCCGTGGGGCGCAGGGGCAGGAGCAGTGCCGTGGGGTGCAGGGGCAGGAGCGGTGCCGTGGGGCGCAGGGGCAGGAGCGGTGCCGTGGGGCGCAGGGGCAGGAGCGGCAGCGCAGGGGCAGGAGCAGCACCGTGGGGCGCAGGGGCAGGAGCAGCACCGTGGGGCGCAGGGGCAGGAGCGGCAGCGCAGGGGCAGGAGCAGCACCGTGGGGCGCAGGGGCAGGAGCAGCGGTGCTGGGCGCAGTTGGGCCGACCAAGCTCCGGCACAGGGAGGAATGCTGCGATTACCCAGACACTGGTGCTTCGCCATAGCACTAATGAGCTCTTGAGTGAGCTGTAAAAAGGTGCAATTACATCCAGCACTGATGGTATGTTGAGTCTGATCCTTCATAATTACCTGAAAGTAAATTTTTTTTTTAAATGGAAAATTGAATTTAGTGCTGTAAATCTCTCACCATGCCCAAACCAGGCTCCTCTGTGGGCGAACGGAGCGGTGATGCACCAGCCGCCCTAAGGAATAGCGCTTGCTGTGGCCAGCTAAGCCGTGGCCGAGGCTCTGCGTTGCGCTGAGGCCATGCAATAAGTGCAGGTAGGAGGCTGCGCGGGGCTGCGGCGCTGCAGCACCCAGCAGAGCAGAGCCCGGAGAGGGGGATCGTTGCATGCAGCCCCTGTGCCCTGGGGTGGAAATGGGGCACCTTGCACCGCTGAGCTGCTCTCGGGAATGATCCGGTGCAGAATCCGTCCCGCTGGCCATGGTCCCGGGCGCAGGGCTGCTCCCAGGGCCAGCGAATACGACCCGGATAAGCCTGAGCGCGTCGGCACCGAGTCTGGTGGGTGCAGGCGACGTGGCAAGAGGTGGCCGTGCCCTGTGCAGAGCAGGAGCAGCACGACGTAAAGGCGTTGTCCTGTGAGGCCGTCACCTGCACAGGTCTGCATCGGGGATTAGCACGTTGTATCTTATCCCAGGGAAAAGACAGCAGAGGGGACAAGTGAAGAGCCCCGGGTAGTGCGGTCACTGCGTTGGGTTTTTGACGCCTGACCTGCAAACACGGGCGGGATGAGGCGTCAGTTCACAGTTCACTTTTAATCTGAATTTACTACATGCAAGTAACTGAATAATCTCAAAACGCTGCATAAATTGCTTATTATTTGGTGGCTGCAGCAAAGATGATTCCTTTGACACCGAGCTTTGTATTTGGCATTAATACAGCGTGCTGCTGCAGTGGGTTTGCTCGGCGTTAAGCTGTTAATATTTAAACTTGCAAAAGACAGGCATATTTGTGCATAATATACTGAGCTTTTTTTCCTTTTGCTTTGCAGGACACAGAGGAAATTGCTTGTTGCTTGAAATGGCTTCGCACATCCTTTAAGGACAAACCGGGGAAAGCGCTGTTTGCACTGGAGCGCCTCGGGCTGAGGCTGGAGGATCGTTTGCCCTTGAAAAGCAGCGCGAGAGGGGAGCTGCGCGCAGGGGCTGCGAGCTCCGGTCGGCCGTCAGCTCCAGCGAGCCGTAAATCCCGTGCTTGCACGTGCAGTGCGCGGAGCTGCCCTGGTACCCGCACGCGCCGGCACTGGGTAACTGATGGCCGGAGCAGCCAGGTTTCGGGCAGCCGCAGTTTATAGCCGGGAGCGGGAGGATGAGAGTTATTCCCTCTGCTCCTGTATTTTAGCTACATTTACCAGCTTTCTCCGTGAGAGCTTTTCACAGTTTGTGGCTCTCCGGGATGGCACTGAGGGTTTTCTCGCTGCCTGTATTTAAAGGCAGGCAGATGGGCTTGGGGCTCCTGCATGTGCCCTCGCGAACGTGTCCCTTTGCTTTGGGGACTCCCTGTGTGTCGTCACGGGGAGACGTCCCTCTCTGAGTGAGGCAGAAACGTCCCCACGTCACGCTGCAAAGTGCCACGCAACGGCCTGCCAGGTTTCCAATTAACGTAATTAAAGCATGCTCCTTTCCTCCAGCGGCTGCGCCCCGAGAGCCGTCCTCAGGGACACGAGCTCGGTGACCAGCGCTGTGGTTTGCACAATGTTCTCGATGCAGAAGTGATACCGTCCAACCCGTCCTGCCTGCGACTGCAGCCGTTAACAGCTCTCGGATCCGGCTGTCACGCAGCCTTTTGCTGCCGGAGCCACTTGCTGCAGCCCTGCGTAGGTGCTGGCTCGCGTCTGCAACTGATTGATAATCCAGCTCTGCAGCCGGCGAACGAGGCAGCTCTGCTGATGGGCGACGCATCGCTGCTGCTGCTGCTGCCAGGCGCGCGTGGCGGGGAGCTGGTGCCGGCAGCGGGACTGGGGCCGCCAGCACCAGCACGGCTTGCATGGCTTGCACGACTTGCACGGTTTGCACAGCTTGCATGGCTTGCATGGCTTGCACGACTTGCGTGGTTTGCATGGCTTGCACGGTTTGCATGGTTTGCACAGTTTGTATGGCTTGTAACACTCCCAAATTCATTAGCCGGGTACGAAGCCTCTTTCCAAATAACTAAGCTGTTTTTCCCTGCATGCCACCTGCCTCTGAAAACACCCTGCTTTGTGTTTGCAGTTGCGTTAAGCAGTGCTGCAAATCAAGGTGACGCATGTCCTTGCCGCCAGGACCGCAGCCGTGTGCCGGGGCCGGGGCGCTTGCCGCCTGCGCCGGGGGTCCCGGGGCTCCCGGACCTTGGAGAGGCACCGGGAGGAGGCGGAGGTGCCTCCCGCTCGCCGCAGCTCCCCGGTGTTAGCACGATTCGGGGGCATCCTTCGACCAGGGCTCTGCCGCCTCCGGCCGCTGGAGCCCCCGCTGCCCCGACGCCGGGGTGAGGGCACGGACTGGCCGGCGGCGCTCGCCCTGCCGGGGGAGGCGATGGGCTCAGCTGGCGGGAAGCGGCAGGATGCTGCTTTCCGCGCGGCTCCCTGTTGCTCGTGTTCCTGCACAGCTCAGGCTGAGCTGCTGGCAGCTTTAGGGCCATCTGTCAGGCTTGGGGTTTTTATCGTCCTGCCAGGGTTGAGGCTGAAGTTTATCCTTTTTGCAGCCCGGTTGTATTTTTGGCCTGGGCGCGAGCCAGCGTGGCTCCCGCGAGGCTGCTGCCCACCGCGGCGCAGCCCAGGGCGCCCCAGGCCCTCACCGTGCCCTCGGGGCTGCGGCGAGCAGGCAGCTCCCCGCTGGGAGGATGAGGACGGGGAGGAAGCCCGCGGGTCTCCATGCTGCAGGAGGGACTTGATGGGCTCTGGCTCTATATCCTCCTTCACCCAGCTCCCTTGCTAAAGCCCGGTGAGCTCGGCCGGGGCCGGCCTCCGCGTTGTGCGGTCGGTCGGGCCCTGCTGGACACGAGCTGCCTCGTGACACGGCAAAGCAACGATCAGCGCGGCACGATGGACGCGGCTCCTACGGAAAAGCGGGTTTGTCCTCCACTAGTCACAGTCAAGCTGCTCATCTGACTTGAAAGAGATGAATTTCTTTGAATTAAAGTCCTGAAAGAACAGCTAGAGCTTAATTACAGGAAAAGGTCCTTGTGCTTCTGCAGCACATTGCGGACCAGCTGGTGAGAAAAGTTCCCACAATAGGAACCTTTCCAGAGTGACATACTGGCGTTACGGGACCCTGGAAAAGACAGAGATTTCTAAAGGGAAAAAAAAAAAAAGACAGAAGAAAATAACTAGTCTGAAGCTCATTTGCATTCCTGGTGCAAAGCTTCGGCATTGGCAATACAGACTCAATCCGCCCAGACATCGCTTGTATGAACAGCCGCAAAATCCAAAAACTGGGACAAATCCTTGATGCTGCAAACGCGCTCCGGGAGGAATATTAATGCTGCCGTCCCTGGGTGCTGGTCTGGAGGCCAGGGCACCACGGCCGTGCCCGGGGAGCGGGGACACGGATGCAGCACGGCAGCACCTCGCCGGCATCGCGGGGCAGCGCAGCCGGGTCCGCTCGAAGTGCCGGGACAACCTGCCCGTCGCAGGCCGGCGTCCAAGGAGGCAGCGCTCGGTGCTGCAAGCGGGAACATGTGCTCCACGGAAAGTGCCAAGAAAGCAACATTTGGAGGCTAAGAAATGGCGGAAAACAGACAGATTTTTCATGCAAGATCTAGTGAAATGGTGGCTGAGAGTTTCGCAGCACGCAAGCTGTGCAGCCTCGATAATTAATTAATATTTGCAGAGGGCTTTGGGATCCTCTGATGAAAGGTGTCGAGCGTTATTGCCGCGATAGACGGGCTGCGACGAAGCAGAGGAGGTGACGCGCGGCGGAGGAGCAGCCCAGCTCGGCCCCACGGCATCGCCGCGCTGCAGGGCAGCGGGAAGTGACAGTGACAAAGCCACGTGCGTGTCCCGGCAAGGACGCATTAAGGACCCTTCGCTTCCAAGGGGGCTGCGAGCAAAATATTTTTTGAATTAATGTTGCCAGTTGCAGTTTTGAGCCCAAACACCTAGAAGTGCAATTATTTATTCGTAGGAAATGTGCTTGCAGTTGCAAATGGGATTCACTTAATTGAAAGTGCAGCTAGCATTTTAATAAAATGATAAAAGGGTGAAACGTGCGCAAATGGAAGAAACACGTTTAATCTCGAAGCAATTGCTTGATGCTGGTAGATGCAGTTAGCGCCCAACATGTCTAAGCAAATAACACTGAGATCCCTGAGCGAGCAGATATTTTCGTCTTGTTGCACAAGCGCTAGGTTCAAGTTTGACATGATAATTGTGAACTGTGTTAGCTCATCGCCACCGCTGCAGAGCCTTGGCCAGCTGGCAGATCCCGATGCCACTGGCCGCCGCGGTCCGGGCGCCGGGCTGCTTCCGGGCGAAGGACACAGTGCAGCGGGAGCCGCTCGGGAATCACGGCGCAAGGGCAGCCAGCGCCGGCAGCAGAACGAGGGGCCGGGGGGGACGCGGACCCTGCCACGGGTGCCGGCAGGAGGAGAGGGCTGCGGCTCAAGGATGAAGCCCTAACGCTAGTGGCCTTGCTCCGGCCCAGCCCCGCAGTGACAATTTTCCTGCCGGAAGCGTTTCTGCCTGGTGATGCGTCATAACGGGAGCTTGCGCTGCTGCGCGCTGCAGCGGTTCCCTCCACCACGCCAATATAATGATTATGCCGGGCTCAGCTGCCCCCGGTGAGGCCGCGACCGGCATCCCCGGCTGCTGCTTGCAAACCCTCTGCTCCGAGCCCGGGGTGGTACTTGCGCCCAGTGAGCAAATCCCAGGGGATTTGGCAGGGCTTAGTGGCATTAGCGGCAGCTGCGCAGGGGTGACCACTTTGACTTTGCCGCCCGGGCTGGGCGCGCACGCTACGGGGCAGCGCCGCGCTCCCGCGGCTGCCGGCTCGGCCCGCGCCCTGCCAGCAGCACCAGCCCCGCCGGCTCCGGGCTCCTGCGTGCAACGCCGGGGCCGGGGCTGCATCCCTGCAGCTCCGCAAAAACCTCTCCAGATTCCCGGGTCTCCCCTGCTGCTCCTGCAGCCCGGAGGGGGACCGAAAACCGCCCTCGCGCAGCCCTGCGGCAGCAGCGGGGTGACGGGAGGACGCAGCAGGCATCGGCGCTGCCCCGGCCGTGCTCGTCCGAGCGATGCCTGCGTGCAGCGAGCGCGGCGCTTGCAGGGTTCCCGCCTGGGCAGAGCCCTCCCGGGCAGCCGCCGATGCCCAGGGCCCCGGCGAGGCTGCACCGGGGTCAGAGCGCGGCTCAGCACTCGTTTTGCACCAGCCAGCAGATTTCCGCGCAGGACACGGGCGCGGGGGCTCGCGCGGGCCGTACCAGGGCGCTCTGCCCGTGCAGAATCGCTCGACCGCCTTCGAGGAGGATAAAAATCACCTGGGTGAAGATCACTGGGAGGCGGGTGGTAGATGCCAGCGTTAGTAGACGAAGCAGAGGCACAAAGCAGAACTCAACCGAAGCCGAGCAGCACCGGGAGAGCTTGCACTCCCAAAAACACGCATAAATCCCACCGATCGCGCACAGCCGCAAAGCCGCAGGCGGCTGCAGCACGCGGACCCCTGGCACGGCCGCGGTGCTCGAGCGGAGCAGCCCCCAGAGCCCCCGGTCTCCCCCCCGCCAGGGCAGCGCTGCTCCTTCCCCTGCACAGGACAGAGGATTAATACGCTCCCTCCTCGCCCGGAGCCCGCGCCCGGGGAGGAAAGCCATTATTTAAACATTAATTTGTTGTGTGGGCTCTCCTGCAATAAAGGAAGAGTGTGGAGGTGTTGAAGGAATTGCTTTTTATTTAATCACGGAGTAATTACAGGAACGGCTTTAGGGAACGGCGCCGTGATTGACGTCGCTACCCCGCGCTGCCCCGGCTCACGCAGCGGCCCGAGGGGTTTGACAGCAGCGCGCAGGGACGCGCCGCGCGGGCACGGCCGCTGCAGCCCCGTGGGAGCAGCCCCAGGGCCGGCCTGGACGCAAAGCCGCTCCGCCGGGGAGTGCGACGCCGTGCACAGAGCCCCAGGGTCACCAGCACTCACGGGGCTGCTGGTGGGCTGCACACGTACATGGAGACCCGAAAAGCGCCTGGATGAGGCTTGGCTTTGGGGATGACTTTGCACCAATGTCCCACCCTGTAGAGATGCCCCAGGACCACGTCCAGCACAGCGGTGGGGAAAGAGATGATTTTCCCATAGGCGTGATTCTGGAAGAGGCACAGAAAAGGCACCGCAGGTGCCAAGCATGAGAGCAGGGACACGGGGGGATCAGGAATAAAAGGATGTTCTGTGAAGCTCAAAATGCTCGTCCCTGCCAAGGGGGGAGGACCTGGATTTTGCAGGAGCATCCTCCCCTTTTCCTGGACTCCTGCTCCAGAGGAGAGGCCGGGGCACTGCTGCTTCGTTAGGGCACGGGAAAGCAGAGGGAAATGCCTCGTCCTTTATGATACAGGGCAATTAGTTCAACGGTGCTTGGCCTTGAGACTTAGCCAGTGTCATGGTTGCACCGCTTTTGAGGCTGGAGGGATTTTGCAGTCTGGCCTGACCTCCTAGTGCAGGCAATTAAATTCCTTCAGCCACTGCTGGACTGAGCCCAGTAATTTGTGTTCAAGTAAAGCTTCTTCTCGAAAAAAACACCCCATCTTAATTTGAAAACTTCAAGAGATGGAGAAAGCACCACTTCCCCTTGATAATTTGTTCCAGTAGTTAATTACCCTCACTATTAAAAATGTGTCCTTTGTTCTAATCTAAATGTGTCTGGCTTCAGCTTCCAGTCATTAGTTCTTGTTACGCTTTTCTCCGTCAGATTAAAGGGCCCTTTCATAGCCCCCGTTTCATCCTGGGAAGGTTTTCGCACAGTGGGATCAAGGCACCTCTGGATCCTCCTTCTGCTAAACCCAGCAGACCCAGCTCCCACTTGCTCCTTTCAGAGGTGTTTTTCCAGGACTCAGAGAATTTTCCTAGTTCTTTTATTCACCCTCTCCATTTTATCCAGCCCCCTTTTTTTTAAACACCCGCAGTTACCAGAGCTGCTGCGAGACGGCGACGCAGGACCGGGCGGCACGGCGCTGCCGGGAGCACGTGCTGCCGGAGCCGCCCCACGAGCGCGCCTTCGCGGCTGGTTTTCTGCAGCCTCTGCGCTATTTTCGGATCCGGTGCTTTCTGGGACACGGCCTCCCGGTTTGCAAGCATGGCCTATATTTTGCATCTCTTGATTATGGCCTTGCCCTGAATTACATTAAAATGCATTTTTCTTGGATGGCGCCAAGGCTGCAGGGCGCTTTGCCCCGGCCCTGCTCCCCCCCGGAGCTCACAGCGGGAAGGTGGTGTGAACGTCCCCAGCCGCGACGGGCTGCTGCTCCTGCTCCAGCCGCAGAGCAGGGCTCCGGTGTCACAGATCGCTCCCAACACACACAAAAGCCCCCCGTTAATCACAGCTGCTTGACAGTGCCAGGAGCAACTGGGAGCAGAGGGGCCGGCAAAGGAGCTGCAGCCCACGCGGCATCGGCCTGGAGCCGGGCTGAAACGTGGCAACGTGGCGGTACCGGGCATGGAGGAAACGGCTCCTGGGAGCGCTGGGGCCGCTCAAAACCCCTTCGTATTTACAGACTGCTACACTCCAGGAAAAACTGCCATGCATTTTTAATCTTCTGTGGGTTTTTTTAATTAAAAACAAGAATATAATTATTTCTTCCACCAGTGCTGTGCGCCTTGCTTTAGCAGAGCAGGCTGCTGCCGTCGCCTGGGCTCAAGCCCTTCCTCGAGCAGATGGGCTCCCAACTCCAGCGCAAGCCGGTCGTCAGCCCCATCCGGGAATAGGTGAGCCGAGGCTCGGCCCTTCCAGCTCGCTTCCTTTTGGGAATATCAGGCCACCCCGCAAGCCGGGCGCAGGAAGGGAGGCAGCGCCGGAGCTGGGAGCCAGCCCAGCCCTCGGCCACGCTGGGGACCAGGCAGCCGCCACCGCTCGCGGGGTGCACGTGCCGCGGCACGGCCGGCGGTTGCGCCTTACCAACCCCGGAGCCGAAATAAATTGCAGCTATACAATGAAGAGTCACTTTATTGCTGAGGCATTAGGCAAAGCTAATGTAATCTGCACCAGTACAGCATACAAATCCCTGTGAGTCACCCTGCTCTCACATCGTGTTCTGCCGCGGTGGAACAGCGTGCCACCAGAAAGCCAGGCGCTGGGGGGGGAAAGAAAGGAATATGCTTTTCTTTCTCCCTATGAAAGACAGCTATAATGATGGCCAAATCACCCAATCATTGCATTAATTAATAAGTATTTGGAGCCTCCTGAGATTGATTGGCTCATTATAACACCAAGTGAAGCCTGAAGAAAGAATTCCTGGGGGAAGGCAGAGTCCCCATTTGATTTTCACCACTTTGGCTCTTCTCACTCAGAAGAGGAGCTCAGCAGAAAGGCGTAGCGAAATCAAAGCACTTTGGGAGCCCATGGAGGGGAACACCCTGCGTTTTTCCCGGCTAATTCATTCCAGCAAGGGGCATGAGGCTTTGCAACTGCCTCCTTTTCTTTCCAGCTTAAAGTTAACACGGAGCCGAGCGCTCTGCCTTGGACGGACGCTGCTGCATCGTGACGACCTCGCGGGCGTAGGGAGGGCTGGGAAACGCTTTCCAGGCATCTCACAGCCCCCCAGCTCCTCCGATTGAGGTGACCCAGCACATCCTCCTCCCTCACAGGCCACACACCCCCGTGCTGAGGGATTCCCAGCCCAGAGCAGCCAACACTGTACATGCACAAAGGGACCTGGAGAAACAGGGTACCAGTAAAGGGAATAATTTGGATAAGGGCCCAACTCCCAGCTTCTGCCTTTTGCTTCCTCCAAAGCAGCACTGAAACCACATCTTCCAGGCAGCTTTAGTCACCCAAGGGATTTCTCCTCCTGCCCCGCAAGATACAAGCCAGGCCCCGCTCCCTCACTCCCAGAGAGGAGGAGGCACAGAGGTGGGATCCTGCTCTGCACAACACTCATTCTGCACTAGACAGTTACAGGTGCCACTTTTGTGCATGATGTGCAATTAACCATAGCATTTCATATTGATGGAGCATCACTCATCTCTAAGAACGAATGCATTTTTGCAGACATGGATTAGTATCCTGCAAGACCAGTGCTATGATGCATGCTGTTAGGGAAGATCCAGGGCTGAGCATGGTCTGTGCTCAGTTAGGAAACTTCTCCTGCCTACCACCCTCAAGGTTTATACTGACAGTCCTCAGTTCTGGCAGCCAGTTGGAGACTGTGCAAATCTTTTCCTCCTAAATGGCCTAGAAGCATGGCCAAGAACTTCCCCCCCCCGAGCTCTCACTTTCCCTTTAAATTTTAGTTCCCAAAACAAAAATGAAGTGTCACTTGACTAAGCTGCAATGGTCTCTTTGGTCCGCCAAGGTCAAGAGCCACAAAGCACCCTGGAAGGCAGGTGCTGCCAGTGCCAGGCACCAGGATCCCTGTTAGACCTCAAGGCAGGCAGTGACCATGGACTCGCCCTGGTGATACCCTCCTTTGGGAGGTGGCACCTGGAGCTCACCCAGTCCAGCTCCACCAAGCTGCAAGGCACCAGCAGATGGGCAGGGTCAGCCAGCAGTGGAGGGCAACACCATGAAGCCAGGGAAGGAACCCATTGCCTTTTCCAGAGCAGGTAACCGGGGAGGGAAAAGTCATGCAATGACAAAGGAGAGTCAGCCTCCATCCGTGCTCGCTCAGCCCACGCTCTGCAGTGCCAGGCAGGTCAGGTGTGCTCAAATCACATGCCAAAAGCTGCATCCAGGTACCCCCGGGGACAGCCAGCTTCTCCTATGTACCTTTAACAAATTCAAGAGTGCCAAGAAAATAAACTTGAGCCCAGAAAGAAAAAAAATCAAAATACCTCCTACGTGTATATTGGATCACCACCTTATCAGATATCCACATTGAGCAGATGAGTATGAAATAACCATGAGTGTGCTCGAGCATGGAGCTGGCTTCCCAGCGCAACGAGGTGTCATTAAATCATCCCACCTTGGCAGGCGGCTTGCGCTCCACTCTGTACCCATCTCCCCCACGGCTCTCCCGAGCTGCAGTTGCAACGTGAGCCGTTGTTCCAGCATTATGTCTGAAATGGCACCAAAAGCCTCCTTTTGGCTCATCCCGAAGGCGCTGCTGCTCTCGCAGCTCGAGGCGTTGGTCAGCTATTCCCAGTCAGGCTGTTCCCCTCCCCTTTGAGCTTCGGCTTCCCTTTCTCCTGTTACGTAGGAGCAGGACCTAGCAGTGACAGAAATAAAGCGAAATCCTTGCATTTTCCTCTAGGCAGGACGAAATCACATTGCCCCAGAAGGGCCCTCTGCAGCCCTCCCCTCTGCCCTTCTCTTCCAAGCCCGTGCCGGAGGGCGTAGGACCGTGGTGGCCACCTGGCTCCATCGCAGGAATCGCATCAAAGGTGGAAACAAATGGCTGGTTTAAGCCTGGCCAAGGCTCACACTGCCAAACAGCACTTACCATGCTTAGTGCCTCGGTGAACACAGTAATGGATCAATAGGGATCATCCTGTTTTGGATGATCTCTCTGGCTCTTGCTGGGCATCAGAAGGGGGAATAAAGCGGCACTGTGGCTCGCGGCTGCAGCAGGTGGGCTGGGCACAGCGGGACAATAACCTGCCCAGGACGCCTCCAGCTCGGCTCCGCACCCCAGCTCCTGCCGGGCATCTCCCCAGGTATCCCGGGGTCCCCCACGCGCCCCAAGGCCAGTGTCTGCAAGCCGGCTGCGTTCCCGGAGCTCAGCGCTCCTGCTCCCCCCCGCTTTCGGGGAAGAGCGAGCGAAGCGTGCCTTGCGCTCTCAGCAAAGTCGCTGGCGAAGGCAGCGAGTCATGTGCTCCTCCGCCTTGCGGTGCACCCCTCTTTAATGAGGCTATCCATCACCGGGTTGGGTTTTTTTTTAATCTATCAGCATGGTTCAGGGTGAAAGACTCAGCCATCCGTCACGGGATCCGCGAGTGCCTGAGCGGCCGGAGCAGACACCAGCCGCTTCCCAGGGCCCAGAAGGGAGTTGGAGCTCCGGAAAGCAGCTAGGTGCAGCCACCCCTACCACACTTATCTGTCCATGAGTAAACACAAACATCCTGGTTTGAGCTTCTCTGCTGTGCCATTCAGACCTCCCAAATGCCACACTCGCGGCTCTGCAGCTAAGGATGTACCTGCCCCAGCACTCGCCACGCAGAGGTGGACCTGCCGCCCAGACCTCGCCAGCCGAGGAAAGCAAAGCCAGACCCCGTCACCTGCAAACTGCCAGCAGGAGAGAGGGGAAGGGCAGCAGGGCTGCAGGGAGGGGGGAGAAAAAGAGCGCAGGGGATACCGAAGGGGAAGGCAGCTCGTTCTTGCCTTTGGCAGCTACACCATCTGCTCAGGCCTTTCTGAATGGAGCCTGTTAATTCAGACCCCCGGAGAAGTCTGAATTTCTCGCTGTACCAATGCAGCGTGCTACAGCTGCAGTCCGGGAAGGGCTGTGTGCAGTGAATGCAGCCTCTGCCAGGAAGGCTTAATGCTGAATACTGAAAAGGGCAGGCTGACACCGTGCAGTCTCCCGGCAAGGCATCCCCAAGCCCTGCAAGTGGTACCAGCTCAGCACCACCCTCCGGCTTATTTTCTGCCTTGAAAAGCTTGCAGGGAGCCAGGAAAGCACCCCGAAACACAGGCACAAGGGAAATGGGACAAAAGAGGCTGAAAGCAAATAGCAAAATTTGGAAAGCAGAAATACCTGAAAGGCTGGAACTGCAGAGAATCGGTCTAGTACCCGAGTAACTGCCTTCGTTGCGGTGCTGCGTGCTCTGAGGGCAGGCAGGCTGCCTGATGGCTGGTTTCTGCACCACGGCATCGATCTAACTCAGCAGACAGGCCCCACAGCCCACTACGAGGACAAGCATTTCTGCTGGGAACCACCATTTGTTCCGCCAGGAATCCTTCCAGGCCTCGCTAATCCACCTCACTCATCAACACCCACGTCTTGCAATTGGAATTAGAGCAGTCATGAGTAAATCGAGACTTTTTCTGGAGTGGAAAAAAAGCTAATGGAAGTGAGAAAATGCCAAGAATGACTTGCTTTTAATGAGGTGCAGGGACAGGGCTGAGCGCAGAGGGGAGGTCTGGTTGCTGACCCTGCTCCATGCGCACAGCACTGCACCACCACCCTCAAGGAAACAGCCTGGGGACCAGGCACCACCACGAATTCTTGGTAAATGGCAACTTGTGACAGCACAGAAAAAAAATCACTAACTTCCTTGAGATGCAGGCACAGTAATCTCAGAAGAGATTTGACCAAGTGCTGAATTTTGTGGAGTCTGCATGTTTCTGCACAGCCTTCCCCAGGGCCCAGGAAGCTCCCGCATGCTCTCTGCCACGGTTGGGACCAGCCTTTGCTTGGAAAGGCTCTTAGCGAGTCGTGCAGCCCAGCTTGCACCCCACAGCCTGTCTGCAGTCACCACAAATGCTGGAAAGCAGGAACAGCAAACATGGATCATCGCAGAAGAACATTATACCCTGAAGCACCATGATTTCCTTCACACCTGGGCATACAGGAGGGTCACCACAGCCGCTGTGCGAGGGCGGCATACGGATAACTGCACAGCTGTGCTAAGACAACCACGAGCACATCTAATGTCAGGCTGTCTGCACCCCGGGCAAACAGCAGCCTCCACCTCCTGCCTCGGCAGCCCCTGCAGCACTGCACCGTGACTGGGGACGGACCTGACACCTCTCTGGCTGGTCCCTCTGCAGCAGCACCAGGGCATCCATCCCACAGGTGACACCCAGGACCAGACGCTGCACCCAGTGCCCTGTCCCCCATGAGCTGCGGGGCGGAGATCAGGCCCAGCTCGAGCCAGCATGGTCCCCGAGGTCCAAGAGTCCCGTGCAGCCCCTCTTGCAGGAGCTGGGCTTTGCAGCTCCTCCAGAGATGTCCCTGCAGGGCTGGGGCACGCAGGAGCCTTCGCAAGCAAGGGGAGCACAGCCGAAAGGGAAGCAAGACGGTGGCAGCTGGAGGCTGCACAGAGCAGAGGGCACTCGGGGCAGTGGCTCCCGTGCCCCGTCCTCCCCTCCAGCCCCCAGGCTGCCAGGGCTCCCGCGAGCTGCGGGAGGAGGGGGAGCAGCAGGGACCCTGGGGCTAGTCCCGAATGCAGGTTTCCCTGGGGCGGGAAGGCTCCAGCGGGTGCCGAGCACGTCGCGCACACCCCGACAGCGGCCGAGGGCTTTGCAGGCGCAGCCCAGGGACAGCACGCGGCAGGGGCACTGCACAGATCTGCCACCACGGGTACGGAAAAGGAAGCAAATGCAAGGGCTTTGCCGACTCCATGTTTGGAGAACAGTCAGAGAAAATTCACTGTCTGCAGCTACAGAAGTTACATTATTGATGTTTTACCCTAGTTCCAGCCATGAAGCCTTAAAAAACTCCCTCCTTATCCTCATACACAGGAACCCACACGCAAGAACGCAGCTGGGGAAGGTCTCCACGATTCACAGCTCCACCACCAGCCCTGTGACTCACTCACCCACACGCAGTTAATGCCCAGCCTGCTGGGGACAGGCCCTGCGAGCAGGTCGGGACAGGGCACGAGCGCATGCTTGGTGGGGACATTTGTGCATGCCACTGGTCACATGCGCCATACACACATTCATCCACCACTTCAGGGCTTGCACGCATCTGACCAGTGCCTCTATTTCTTTCTCCACCCAACAACTTCTGCAGGAGCAGGCCCAGCTCGGGGAGAAAAACCCCATTTAAATGAAAACCAAAGTGCTGAATACTAATTAACACAAAACCATTGCAACCTGCAGTCCCCTAGACCCAAGAGCACACTTTGCACTGGGCAGGCGACAGACTTCGCTGCATCGGAGCCTCTCGATGTGCACGTCCTGCCCAGCCCATCACTGCCAGATGGAGCCAGTGGCAGCCAGGGAGCAGTTGCCTCCCCTGCGGGGCCATCCAGCACCTCCCTCGGGGCTGGCCGGGGTGGGGGGCTGCTCGCCCCAGGGCCACGAGCCTCTTCCCTCCGCTCCCCGTGCACCCACGTGCTGCCACACTCGACAGCTTCCCTTATCTGCCACAGGCTGATCCATTCTGGCTGTAATTTCATGCTGTTATAAGCAATCGCACTTGTAAAGCAAAAGTCGTGGCTGCATTTCATAGCCGAGCAATGCGAAGCCGTATTTCAGCGCTGGTGAAGCCCCGCTGGCAGCTCCCTCCCTCCCCGGGCCTGGAGTGCCATGTCCCCTGCGCAGGGACCCGCTGCGGCTGCGCTCGCAGCATCACCCCGGAGCCCTCGGCAAGGGGAGCGCGTACGCAAGATGCTGGTGCAAAGCCTTGCTGTCGTGGCGGGGGCTCAGACAGCACCGCCGTGAGCCGGCCGCGTGCTTTCGCTACCCCTTTCCCAGGTCCCAGATCAGTCCTTTGCACGGAGATACAAGATCCCTAGGAAGAGACACCACTCGTCCCTTCTCAGACGGGAGGGATCCGACCTGGGAGGGCCGGTGCCTTCCCCGGGCTGGAAGGGCAGCAGGGCCGCAGCGAGGCTCAGGCTCGCAGAGGAGACGGCGGTGGTGAGAGCAGAGCCCTTTGAGGGCTGGAGCAGGGCTATTTTTAGAAATAAAAGAGAGGTTTAAGACAATTGCAGCTGTGGTTGAGAACAATCCGTTTCCTCGAGTAATTAAATAGATAATGCAGCGATCGCTGCCTCCCCTCATCTCCGCCTGGCTGCATCCCCGGCACGCGCCGCGGGATGCTCCCGCTAGCCCGCGGGGAGCAGGCGGAGGCTGCCTCGATGGGCACCGCTCAGCGCCCCAGCGCGCCCGGCTGCCCGCGGCACCGCGGCCACCACGCACCAAAGCCGGCTTGGAGACCCCCCCCGCAGGTCAGGGCCGCCGGTCCCAGCCTCTGGCTGGTCTGAGGGCCTCGCGGACGCATGGTGCTGGGAGGGGACCAGGGCGACGCTGGTGGCACCCAGCCCTGCAGAGCCACCCCGTGCCACCCCCACCACGCACCACGCGGGCAGTGCGGCATGCACACGGGGAGCGGCCGGGACGGCTGCGCCAGGGGACCCTCTGGGCAAACCGGGCTTGCGTCACCCCCCGTCTCCCAAACTGCTCCTTCCAAGAAGGGAGGGAGAAGAATGGGCATCAGTCCCGGCCCTGGGCAGCAGGGACAGCAGGTGTGAATCCACCCCCTGGATAACAACAGCGCAAACCTGGCCTGGGCCACCCCGCTCCTCCGAGGGGACCGGGCAGGAGGCAGGCGCTGCTCCGGGGAGGGGCTGCCCCGGAAAGGCAGCCCCAGGCAGGAACCCGCAGCTCGGGGCTGGCAGGAGAGCGCCCTGCTGCAGAGCCAGGCCCCAAGGGAGCCCCGGCCTGCGGGAGCCCGCGGCACCCCAAGGAAACCCCCAGGGAAAGGGGATGCTCGTGCCCTGCCCAGCACAGACGTGCTGCCCCGTCCACGGCCACGCACACCCCCGACGCAAGCTGGGCACGGGGCCCTGCTCGCCTCGCTGAGCGACCACGGGAGCAGGGAGACTTTAGACGGGAGGCTTGGCATGGGCAGGTGTTAGCTGCGGAGCTCAGTGAGAAGCCTGGCTCTGCCAGCAAACCTCTCCTTCGCTCCCTGCTGAGAGCTGGGCTGGGATTTGAAGGAAAGCCAGGCTTAGGCTCCTGCTGCTGGGGAGCACGTGCAGGACACCAGCCCTCACGAGCCCCAGGCAGGGCTGTCTGCCACTAATGAGAAACCCCACAGGAGTCAGCCCTGCCAGCACGCAGCTACGCACCCCTCGCGCAGCAGCAGTGCAGCCGCCCTCCGCGGCAGCTCCTCCGCGGCAGCTCCCCCCGCGCCGGCAGCCACCCTGCAACGCGGCCTGGGCCCTTCCTAGCGGCTCTGCCGGGACGAGCCCCGGGTGGGAGCGAGCAGCCCAGCTAGGACGTGTCCCGCACCCGCCCCTGCGCTCAAACCCTCTCCCTTGCCAGCGTGGTGCTGAGACGGTGGTCGCTCCTCTGGGTGATTTACCGGGATAACCCCACAGCCGCAGCCTGACCCCGGCTCCCTGCTGCCCCAGGGCACCCAAGCTGCGGATGCGGCTGCCTGCCCAGCGCTGCTGCTGCTGCTTTCCCACGTGCCCTGCTCCAGCACCGCTGCTTTCCCGCATGCCTGCTCCGGCAGCACCGCTGCTTTCCCACACGCCTGCTCCGGCAGCACCGCTGCTTTCCTGCACACCCCACTCCAGCGGGACCGTTGTGCCGTGCACACCCACTTCGGCAGCACCGCTGCTTTCCTGCACACCCCACTCCAGCGGGACCGTTGTGCCGTGCACACCCGCTCCGGTGGCACCGCTGCTTTCCCGCACACCCTGCTCCAGCAGCACCGTTTGCACTGCGGGAGCACTGCGGAGCACGCGGCCGGGGCGCACGGATCTCTTGGATGCCATCGGGGCGCAGCGTCCGTGCACCCACAGATGTCCCCGAGTGCGAGATGTGGCACGTGGATCTCTGATCCAGCCGCGTGTGAAGCACCCGGTGGCAGAGCGCTCCATCGATTCCCCGCTGGAGGAGCCCGAGGAAAAGAGCCTCAGTGATTCCTCCCAAGTCAATCGTGCGCTGCGCTGAGCAACCCAGCCCCGCAAGACGGGCAGGGCGTTTCGCCTCGCTCGGGAAGGCAGCAAAGCCCGTCTGGTGCTCTCCATCTGGGCTGCAAAGGTTGCCCGGGAGGGAAGGGCGGCCAAGAGCCCGGGAGCGGCGCCGGCGCCAGCGGAGCGGGCACGATTCCCGCATGGCCGAGCAGGGCCGGGCCCTCCGGCGGCGGATGCGCCTCCCTTCCCGGGCCGCGGAGCAAGGACCGGGCGCCGGAGCAGGCGGGAGCGCAGGGAAGCAGCAGCCTGCATTGCGCTGGCAGGGACGGGCTGCAGAGACGGGAATGTGGGTCTGAGCTGGGAAGTAGCTCTGACACCTCCCGCCGCAAGCGGGGGACGGCCCCCACAGCCATCACAGTATTTCACACTCGCGCTTCTGAAGAGCTGATACTGAAAAACTTAGCTCAATGCAATGGAAAATCTTTTTTAAAGAGAAACAACTCCCCAACGTCTTGTTTAACTTCACTCAGGACAAATCTGGGAGAAAAAGACTGCTGTTGTAAGAGAGAAACTCCATCAGTTGGCTGGTCCCTGGCCACGTCGCTGGCCTGCGCCGTCGCGGTCCCGGTGCTTTCCGGGGCTGCCGAGGCAGGAAAGTGTTTAGGAACTGAGGTGCTGTCGCATTAATGTGTCACCGCGGTGCTGCGCTCAGAGCTGCACGGCCCGGCAGCCCCGGCGGCTCCGGGTTGCTGCGGGGGACACCCCGAAACGTGGCTCCGGCCCCTGCAACGCACCCGCGGGGGTCAGCGCTGCCGGCGGCCGGGCTGGGCGAGGGGCAGCACCGCCTGAGCTCCAGCCGGGCCGGTTTCTGCAGCACCAACAATCCACGCCAACAAAAAAGGCAACAAAAATCCCAACATTTTACTTCCTTCCTGGGAAAAAAGCCAGGGACCTGAATTGCTCCCTCCAGCACTCCTCTGGCTCTCACATGTGAGCTGCTTGCAAGCTTTCCATGACCTTATCTCTGGCACGGTGCAGCACAGCATGGCATGGCACGGTGTAGCATGGCATGGCATGGCACAGGGTGGCATGGCATGGCACGTCATGGCATAGGATAACATCATGCGGCATGACATGGCAGAGCATGGCATTGTGCAGCATGGCATGGCATGGGACAGTGCAACATGGCATGGCATGGCAGAGCATGGCTTGGCACAGCACGGCACAGCATGGCATGCCATGGCATGGCACAGCACGGCACAGCACGGCATGGCATGGCATGGCAGAGCACGGCACGCTCTCCTCCCCTTCGGCGGCAGGGTCACGCTGGGCCCCGCGGCGGCCGCGCTGCTCAGGCCGTGTCTCGGGAGAGGCGTTATCGATCTGCGGCACGCTGCGCCGCTGCTAAGGCCGGCTGCAAAGTTTAATTATTTGATCAGTAAGTACTCAGAGATCCCCAGATGAGAGAGCTCGGTAATTACGAAGTATCATCCTGCGACACTCGCAGTAATTGCGGTAACTGCTGCTTGGGGTTAGCTCTCGGAGGCAGAATTACCTCGGTATTTAATGTCATCCTCCAGGGACAGACGATATTCTCCCTGCTCCCCAGAGGAAGGACGAGGCAGCTCGGGCCTGGGAAGGAAATCCCTCGCTGCATCTCCCAGGCTGCCGGTTCTCCCAGGAGACGCAGCAGCCCGACAGTGTCGGCATGGAGAGGCAGGAGAAAAACGGACACTAGGGAAGGGAGGGCGGCGAGCCTGGACAGGGCAGCCAGCACTCGCTTTGTTTTCCATTTGTCCTTTTGTGGGACACGTGCATAGAAGGGACAGAGGGAAAAAACCCCTTTCTGGTTGCAGTTGTCACTGCCATCAATGTTACGAGTGCAGCTACGTGTCTGAAGAGACCTTCCTGCTCTCGGGCTTGTCCGTACCGAGGGTTAAAGCCAAGCCTGCAGCCCACGAAAGCCCCTTCCATGACAACTGCTTCTCTCCGCCAAGCATCTTAGAGCCTGGCCAAGAGCATCATCTGAAAACACGTGGCTTCACGCTAGCCATAATCGAGGCACCAGGGGACTTAACCGTTTCTAGGCAGCCGCGCGCCGGGCTGGGGAGGCTTCGGCTCTCCCTCCCCGGCCGGCTGGCACCGTCCTGCTCAAAGCAGCAGGCTGCAGGCGCGTGCTCCGGTTTGTGCATGCAGGCTGCAAGCGAGTGTGCCCGTCTGCGTGTGCAGGCTGCAGGCGTGTGCACCCAGCTGCGTGTGCAGGCTGCAGGCACGTGCTCCGGTTTGTGCATGCAGGCTGCAGGCGTGTGCACCCAGCTGCATGTGCAGGCTGCAGGCGTGTGCTGCACTCTGTGCACGCAGGCTGCAGGCGTGTGCACCCAGCTGCGTGTGCAGGCTGCAGGCGTGTGCTGCACTCCGTGCACGCAGGCTGCAGGCAGGCAGAGACGAGGCTGGGGCCGTAGCCGAGGGCTCCGTGAACCTGTGAAGCGGCTGCTGCAGAGGCACCGAGAGCAGACCCCTTCCGCCAGGCCCGTGCTCTGCCCGCAACGTGCCGGCGCGGCGGGAAACACACGGGGTGCTTTCAGCTGAGGGACCATTTCCCTGCACATTCACCCAAAGCCTCCCTCCCCCCGCCAGCAGGCAGAGCGCAGGGGTTAATGGGTAACATTACACAGCAAACTAGGCATAAAGATTTGCATTTGCTGGAGAGAGAGATTTCCTTACGAGCCGGTTTGTGTTTGCAGTACATTAGCTAATCTCATTTCAGCTTGCGTTACATCTCCCATCGTGCGAACGCGCGCGCAGGCGCTGCCAGGCCCCGCACACGTCGGCTCTGGGCTGCTGCTCATCCCGCCTGGGAAACCCCCCGCCCCCGTGCCGGGACCCCCGCAGCGCCGGTGCCCCTGCGCACACAAGGGAGCCGCTGCGGCCCTCGCGCCGACCGCGAGCATCCCGCGGCGGCCGGTCCGGGCTCGCCGCCTCCCTTCCCGAGTGCCCGCTTTTCTCCTGCCTCTTCCCAAACTGCCCCCAGAGGGTTGCGCTGAACCTGGCTGGGCAAAGGAATTCCTCCCGGCTGCGCGGAGCCGGGCCGGATCCTGCCATGGGATGCGGTGCCTGCTCTGGGGGGGGGCTGACGGCAGCCTCGGCATTCGGCACATCCATGCTTTGGGGGGAAATCGCCCCTCTGGGAAACACCGCCGGCCGCGGGCAGCAAGGGAGAGCCAGCGCCGGCCCTGCCGGCCTCGACGAAGCCCCGTTAGCAGCCTCCGAGCAGGTGCTGGAGGGCTAAAGCACTGTTATTTCAGCAGAGACATTTATATAGCAGCACTTAGTGACTGCTGGTGGCTTTATTACCGGCCCCTCATCATAGTGACACACCGCCCAGCGTAAAGGTACAGTGAGCCTTGATAATAGCTCTGCGCGACCGAAATGTTATTATTTTGCTAAAATCTCTGGTACTAAATAGCATTGCGTCCGCGTGATGTTGCAGCGCCGTAGCGTGAGTGCGACGGTCCGTGCCGATGCCGATGGAGGGGCCGCGGCGGGGCGGCCGGGGCGGGATGCTCCCCGCATGGAGCATTGCGGAGAAGGCAGGGTGGGTTTGCTGCAGGGAAAGAGCTCCGGAGCAGCCTCCCCTCCCCAAAAATGAGTCAGCCCTCCCTGACGGAGAGGAAAACGGGCACCCGAGGCGGTGCGAGTCCCTGCCACACACGTGCTGGGGGTGCAAAAGCTCCCGAGCTGCAAGGAGAAAGCTGCCACCTGCGACCCGCCGGGTGCTCGCTGCTTGCCGGGGCACCAACCCGGGACCTGCCGCCGCTTTGCAGCGCTGCCGCTGCAACGGGCAGGGTGCTGCTCTCGCTGCCGTCGGAGGAGAAGGTGTTTCAGCCGCCGCAGGAGTGCCGCGCTGAGCTGCGGCATGACAGCCGCTAAATTACCCCTGCTAATATCCTCTGCGAGGTGTCACAGGCACGGCGCTCTCTTTACCTCGCTAATGTATTTTCCGGCATAAGTAACTTCAGCCCTCTCTGCAGGTGATGAAACAGGTCTAGACCCTGGCAGCAGGCTGAAACCCCGCAAAATGCTCAAATTGAGCGTAACCGGGAAGGGAAAAGCCCTACGAACGTGCCAAAATGCTCCGGGAGCGCAGGGGGAATACAGCGGACGTGCAGACTGCAGCCGCGAAGGCAGCGTGACGTGTTGTGCACGCTGCGGGTTCAGCCTGAGCGCGTGTCCGACCCGGCTGGCGGTGATTGCTTTTTGCTTTTCTTTCTGGGTGATGGTGACTGCTTTCTGCAGTCACAGTGGGGACTTCCAACCTGTCGGACCTGTAAACCCATTTCAGTGCTTTTCCGAGCACATTTCTCCCATACAGAAGCCCTTTATTTCTTGGCATATAATTTGTCATTTGACAGTTTAAAATACATTTTGTCTGAATATTTCATGCAGCACTGTGATCCGGGTTCTGCTGTGTGACTGCACAGCTCAACACGAGTTGCCGTCCTGCTAATCTCCCACTTGTGAATTTAATCACTAGTGGTTTTACCTGCGGCTCGTAAGTGAAAATGTGAAGTGGTTAAGTACCAGTCCTTAGTCCAGAGCTAAGTACCAGTCCTTAAAGGATTCGCTAATAATTCCTCCGTCTGAAGATGAGTCCTCATTGCTGACTGCTTTCTGAGATCTGAAACGAGCCCGTTCTTAACTCACTTGAGATGCCCGGTGCCGGTACGGCCTCAGGCTGCTTTTCACGAGTGCTGCTCAGTACCGCATCAGAGTTTGCAAAAGTCCCTAACAGCTTTTCAGGTACTTTCTGCACCAGATTTATAGCCTCTTCAAAGACTGCAATCAGCTTGTCTGGAAAATCTGTTTTTCATGCAAGCGTAGTTACTGGTGCTAATTGTGATCTGTTCTTTCTTCCTCTTCCCTATTTCTCTTATTTTTCTATTTCTCTGATTTTACACATCAGTCAGCCTGTGTCGCCCAAGCGTTTCTGCTTTCCCACTTTGCAGATCGGTGCTGCCTGGAGCCCTCCCATTTCCTTGGTGCTCCGGGGCTCATTCGAACCCTGGAGACCTGCCCAGAGGGAGCTTTTAACGTTCTTGTGAGCAAACCATTTGGGCCAACTGACTTAAAAATATTTGCCTCTGTTGAGCGTTCGAGGCTGTGCTTTCCTGCGGGGCCAGGATGTCCCGAGAGGCATGGAGAGACCCTGGTAGAAGGGAGAAACCCAGGACATCTTAGAGAAAAATAAAAGCTAAATTACAGTCAGCGCGGAGTAATGCGGAGGCAAGGGGATCGCTCGCCTGCTGCAGACTCACAGACTATCTGCAGAGACCTGCGGCACTTTGCCTCACTGTTAAAAACTTCTGGTAAAACTTCTTTGTATTTTTTAAGGAAAAATTATTGGACAGGAAAATGCAAGTTCTGTGCACTCATGAATTTACAAATTGAGTTTGCTGTATCAGTAACAGTATCTGGTGTGGAGTAACTTATCCTGCAATTTATATGGGATGCAATAAATAACTGCCAGCAGTTTCCTGGTATGAATACCAATTTTGAAATAAATACAGAAATTGGAGGCACAAATAGGAAAGCCTCAATAGAGCGGGTAGTTATTGACAGCGAGCGCTGTGTGGAGCGAGCATTTTTCTTCACCGGCTTGTGGAGAAGGTCAATATTTGGCCGGCCGGCTTTCGCCAGGAGATGGAGGTACCCTAAAGCTGCCTGTCCCTGCGAGGGGGCAGCGCTGCAGCCCCCAGCCCTGCTCTGCTGGGGAGGGAAGGGGGGGTGAAGCTGGCTGGAGTAAGGAAATTGCGTCTAAAAGGAATGCACAATATTGGTGCAAAGGTACCCGGAGAGATCTTCAAAAGCAGAAAGCGGCGAGCCGGGCACGGCGTCACCGGGTGCGCGGGCTGCGGAAGGCGGACTGCTCCTCCCCGCTCGCCTCGCTGCAGGTCTTGCTGGAGCAGAAAACCGAAAATCACAACCAAAAGGTCTGTGAAAACTTCCAGGCATCGCTGCACAGTGTGTTGGGAATGGGAATGGCCCAGTTCCCTCGGGAGGGAGCCCACGAGCGCTCCGTGGGCCCATTTTGCAGCTGGGGAGACTGAGGCACCGTGGGCTCCAGCAAGCGCTGCGGGTTCGACCACGGCTGTGCGTGGACACCCTTGCCGTGACGGCGGGACCCCCGAGAGGGGCCGTGCGGAGGCCCCCGCGCCCCTTCCCACGGGAGCGCTTCCCTCCTGCTCCGCGGGATGCAGCTGCTCCCGTCCCCGCGGCGCGCCTCGTTCCCTCGGCCCCCTCCAAACCCCAAAGGCAACAACGGAGGCTGTTTTTGAGCCGTGCAAAGTCGTCTTCCGTTGACAAGGAACAAGGACTTCCCTCCTGAAAGGCCCCCGGCGGGCGCGGGCAGGGGCTCCGAGGGGCTGGCGCGGCGCCCGGCCGAGGCTCAACCCCCCCATTCAGCGCCGGGGCTGCGGCGGAGCAGGGTGCCGCCGGCGCGGGAAGCCAAGCGCGGCACGGCCGCTCCCGGCGCACAAAGGCCTTTTCTGCCCGCACGACGTTGCCGCTGCCCGGCCGGCGCAGCTCGGGGCCGGCCCTCGGAGCCGCGGTTCAGCGCCGCCGTCGCCCCGTCGCGGGGTAAAGCCTGCGCTCGGCTGGCGCTGCCCCGGCCCCGCGAGGAGCGGAGAGCCGAGAACGGATTGCAATCGATAGATGTAACTGCAAAGCAAATGCGGCATCACCGAACTGTTGCATCACCATGATGAAAATAAATGAGAGATTGATTTTCCGAGGGGTTTGGAGTCTGTGCTGCTTGCATAGACCGTGCCAGCTGTGACAGCTAGAGCACAGGCATCGCCGGAGCGCTAGGGCTGAGATCTCCCCGCGCCCACGTTCGCCGGGGAGAGGAGCTACGGGGTGGCTGGAGACTCGGATGCCCTGAAATGAGGGCAAAGAAGGTCGCAGAGGCTGTACGCGCTTGTTTGCATGCAGGGGACAGAGCCTGGGCAGGGAGCCAGGCGAGGCTGGGGACACAGCGGGAGGACGGGGACGGCACCAGCCCCCCCCCAATGCAGCTTCCAAGACCGCGGCCTCATCTGCTGCGATGGGGATGTCGCTCTCGCCCAGGGCACTGGGCACAGAGGCAGGTCCAGGGGCCCCCGCGCGGGGCTGCTGCCCCCCCCAGGAGCTCCACGCGGCTTGGCCAGGCCGGGGAGGGCAGGTGGGACGCTGGCTGCTGCCGCGCCGGGCCCGCGGCCCCGCTCCCCCGGGCTCTGACACAGCGAGAGCCGGCGGCGGCGTGAGCCGGCTCGCGGGAGAGACGAGCGGACCAGAAATTTCAAGTAGCGCCACCCTGCACCAGGGACTCGGAGGAGGTGGAAGCGCGTGTTCGACGGGGTCCTTCTCCTGGCGAAGGCCCTTATTCGTGCGTCTTCGCACGCCTTTGCTCAGGGCAGGGGCCGAGCAGCGAAACCCCGGGAGGGAGCCGCTTCTCGGGAAATCCCTCATCAGAGCCTGCACTTCAGAGCAGCTCCGCCAGCCGCGGGAAGGCTTCGATGCCGTGTTTCCCAGCGGAGCCCGGGCCTTGCCGGCTCTCGGCAGCAGCGGCGCGGTGCCTCCACCGCCGGGTCCCCGCACCTCGCTGAGCGGCACTGCCTCCGCCCCGGGAACACACCGGCTCTCTTGTAGCGTCTTATCTTCACACTGCTCCTGCTAAGTCACATCTGACTTAATTATGGTAATTAAGATTGACGTTAATACAAGATTAAAATGTGAAATTAAAATTAGCTGTGAAACTTATCTGAATTTTTAGTGTGCTTATTGATTTTCTTCACTGTTAATCAAAGGTCTGAGGTAAACGCCAATTAATGCAGTGTTAATTAGAGAGATGCCCACTAAAACAGCCTCAGGGGGTGCTACTCACTATTTCTTTTACAATCTCCCAGTTTTCCAACCATTAAAACGTTTCCGTCCCTGCGCTTCCTGCCAAAGGAGCAATAACCACCCTTGCTGTCCCCGCGCGCGGCTCCGGGCCTGCCTGCTCGCGGAGCGGGAGCGCGGCGGCCGCCCGGCACGAGCCCCCGTCCCGCGCCCGGCGCTTCCCAGCTGAAATTTCACAGGCCATTAGGCCTCCGCGGCGGCTGCCCGCTGCACCGGGAGAGGCTGGCGAAAAAGTACTCCAATAACCCTGTTATATAATGGTTGTGGGGAGCGGATGCTGCCGGGGCAGTGGGACTCTCCCAGCACAGCATCATCCCATCCCATCCCATCCGAGCCCCGGCAAAGCCGCGGAGGGGCTGGGGGGTCGAGCGCAGCGCAGCGCCGGCCGCGTCCCCCCGGCGCCGATGCTGCGAGCGCGTCGGCAGTCGCCCCCGGCCCTGCTCCGGCTCTTGTGCGAGGCACCGGCCGAGCTCCCGGCTGCCGGGCTGTGCCGAGTCCCCGCCGCGCTGAGCCCCGTCTGCCTCCTTTCCCGTAACTGCTAATCCAGGTCGACTAGCTGAGGTTGGAGCTTAACTAGTCTGTCTCCACCACTAACAATTTTTGCCATTTTGTGGGCATTTTTGCATTACAAATTCACTATTTGTTCTTTTTTATTCTCCTCCCTGTTACCATGGCAGTGATGTTGTTATCTGGATATCTTAGGAGTTTACTACAATGCAAATGAACACAATAAAAATTGCTCAGAGAAAACTGCTAAATTGCTGAGCGAGAGACAACTTTCATCTCCAACAACCGCGGGTCGGAAGGGAAGGCAGGCGTGGAAGGGAAGGGGAGCCGCRCAGGCTGCACCAGCTTTGCTTTCGACAGCTTCGTTATACGAAATTAAACCTCTGGGCAAGTGAATCCCACCCTCTGTATGAAAATGACAGTGTTAAAATACGTACTGCCCCTCTCGGTGGTTTCTTTCCCTTTCTTATTTCGTCCTTCTCTCGCCTGCTGTCCAACTACTCCCAGCTGGCAGCAGCTCGGAGTGACACGGAGAATGCAAATAACCCTGCTACCCGCACAGGCTGCTTCGCACTCCTAAAAATACCGGGGCTGCTCCGTCTCCCGCTTGCACCAGCGGCAGGTGAAGCGGCTCCGCCGAACCCGGCAGGGAAAAAGACAGCAGGATCCGGCCCCGTGTTTGGACTGTTCCCTGGCTCGCTGTGTTCTGCGTGGTGGCACTCGTAGTGAAACCGTATTGTGATTATTGTTGCTGAGGTAACCAAATCAGTGTAATTCCTTTTAAAAGGTAGTAGGGACTTATCACATGGCAGCATCAACAAACCCGGCGTTGGGGGGGGGGGCTGGCCTTGATCTTGTGCTGTTTGACACTTGTGTCAGGTCTCATGGCGTCGCTGTGGCTATCGGGCTTGACAGGCGGGGGGGCGGGGGGGGGGCAGCGCTCCCCGGGAGGGGGTTTGCAGCAAACGTTTCAGGCTCGTGTTTGCGGTTTCGAGAGGACGAAGCTTCCATTTCTGTTCCCGTCAAAGTCAGTGTAATTTCCCCGTTAGCTCTGACGGGCTCCGGAGGGCCCTGCCTGCCTCCGCGGCTCTCGCAGCTGGTGGTGGCGGGCAGGGCGGACAGGCAGGATCCGGCCGGGCAGCGGGTCCCCCGGAGCAGCCGGCCCGCGGCCCCTCCGGGAAGGTGGTTCGGGTGGGGGCTGCTGGGGCTGGGGCAGGGGGGCAGAGCAGGGATGTTCTGTGGGTCGTGACGCTTTTGTTCCAGGGCTGAGGAGACTAATGTTCGCTCGCGGCCCATGGTGCCGGCCCTGCGTTTTCGGGGTCCTGCAGGGCTCTCACAGGCAGCAGACCCCCCCTTGCCCGCGTCCGGAGCTGGCCACCCTGCCGCGGCTGCTCAGGTCGCAGCGCGCAGCCCCCTCCCAGCCCGGCTCTGCTGGCTCCAGCGGCAGGACCAGACCCTGGCACCTCTGCAGGGCTGAGAGCCCCCCGGTCCCAGGGGGGCATCAGGGCTTGTGTCAGCTCCGTCCTCCCCCCCCCCAGCAGCACCGCTGCCCCTGCACGGCCTGCGCTTGGGACCCGGAGCGGGGGGGAGGGCAGGCCGGAGCGGGGAGACGAAAGGGGCTGGGGTGCCCAGAGGGGCTGGGGGAGGCGAGAGGGGCTGCGGGAGGGTGCAGGGAGCGGAGGCAGGCCGGGCAGGGGCTGGGGGGGGCACCGGGGC
>PTFA01000071.1:1194620-1244037 GCA_003342895.1 Casuarius casuarius | reverse complement strand
GGGGGCGATCTGCCCCGGGGAGGGGGGGAGTCTGCCCCGGGACGGGGCTGCTGGAACCGGCCGTGCCGGTGCCCGACGACCCCCGCCCGGTGCTCCCGGGGTCCCCGGCCGCCTCTCCTGCTGCCCGGGCCGGGCTGAAACTTCTGGCATTGCTGGGAGCGCACCGCGCCCGGCCGCCGCCGCCGCACCGGCACCGGCACCGGCACCGGCACCGGCACCGGCACCGGCACCGGCAGCAGCACCGGCACCGGCAGCAGCGGCGGCGGCGGCGGCTCAGCACCGCGGGGCGGACAGCTCCCGGCGGGGAGCCGCGACCGACCGGGGCCGGGGCCGCCCCGAGCAGCCGGGCCGCCCCGGGGATCCGTGTCCCCGCCCCGGGGAGCCGTGTCCCCCCCCGGGATCCGTGTGTCCCCCCCCGGGATCCGTGTGTCCCCCCGGGGATCCGCGCCCCCCTCCGGGGCCGGCTGGGGCGTGCGGGGCGCAGCGCCGGGGCGGTCGGCCCCGAGGCGGGGGGTGGCTCCGGAGCGGGCCCAGGGGCGCAGCAGCGCGGGGGGGAATGCGGGACCCCCTCGGCCCCTCCGCCCGCCTTCCCGCAGGGAGGGCACCGGCTCCGTGCGGGCCCGGGGCCGCAGCACCAGGCCCCGGCCGCCCCCGCGGCGCCCGCGGGTGTTTCCGTCCCGCTGGCTCGGCGCCGGGGACGGACACGCAGCGGCTGCAGTTTAGTGAGAGGCTGCGTGTTAATTCCACGTGTTTCACATTTCGACACAGCTCTGCTCCCTCTTCCTTCCACCACCATGATGCTGAGATAAGAATCGGTTTCGGGTTTCATTTGAGGGTGACTTGACAAAGTCATTGCGAACGGGCACGGTGCTAAGAGATCGCTAAGCCGGTGTCTCCCCTCGGTCTTGTAATTGGAAGGCTGCGTGGACGAGGCAGTCGGGTTTTGGTGTGTCGATGGCTCGACTGGTATAAACACGGACTGGTCGGAGAAAGTACTGGAGAGGCCAGTGTCTGCCTGTGCTGCAGTATCTGTGCAGGCCCCGGAGACTGACCTCCAGGGCTGATGCTGTGTTTCGAGCAGAGACTAACAGCTACCGGTGTCGGGAGCGCTGTGCAATGCTTCTTGTTGTGCTCTGGTTTCTGTTCTTGTGTCCAGGCGGCATTAAAGCACTTTGACATTTTGGTCTTATATACAGCTCTTCATACGTAGGTTATTTTATAGACTCTAACCTTCTTTCTGGGTAATAAATCAAAATAGACACAGAGAGATTATGGCATTTTCTCTCCCATATGCGTGTGTTTGTGTTCTGCATGTGAACATATATGTAGCTAATACGGAATCAAACTTGAAGTCTCTGTTTACAAATGATGACATCCAGTTTCAGCATCGCAGCCAACAGGAAGCTCCATTCCTCCACCGCGTGACACAAACGCGCTCTCGTCCAGGCGGCTGAGAGCTGCTGTACGAGACACGTCTGCGCCGTGGCATTCCCCGCGCCGCTGCGGGGGACCGGGGAGCTGGGCAGCGCGATCCAGGCACCGCGCGGGGCTCGCTGCGGGGCTCGCGGCTCTGCTGCTGCTCCTTGGCCGGGAGGACGAAGGACCCCTCCTGTCCCCAGCACCTGTTGGGAGCGCGAGCCCCGTTTCTCACGAGCAGGATTTGGCCTCCCGGCACGCACAATCTGTAATAAATCTCAGGGTATGAGAACACAGTGTACTGAACTCCCTGTTGTTGGCAGAGAAGGAGCTGATAAACAGTTGACCCTTTACAAGACTCAGTGAATTATTGCCGTAAAATCCCGAAGTTCTGGACGCGCAGCCCCGGAGCCGGTGGCAGAGTGGCTGTTTCGGGATGCCTTGGGGGAGGTTTGCCACCGCTAGCAGGAGGCTGCTGGCAGCGCTCACAGCAGCAAGCCCTTCTGCTCTGACGCTGCGCGGGGGAGCCGGATCAGACCGTGCAGAAAGCCCGTTCTCGTGCTCTGCCGGCCTGCGCTTCCAGCTCATTGTTTGAAGAATCACCGATTTCGCATCGCTTGCACCAGTCAGTTGCTCTGCTGGTGGCTCTCTGGTGCTTTGCACTCGTGGAGTCATTTAGATCAACAGAGAGGAGGTGTGAAAGTCTACCCTGCTTAGCATCGTTTTACACCCACCTACCAGCATAAAGAGCAGCAGCAGGAATAAGCAACAGAGGCACGTCCCTGTGCAAGGAAACTTGTGCAAGGAAACTCCTAGCACCAAAATGCACATAGCGCTTTTATCAGAATAGGTGGGTTTTTAGTACCGTGTGAATCTAGGGTGCAAATAAGAGGGAAGGGGAGTGCTGGCAGGCCGTGCCCGTCCTGGCAGGGCTCCGGCGGTGGCGGTAGCGGGGCCCTTGCTGCCGGCAGGGCTGCCGGGTGCTGCCCGCTGCTGCTGCAGAGCCGCAGAGTGACCCCGGAGCGAGACAGGAACCTCGCCAAGTGCCGTGCGCCGTCCGCGCCTGGCTCAGGCAGCGCAGACCGCAGGGGCACAGCCCCTCGGAGCGTCCGGCCCGGCGAGATCAGGGCTTTCTAAATATATCACGTTTCAAGTGATTGCGGTGATGTGGACTTCTGTCCACTAGAGGTTGTGGTGAGACCAGCAAATCCATCTTGCGGCTTTGGTGTTGCAAACCGGGGTGTTTCTGAGCACTCCTCAATAACCCCTTCGCTTGGACTCTGCTTCGTTCCCTTCGATCCATTCGTGTTGTCCAGACCAACTGTCGCAGTGGAACAGCAAGCCACAGTGCTCCACCCTGCCTTGTGGCGGACGTAGCACTTAGGAGAATTTTTCCAGAAAATCAGGTGTGTCCAGCAGAAAGAAAAACTCAGTGCAAACTAAGCTAGGTCTGCAACAAGTTACCAGCGTGTTCTCTTTGCAATCAGCAGCACCCCAAGCGGTATCATCTCAAGAAATGAGATAATAGCATACATTCAGACTGCCAGCAGGCTGCAGGGCCCGAGATAACGGTGGAAGGAATTTGTCTGATCAGGAGGTATCAGAGGCCATAATAAATATCTGGGTTTTTTCCTACCTTCCTTAATAGAAAGAGCTAGTAAAGTCCAGATCAGTAGCGATAAAATGAAATTAATATCTCTTAGCACCCTACTTCTCCTGTATTTTTGCCCTTATGAATATATAGATGCTATTTAAAATGTACATTTTACAGATGCTAAAGCGTCACGAATGCTTATTTCTATATGATATTTCAGTGAGGAATTCGGTAGAAGTGTTTGGGTCTGAAGATGCAATCTATAGACTAATTCAGCTGAAAGCGCTCGTCTGGCACACAGAGCACCACGCGTGGGTCTCGTAAAGGCAGAGGATGGAGAAACGGAAGCAGAGAAGGTGCCAGCGCATCCCCAGCTGCTGCGGCGGCCGGTCGGCTCCTGCTGGGCTCAGAAAATTAACGGGTATTAGCTTACGGATGAGCCGCTACACGCGGAGGAGTGGCAGGGCATCACTGCGTGTGTATACAGGCATTAAAAATGTCGGGTGTGACACCGGCGTGCTCTTCTGGAGGGCCGGGATTGTGCTCGTGGGTATTCAGGGTCAGAGTCAAGCTGTGCGCATCATTTTTTATCCCATTTTATACAAACGGGTTTTTTAAATGAAATGTGAGCAGTGTGATTAAGTGCGGTGCAGTTTTTGATCTAGAATGCATGCAGCCTCGGAAACGAGCGTATTTTACATCCTGTGTCAYGGCAATGAGCATTATCGGTTCCACTGGGCTTTAAAAAAAAGGAAAAAAAGCCTTCCATGAGCAATCCCAAAGTTATTTACTTGGTGAGATTTTATTTTTCAAATATTTGAGAACAATTACTGAGCAGTAAAACATGCTTCAAGGAAATCCTGTTACAAAACACAGGCTATATTTTAATTAGCATAAAGTGCAGCTACATGGCTGGAGCTGGAGCCTGCCAGTAAATGCGTCTTTCTGGAGCTCAGATACACGCCTATAGGAAAGAAAAACAGCACGAGTGGCCAGTTTCCAATTTTCCAGTCTATCAGGACAGATTTACACTCGCGTCAAGAGTAAGAAATGGCTGATTGCAGCGGCGAAGCAGTTCGGGATGCGGGAGCAGCGGTGCCCCGAGGAGGTCTGTGCCTGCCGGGGTGGCAGGAGAGGCAGGACGGCAAACGGAAAGAGCGTCCAAGTCTTCGTGCCGGCCCTGCAGGGCTGGGGTGCTGCCCCCCGGGACCCCGCAGACCCGGCTGCCGAAGCTGCTCTTCCGCTGCTGCTTTCGGAGGAAGCTCACGCACGTGCAACCAAACCGGCTGCAAAAACGTCCATCCGAGCCCCTCCCTCCGCTTTCCCCCGCCGAAGCCCGGCGAGGAGCCGCACGCGCGGCCGCTGCAGTGCGGAGGGGCGACAGCCCGGCCCCCCCCCGGTTTGGCACCGGGGGGTCTGCAGAGGGCCCGGGGCGCCCCCCCACCCCAGCCTGCTCGCCCGGCTCCTCCTTACCGGTTTCAGCACCACTTCGCAGTCTCGTTTTCAAATCGTGGGTCCCCAGCTGGGCCCACCGAAATGGCTTTCAGCTGCCAGTAACAGCGCGTTGCGACGGCAGTGGCGTTCCCAGCCCGAGGAAAGGACCCGGAGAGCTGGCGGCACTGTGAGGACCTTGCAAAGTGTCCCGACGGGCCCCCGGTGGCACAGGGGGCTGCTTCATTCCCTGCAGAGGTGGCGAGAAGGAAAGAATGATGGGAGGAATGTTTAGATGGGCTGGAGGGGAGCGAGGGAGGGTTTTACATCATCCTGGCCGCGGTTCCTGCAGTTCGGCTGCCAGGTGTGACCATCTCACCAGGCTTTCCAGAGCCCTTCCCGAAAGGGCCTGCTCCACGGAGTCGCCTCCGTGCCGACGAGCCGTGCACGGACGGGATGCACCAGGGCGATCGGCGCACGGCACAGGGGCTCGGCTGCTCCCCGGGCCATCCCGAGCCCAGCTCAGCCGCTGGTAACGATCTGCAAGAGCCGGGATAAAGCGAGGGAGAAATGCTTTCCGGACAGCAGTGCTTTTCCGCTGACGTGCTGAAGTGCCCTCTGTTTCAGAGCAGAGGCCACCAGATGTCTGTCTGTCTCTCTTCGCAGCTTGTTAATAAGCAAGTCGTTAAGGATGTTCTCGCAAAGCCTCCTGGGGCCAGTCCGCCCCGACCTGCCTCCGCCTCCGGTGAAGATCTGCCTCCCGCCGCTGTGCCGCGAGCGGAAGGAGCGCTTGGGACAGCCTCCGGCGCAGGACGGCCTCCGGCGCAGGACGGCCTCCGGCACAGGACGGCCGCGGCCCCAAGCCCCGAGCCCGTGCGTCCCGGTGGCTCTTGCTGCGAAAGCAGAGCCGTCCCCACCGGGAGGGCTGCTCACATGCTGCCGCTCCTCCGGAGGGATTGCCACGGGAATGGCACGAGTGGGATGATGAAGAGGAGGAATAAATCATTTTGTGATGCTTGGAGCGACCCCTGTGCAGCCCTGCCCCTCCGTTTCCTCCCAGATTGCACTCATAAAGGCTTTAGCTCCACGGAGGAGCCGAAGAGCAGGCCGGAGCCTGCGGGAAAGAGGAGCTGCCGAGGCTGCCGGGCTCCGTGCTGTGCAGCAGCAGCGTCGCCTGCCTCCGCAACGCCTAACGGTGCTGCTGCCAAGGGCCGGATCCTGCCTTCCTGCCGGCTGGCCCGGAGCTCGGGAATTCAGCACTTGTGCAATCGGCCCTTCACGTTGCAAAGTCGTTGAAACGGTCCTGGAGGCTGGGGACCACCCGGAGTGGTGCTCAGCACCACCAGGGCTTCTCGGAAGGTCCCCGGGGGGTTTCACGTTTGCTGACGGATGCTGGCAGACGCTCCGAGCTCGCCTGCGTGGCCGTGCAGCCGGTGTCACTGCCGTGGGACGCTCCTGACGGTCGCGATTAACTGAGCCAGGCTTTGGGAGCAGACGTGCTGAGCTCCGGACGGAGGCTCTCACCCCATTGCAGGAACAGCATGCTCAGCCGCCACGCACCGCCCCGGGCCCGTCGGAAATTATGATATTTCGGAGTTCGCCTTCATCCTGAAGTCAAAACATCGAAGCACCGGCTTGGCAGACCCGTCGCCACCAGCGTCCCACGCACACGCTGGCACCGGCACCTTCACCGTGGGGCTGGTGTCCCGCGTCGCTCCGAGCGCCCGCTCTGGGCTTGGTCCCCGCCGCGGCGCGGGATGCTCCCCGCCTCCCCGGACCGGCGCTCCCGGCCCCGGTGGTGGCAGAGGGGAGGCCACGGCTGGTGCCAGGCCCTGGCCATGAGCCGGAGACCACGGTGGGATGGAGCAAGGCACGTGACTAGCGGGAGACATCTCCGCTGCAGGCGGCACAGCGATCAGGGCGCGGTGGACAGATACGGCTCCACGGCTGCTGTGCAAATTTGGATATCCTGTATTTTCCCAAGAAAATAACCGTGACTCTGGGGCAATCCCCCTTCGGCCTGGGAAGTGCCCTAGCTGTGACTTTTCGGTTGACCACGCCTTGCTCCTCTTCCTTTGGCCTCAAGAACCGCAGGGACCCCCTGCTCAGCGCCCGAAGGTGGGACGTCCGGGCAAGGACACGGGCGAGGAGCGCGGGGACGTGCGGACGGAGGCGGCAAACGGGAAGACAGCTAAGGAAGGGCAGACTAATATTTCACAGCAGAGCGAAGCATTGCAGATTTCCAGGAGAGCCTATGGCACGGGCTCGATAAGCCAGCGCAAGCCCTGCTTATCCTCGACTTGAATCGATCGCCTGTTCTCCGAGGTCGCTCGGCTGCTTGAGCAGCCGTGTGCAGCGCCTGTGATCCTCATAAATCGCTCAGCGGCGCGTCTCCAGTCCCTCGCGCCAAGACGAACGCCTCCCACGCGCCACGGGAGACGCCAGCCCTCGCCCTCCTGCCGCCGGCCGCCGTTCGCCCTGCCGCGCTCGCTGCAGCTCTGCGTGATCTCGCGACGGCGCTCGGGCTGCAGCGGGCTCCGGCAGCCCCAGGGCCGCTGAAGAGTGGGAGCGGGGCGATGAGCAAGAAACCATCAGGGAACGTGAAACGTTGGGGGCTGCGAAGAAGAGGAGCATCCATCCTGCTATTGCAAGAAAATGCTATTTCCAGCCCTACATCCTTCTTAAATGACACGGATGTGGAATAACAAATCCTTTGAAGCATATTGCTGTAAATTAGCATCATGCCATTAAAGCCAGTGGAGTTGCAGTGATTTATAAAAGCAAGAATGCAGCTGAGTGACCCAAATCTTTGGCTGCAGCCAGAGTTCGTAGTGCAAGTGAGCGGAGGGAGCTCGAGTTCATCCTTGCAGTCCCGGCGCTGGGCTGCTTCGGTGTCGGGCAGTCCTCGGGGAGACGCAAGGGCGGGATGGGGTGACAGCCCTGCGGAGCCAGGTATCCCATGCTGTCACTCGCCGCCCCGCGGCAGTTTTGGGGCTGGGCAGTGCGTGCCGCAGGGGACAGACTAGCCCCGTGCTGCCGACGGGCGATGCACCCCTGCTCGGGGCAGGGCTGCGTTTACCAGGGGCTCAGAAGCCCCGAGGCCAGGGGGCTCGGCCGCTGCGAGGGCCAGGAGCGCTCGCCAGGACGAGGCGATCCGTAACGCCGCCAGTGCGGTTCATCTCCTCTCCTCTCCTCCAAAGCTGTTGGTTTCCCCCTGTTATTACTTTTGCTTGTTAAAACGCACCACTGTGCTGCATTTTAGGCTGAAGCATTCAGAGTGCAGAGGAGAGCGCAGAGGCCAGAGCTTAGGAATCCTTTTCTTAATTTTCCTCCTTTTTCTTTCCCTGGGAATAGGCCAGAAAAGCCTCTGGCCGAAAGGAACCTGGGCGCTGATTGAACCAGCAGCTCTTCTGACTCAAAGCGAAGGGGCTCTGCCCGCACTTCCCAGGTCTGCTTTGTGCAGGGACAAGCACAGATCTGCCCGGCTCTTTCTTCCTGTCGCCGACCCCGGGCCCCCGCAGAAAGGGCCTGACTGAAAGGTATTAAATCCCTGGGAAGACTCTGAATGACTCCAGCAAGCGACGGGTCAGGGGTTTGGCTCTGAGTCCTTTCTGGAAGGAGGGAAGAGCACAGAAAGGAAAGGGCTTTAACAAGCCGGGACAGATGGCTAAACCACGAAGGTACAAGGAAACTTCATGCAACTGAAAGCCAAGCTCCTGGCAGCAGGAAGAGGGAGTGTACGAGCAGCCTGGCTAGTAAACCTAGCTCTGGAGGTGTGATTCGAAACGCAAAGCTTTCGTCGAGGAAACAAATCCGGTGCCAAACGCGAAAGAATCCAAAAATTCAAAATGCGATGGAAGGAAAAACAGTGGGACTGATCCTGGAGAAGCATCACCGGCTCAGCGGGAGGGATCTGCGCTTTGCAGCCCATCTCACAACTGCGCTTCGCGTGCCAGCGCGAGGACCAGGGCATCGGGATGGGCGAGGAGAGGCGGCGGCAGCGCGGGCGCTCGGCGAGGGGGATGCCGGTGCCCGGGAGCGGGGTCCGCGCCCTGCCGCGAGCCCGGCACCCAGGCTCCGATGAAGCAGAGAAATAACTTGGAAGAGGAGGGTGAAAGGAGCTGTTTGGGAAATTGGTCGATTCAAGACAATTTCAAAGTTAGTCAGAATGGTTTAAAATATCTGCAATTTAAGTGAGAATTTCCATTTGACTTTTTAAGATGGATTAACGGAACACGGCCACATTTTGTGGATAAGATCCTCCATCTCCAGCAGAACAGCGGCTGGGGGACGATACCGGGAAAAACAATTTCTCCTGTCCCGTTCTCCACTCTCTCGAAGCTCTCCAGCTCCCTCCTGACGATGAGGCTACATGACGGTACAGCGGGAACTTAAGCATGCATTTTCTGATGAGGATTTAAATGCAGTTTCAGGAGAAAAGCGGGCTATTCCTGACAGAAACCTGGATTTCCACTTGTGAAGACCCTGAGTGCCCGAGTGGACAGGCTGCTCTGGCGTGACGCCTCGGGGCCCCCCGGGAGCCCCGGCCACCCGCCCGCGGCAGGAGCCGGCTGTCGCTCTGCAAACGCGGCGCGGCGGGTCTCTGCTGGGCACCTCGGCAGCCCTTTTCCCCATCGCAGGGGGTGCAGACGAGGCAAGGATTTAAACTGAGAAAGGTGAATCACGCTCACAACAGTTACAGACGAGATCGAAGCGGAGCAGAGCTCTGCTGGGCATTAGCAGGGCGGGCAGGGGACGCGCGGAGCAGTGAACAAGCTCTTCTCCTTGGCGCGGCGCAGGTTTGCACAACTTATTTCCCTGCTCTGGGAAACGCCGCCCGTCCGTCTGTCCATCCGTCTTCCTCACGGTGTTGCAATCACTGCACTTTGACTCCTTCATCCTTTCCATTTGTCTTTTTTTTCTTCCTCCCCCAAATTTATGGGGCTCGCTTGGAAAGGGGACAGGCCTTAGCCCCAGCGCCAGGTCGCCCGCGCCGCTGCCGAGAGGAGCTCGGGGGCTGCAGCTCGCCCAGGCTGCTTTCGGGGGGACGCAGAGCTCCGGGCCCCCCCACGGCCCTCGTCCCTGGTGGAGGTGGCACCTGGAGACAGCCGTGACAAGAAGGATCTGAAAGGAGCCCGTCCTCCTTAAATGTCACCGGCAGCTGGAAACACGCAACGGTGCTGGGTGGAAAACCCACTTTCCAAAAAACCCAGGCCGCAGTCAGACAACTTTGCTCCCCGCGCCCCTTATCATCCATCCCGATTATTCAGGCAGCACTTTTAAAATTGCTGTTGGACAGTATATTTACATAAATGTGTGAGCCAATGAGGTCTAAAACCCTGGTGAGCTCTAAACGGTGTATTAGATTGTGGAAGGAGGATTTTATCAATTTACCGAGAGCACAAATCAACAGAGCTGAATTTACAAACCCATCAGAAAGCGAGGTGACAGTCTGGAATTAATCCTCCGCCCGAGGCACACAATGTACCTCCACAAACATCTCGCAGCACAAATATATTTGAGAAATAGTGAAGGAAAATGTAACTTCTAATGCTTTTGTACAGCGCCAGCGAAACGGCTGTAACATCATCGGGGAGATGAATGGAACTAATGTCATCGGAAAGGTGCTGCCGCATCTGCGTTATTTTTATCCCGGACTCAGTCCCCCAGCTTGCACTGTTACAGAAAACATTTCAATTTGCCTTTGTGCCTGCAGTCGGAATTTGCCCAACAGAAAATTCCCCCAATAATCCTTGTTCCCTAGTTGTTCTTCCAAGAAACCCAGGAGCCGTTTCTCGGCGCAGCGGCGCGGTTCCCCGGCAGCCCCGCCGCGGCAGCAGCTCTGCTCTCCCGGGGGCCGCACGGCACGCCGTGGAGCTGGCTTTGGCTGTAATACAAGCGCTATTTTCTGGCATTTTTAGTTGCATTTGATGGTGGGGATTACCGGGCAGCTCCGTGCCCGTCAGACGGTCGAAGCGCATCGGATGCGGCACAGCCCCACGGCTGCAGCCCCGACTGCCCCGGCGCGTGCCGGCTCGACGGGCGGCAGCAGCGCTCGCTGCATAAAGGCAGAAAACACCTCTTGGTCCCCAAACGGGGCGCGGAGGCAGGAGGATCGCTGCCTCTGCCGGGTCCTCTGCGTCCCACCATGCAGGATCCGCGCGGCCATCACGCCTGCGACGGCCTGGAGCTGCTCTCCCCAAAGGGAGCTTATAGCCAACACTCAGATTAAATCAGTGAGCCAATTTCAACTAAAAGCAAACTTTCCAAGCTATCTAATCAGCAAATACA
Organism: Casuarius casuarius; assembly: GCA_003342895.1. Classification (NCBI taxonomy): domain Eukaryota; kingdom Metazoa; phylum Chordata; class Aves; order Casuariiformes; family Casuariidae; genus Casuarius; species Casuarius casuarius. The sequence goes on along the minus strand of PTFA01000071.1, from coordinate 1,233,305 downwards.
AAGGCTTCTCTCTAGCTTTTGTCTCCAGCCGCGGAGGAGCCCGCGCCTGCCAGCGGCGAGATGGCCGTCTTTATTGTGTAGACGACTGTGAAGGACATAACGCTGCGTCTCCCGTTTAGGAAGGCGCTGGAGCTTCCCGGGTGCATTAGGAGAGGTAGGACGCGGGGACGCAGCTGGACGAGAAGCTGCAGCCTGACGCGCAGGCCAGCGACGCGCGAGGAAGAGCCTATTCCCTCGGGGGCAAAGCTTTTTATTCCTTCCATTACGAAATGTCTTTTGCTATATCTAAATGCAAAAGTGTTTTCTGTGCCTTGGGCTGGGGGGTATCTACAGTCTCTGCAGAGGAAGCAGTTTGGTCCCGGGCACCGCGGCAGCGGCACCAGCCTGGGCGTCTGCCCAGGAGACCCCGGCCGGGGCAGCCGGCGGGAGAGGCAGGGCAGCAGGGGCCGTGTTTTTCCGTGTTTCTGCTCCACGTGCATCTCACCAGACTTGCAAGCAAAGCCTTTCTTGCATTATCCAGCGTTGCATCTTTAACCAAAACAAAAAACCCTGAAAGAACAGCAAAGGCAACGCTCTGCTTAAATTCAGGATTATGAGCCCAGAGTTGGAGTCAACTCTGGAAGAGGCATGCAGCTCTGAAAGAGTCCCGTGCCTCTCTGCCGCACCACGACGTCGCCCTGCCGTCTCCGCCGCCGGCTCCGTGCGCCTTTCCTGGAGGGAACAGCCCGACCCCGGCAGCCTCCCCCCGGGGCGGCAGAGCCGCTCAGGCGGCTGCTGGTCCTTCCCTGAGCATTGGAAATAGTGCGCCAAAAAGACAGTCCTTAGAACCAGGTTTACATCCCAGATGCATCTATTTTCATCATAGTACATTGCTATTGAAAGTGCATTAAAAACGACTGCTGCCCCGTGGGAACATAAACAATACCAGCAGCGGAAAAAACCTTATTCGAGCCAGACCGCACACTGGTTTTTTGTAATTTGCTGATTCGTTACCTGCTGGGAAGAACAGAGGCAGGTACTTGCTTGCCACATTTCGCAGCCAGCGGCGTGGGTCAGAAATAAGGCAGCTAGGAAACGCGCGGGAAGCCCAGTGTGCCGGCCCGCGTGCTTTGCAAGGAGGCGCGAGGAGCAGCCGGCAGCCCCGTCTCCGCGTGCTCGCGGATACCCGAGGGTTCGCGGGCAGCCTTGCTCCGTAACGCTCCCTCCCACAGCAGCAGCGCCCGGCACCTGGCAAATCCTCCTCCGCTCGATGGGAGCGGGAAGGCTGAAAGCGGGAACCTGCCCCCGGAGAGGCCCCGCGCTCGCTCCCGAAACGCGGGCGCTGCCCCGCTCCCCGCGTCTCTCCATGTGGGTGGTGCGGGTTCGGGATGGAAACGAGCCTCCAGGGCGGCATTTAAGGGCTTTCGTATTTAAATCAAACCAGCTGTGATTAATGAACAAAATAAGCAACTGTTTACGTATCTTTGTTTTCTGATTTTGCTATTTAAAGAGTTATGGGGGAGGGAGATACTGCCAAAGCCCTGGCAAGGCTCGGGGACGAGGCGCGTTTCCACGACAGCCCATGCCACCGCCGGCACCCGCGGGAACCACGCTCATCCCACGGGAATGGCACTGCCCATCCTGTGGGAACAGTGCTCATCCTGCAGGAACAACACTGCCCATCCTGCAGGAAAGGCACTTGTCCTGCAGGAACGATGCTCCCCATCCCGCAGGAATGGCACTCATCCCGCGGGAACGGCGCTCCCCATCCCGCGTGGGGCCGGCAGGGAGCCTGGACCGCGAGCTGCGGGAGCCGGCGGTGGTCTGTAGTTAACAGATCTCCTAGCACTGGGGAAAGGCAAGTCGCTGCCGAGGCAGCAGAGGGTCCCCGCGCTCCCGCCCGGCCTCGCCGCGGCCGAGCCCACGCGCTTCCTCCTCGCCAGGATCCCTGCTCAGCGCCGCAGGTGCTTCCGCACAGCACCGGCCCCGGGATGCCGGATGCGACCCTCGCGCCGCCGGCAGAGAGTCTGTCCTGGCCAAGCGCGCCCGTGCCCCATCGAGACCCTCGTTATCCTTTCTAGGGTAATTAAGATCAATCAAGTGGAATAAGAGCGCAGCGGCCGAGGAAGGCCGGTACCTGCCCAGGGGAGCGGGGCTGCTCTCGCCGGCAGCACGGGCACCGCTGCTCTGCAGCTGGGCGGACGGACCGACCGCGTCCCTGCCCGACACCGTGGCGGCTAATGAAAATATATTTGCTATCCGTATTAATTAAAGTGCAGCGGCTTGTCGTCAGGCTCCGTGGGAGAATCGTACACAGGGTACCATCATGCAGCAAGACAGTGCAGAAACGGGATTAGCTCTGCCCGGCCTTATTTAACACACACATCACGGATGGCTGATACAGCTGACAATTAATTAGAGGAAAAAAGGAAAAAAGAGAAGAAAAACAGTGTTGTTGTAAATTGAATGAGGAATGAGAGAAACGCCAGCAGGCGCCGGTCTGGCCCATCCCGACCGTCCCGTGGCCGGTGCACGGGACAGGGGAGGGCAGCAAGGCCGGGGGGGGGGGAGGGACAGCGGGTGTCCCAGCCTGAACGCTGCCTGGTCCCGACCCCGGTGCCGCCTGCTTGTCCCGCGCGTGGCTGCAGCTGTGCCGCGACGTTTCCGCTGGGAAACAGCCGTGCTGCCAGAGCTGGAATTGCTTTGACACAGTGAGGATTAGGCAGCTAAAGTGCAGCTTATTACTTCCTTTGGAGGGAAAATATTAAAGCACGAAGGAGGTGAGACACTGACAAGCTGAGTCACGTCGGGGCGGTCGGAGGGCTTTCGGGAGCGGAGCGTTTTCGGCCCCATGCGGGGTGCGGCGGCGGGTCCGGGTGCCTTTCCCCCTTTCCCGCGCTGGGACCCGGCCAGCGCCGGCCTCGCCATGCCCACAGCGCTGTAATCGATGGAGTCCAATAACTGTGATAACCACCACCATCAGTAACCCCACACTTCTCCCGCCTTCCTGATTGCTGGCAGCGGGACTGTGCGCAATCTGTCAGGAATCATTAGGCTCCAGAGCTGCGTAATTTCAGAGGAGTGCGACGGGGGTCTTTTCAAGGGCAACACGCAGCACTAGGCAGCAGGCGGGAAGGCTTCTGCACAGCCTCCATCAGAGGAGAAAATGCAAAGAAAAACAGGTTTTTTGAGAAAAGTTCCCAACCCCTGGGGTGGAGATTTGCATCTCCTTGGGGGAGATGGTGCCCCGGACACGGCGGTGCCCCCGGCAGCGCGGCGGCTCGGCTGCAGGCAGGGTACCGCGGCGCGGGACGGCGCGGGTCGCTCCGGCAGGACTCGCCCCCCCGGCGCTGGGACGAGGCTGCCGCGCTGCTCGGGGCACCCGCTGCGCTCGCACCGCGTTGTCACCTTGGATTTTCAACTCCGGCACAGAAACCAAATCAAACCAAGCAGCAAACACAATCCAGACAGGTAGAACAAAACAAGGAGGCTTCAAACCATCAGATAACCCAGAGCTGCAACTGCCTGCAACGTGGGCATGAATGATTTATAGCCAGGCGGAGAAATAGTCATCTATTATAATTATGATTAACCCCTTTCTTTCTGGATGTTTTGGGGCTGGGTATCTCGTAACCGTTTCCTGGCGTCCCCCGGGAGCGGGAGGGTTTGGCCCGACGGCCGGTGCTCGGGTGGTGCCGGCTGCGGGGAGCGGCGGGAATGGCCGTGCCGGTAGCAGACCGGCTGCGCTGCTGCTCCCGGGGCTCATTTGCTCTCTGCTCCCAGCACCGCTGCTACTTCCACAGAGGCTTCGGGCACCGCCGTGCACCGGCCCACTGCTTCATCCCCCCGGGCTGCGGCAGGGCAGAGCCATCGGCCTGCTCCGAGGGTTAATCTCGGCACTCATCTCACCAAATCTGCTACAGTGCATCTTAATAGCGAGGGGAGATTAATTATTATCCTTTCAGATAGCAGCCTGGAATGGGCTTTCTGTATCCAAACACACTCTTCAGCAGCCCGTTTAACTCTGCACCCTGATACAGCCGACTAGGCTGGAGGATGGGTGGAGGAAAGAGCTTCTCTATCCCCAGTTCAATTTGTAACCTGAAAAGCTGCCAAAATACCCAATTTCCCCTCTGGGCAGGGTGGGAGGAACGAGCATCCCAGAGGCAGAGCTGGGGGGGGGGGTGGCATGGGACCCGTCTCCCTTCGCTCTTCCGTCCTGCAGGACAAAACCTCAGCGCCGGCAGCCTCGGGCTCTGGGCAGCAAGCGGAGCGGGGACGTGGCTCCGTCACGGGGGACATGGCTCCGTCACGGGGGACCTATGTTTGCCACGGGCTTGGGGCCAGACTGGGGGCCGGCCCAGCTCAGAGGTTTGGTACCTGGAGAAACTAGGCAACTCCATGGGAAATTTTCTATTTGCACCTGGTGACACTAATTTCTCAGAAGAAATGAAATACTCCTGGAAACTGCAGTGCTAGTTCTTTTCAGACAGAACTATCTGGCCATAGCAAGGCAGGAACCGTTTCTTTCTTATGCTTGAAATTGCAAAAGCTACAATGAAACCAAGTTAACATCTGCATCAGAGGAACGCTCTCTAACAGACTCGCTCCCTGCTCCGTGGCCCATCCCGCCTCACCGTATCTTTACCGAAAGTCATTAATCACGGCCATCGGCGGGGAGGCAGCATCCGCAGGGACCGAGCCGGGGTTAGTCAGCATGGGCCAGGCCGTAGCTTTTCCCCGGTGCAAATCTCCCAGTTCCTCTTTAACAGGCTGGGCCTCCCTGCCTCCTCTCCGTTGCCTCTCCTCCTTCTGCCGGCCCGGGAGCTCGGGGCTGGCGCGAGCCCAGCGTGGCCGGCGGAGGCTCGGCCGGCTCCCGTGCAGCCCCGGCACTCGCTCGGGCAGGGAGCAGCATTAGCCGATCGCAGCAGCATCGCAGGGGCCCGCGCGGCGCTGGCACGACTGAAATGGATGCCTCCATCCGCATCATATTGATCTCGGCTCCACAAAGTAACGCTGGGGAGGAAAATCCATCTCCCTCGGGCCTGGGAAAGCAGAGTGCGATTTCCAGGCTCTGTCAGGCTGCCGCTGGCCGTTGGAGAGCTGCTGCCGTCCAGCCCCTGCTCTGCTCGCTCGGCTCCTCAGCGGTTCCCTTCCCCACGCAGGACACCAGCTCCCACCTTTGGGACGCGGCCTCAGCATCTCCAGAGCACAGGGGTGAGGGATGCACGCGTCTCCCTTGCCATCGGCTTCCCCCATCATCCATGCCGCTCCTCATGGCTCCGCACATCCCTGCCTGCTCCCTGCCCCATCCCACCGCCCAGCGCTTGGCCGGGGTGGGCACCTTCACCCATCCCCGGCAGCATGGGACAGGGTGCTGGTGTGGCCGGGGAAGAGGGACGCCGTGCCAGCAGAGCATCCCCAGGGACCGGAGGGCCCCGAGCCGCTGGCCCCCCCCGCCACTGGCAGACAGCACAGGGGAGATGAGTTTCCTCTGGTTTTTCCTCCCCTTCAGCTGGAAAATTCCCAGCATGACCCCAAACCCACGGTCCCCTGCTCCCGGCAGTGTCCCCCTCCGGCACAGCCCGCACGCACTGCTTAATCACCCCAGCTGCAGAGCCGAGCCGGCACGCAGCGGTGAGCTCCGGGGCCGTGCCGGGGCCCAGCTCCCTCACCGGCACCGGCTTTGCGGCTCGCTCGTCCCGGGAAGCTGCATTTAACCTGCAGCCGGGCTGCAGCACGCGGGGCCGCCCCGGAGGCGGGGGGTGACCGCGGGGACGGGAGAGTCGCCCCTCGCCCCGCAGCAGCCGGGGCTCTTCCAGACACCCCGAAGGGGCTGCGAGCATCCTCACCCCGTAATGAGAGGTTTCCACGGCAACCGCGTTTGAGCGTTGCTGGTGACACAGATGTAAATTTTAAAATAAAATATTCAGACCACAGTCCTATGAGCATAAATAAACCCCTGCACATGGCCAATTCCACAGCATTTTAAAGCAGCTTGGAAATCCCCCAGGGCCACATGAGTCTCTGTGGCATTAGCAAATTCACCAAAGAGAAATCTGAGCACCCATCGCGCCCCCGGAGCCCCCACGCTGCTCGGCCGCCTCCCGCAGCTGGGACCCCGCAGAGCCGTGGGCGGGTTTTGGTCTGGCCCTGCGTGGCAGAGGGACCTGGCGCTCAGGACGGCTTGGGGAGGTGAGCTTCACCTCTGCCAGTGCTGCTGCAATACAAATAGCAGGAATAAAGGCACAGAGAGCTTCCCCGGAGCAAGCTCGATAGTGCTCCGAATAGAGCGGAGCGGCCGGAGGAGCCCCCGGCTGCAGCCTGAGGGTGAAGCGGGTTTGTTTCCCTGACTTGCACTTAGCTGCAGCAAAGCCTGACCTCAGCGCCATGCAGCCTATCCCCGCACCAGGCTGCCCTGCGCATCATTTCTTGGCTGTAAATCAGACTGTAGGAGAATTATTTTCCATTTTCTCCAACTGCGATACTCGCGCAGGGATGCAGCCCGTCTGCAAGCCTCCCCGCACCTCCCTCGCCAGCTCCACGCAGCAGAGCAGCCTTCGCGCACGAGGGGCTCGGAAGCTCGACGTGCGATGGGCAGATACTTCCGCGGCTCTGTTCGTCTGTGTTCCCACACGTATGACTCACTGATGATTAGATGCTACTATTTTATTTGCTTATAAGCTGAGCTGTCAGGATGCTCTTAAGGAAACTTTTTTCCATTGGAAAATCTTAATTTGCTGAAACTGTAAAGGCAGGAAAGAGCAGGCTTCTAATTTCCTATCTGGAAGACATTTAAAGTATCTAGGTTGCATTATTCTGCTTTGACATTTTGAAAGAGAAAAACTGTTTTCTTGATTCCATTTTTCCCCCCCTCTTCAAGATTTAAAGGTAAAAACGTTTCAGAATTTGAAACCAAAGCAATACGTTTCCAAACCATCACAGAGGAGCGTTCTGATCGACCCAGCTTGCATGTTTTCAGGTCGCTGGTTCACGCACAAGCTCTGTTCTTTCTCCCCAGCTGCGAAGTCTCTTGGGGCTCATTGGCGACCACCGCGGCAGCAGCGTGAGCTCGCATCCGTGCGCCATGGGAACTGCAGGCTTCAAGGCGAGCAGACACCCCTGGGCCGCTTTCCCTATCCTTAGTGACCAGAACTGCAGAGAGGGAGACCGAGGTCAGACGCTAGGAAAAGTCTTTTTGGGGAGAGGTGGTGCCAACCGCCTGTGCTCAGAGCACGGTCCACTGCTGGGGGGGCCAAGAAAGGCCAGAAAGCTGCAAAAGGCAGATGATGGAAGGGAGAAGGGGCCTGCACCTCTGCCCGTGAGCTCAGGCTACACCTGCCCCTTCCATCCTCTGCCATGGGGTCCGACGGTCGCCCTCCTCGCCGGGAGGGAATCGCTGCCATCCGCGGGGAGCCCGGCACGGCACAGCTCCCCCCGGCACAGCCCCTCTCGGGACACACGTGCACGCGCCGCAGTGGCGGGGTGCTGAGATAACAGCCTGCCTGGGAGCATTTCGACAGGGTCTTTTCCGATGTCAGTAAGGTTCCCGGTAGGTGTGAGGCACGCTGCCGGCTCGCCAGGTTGCAATGCAGTGGCGATGACCAGGGCAGAGCCCTGCGCGCCCCGAGCCCGGGGTGCGGCACCGCCACCAGCCCCGGGCTCACCCGCACACGTGCGATTCTGCCCTCAGGCAGAGAGGAAGCTGCCCCGTCAGCCACTGCCACCTACACCGGTTACACACCGTAGCAATGTGCAGCTGCCCTGTGCAAGCACGAACGCCTCCCCGCGCACACATGGTGCCGTTTCTTCCATTGCAGTAAGTGACAGCGTCCGCTCATCCATCGTCCTGGCAGTAATTGGTAATTCCATGGTTTCAGCCTGCTCACTCATCTGCTCTAATACTGCTGCAGACTTCAGATTCCCTCCCTGCCTGCATGCACGCGCCAGGGGCTTCGGGGAGGTAGGAAAAGGCACTATCCTGGGAAAGACAGATTTGGTGCAAGAGAGGGCCGTAGTATCCCAACAGTTCAACCAGTCTGAGGTTGCTGGGTCTCCTTCCACATGCCTTGTCAGGGCATCGCTAGCAGCACAGTTAGAGCAGCTGGTTGCAATGGCTCTGGGGGGATTTGTGGCACCATCGAGCCCCCAGGGCCGCGCGGAGCTGCCAGCGCTGCAGAGCAGCCCGAGGCGCCCTGCATCGGGGCACAGGGAGCTCCTCCACCACCCGAGCACATCCTTCACCTTCCCAAAGAGCAGCAGCAGTGCGAGGAGGCGGTTACACCCGTTACAGCTACTGACGACCCTGCTCCCCCCGCCGATGGGGCCTGCGAGGAGCCCGAGATGAACCATCTGTTGGGGTCCGTTACTCTGCCCACAGCCCCCTCTCCCCACCGTCCTCTCATCTTTCGCAGGGCCCCTCTCAAGGCAGGAAACACAAAAATAAGCAGCATACGCTACAAACAAGCCACAGCAGCATCCTTTCGGGGAAAGCTCATCGCAGGTGGTTTAGAGGCTGGTCCCGCAGGCACAGGGCACCTCTGTGCCCGGCAGTGCTGCTCGTGGGTCTCGCGAGACCCGTGGCCCGCAGCTGCAGGCCCCCCAGCCCCATGTGCAGAGCACACAGAGGCTCACGACCGGACGGTGCAACGCATCCCCACTCCCGGTGGGTCCATCCGTCCCATCCGGCAGCCCGCTCCCGGGGTGGGGGAGCACTGCCTCGAGCGCAGCCCGCACCAAACATGCACTACCGCCCGGCACGGCCCCCGCCACCTCCCTGACCGGGGGAGACCCTCACGGCTCCCTCCGGGATGGGCCCTGCCGGAGCAGCAGGATTCCCTTGTCCACAGAGCCCGGAGCTGCTCCCAGGGTCACCCCACAGGGGCAGGGACAGCCCCGACCCTGCAGCCACATGCAGCCCCGCTCCGAGCTCAAGCGCCCGGCACGTGCTGCTGCCCCAGGAACCAGCAGCCCTCACCCCCGCCCCAGCCTGCAGCTACCCAGGGCCCCGCTTGCTCACCGGGACACGCTGGTCGGGCAGAGGAAGGAGCAGAGCAGGGCAGGGCAGGGCAGCATCCCCCAGCCGCGCTAAGGGAACCCGGGACACGCTCCCCGCACAGCATATATATGGCTCTGTCTATTTTTTTGCTTTAGTTACCTACCTTTTGCCTTTTTCATCCCTCTATCAAGCCAGCCAAGTCCTTGCAGCCAGCACTTGCCAAACCCAGCCCCAGCACCTGGGTCCGGCTTTATAGCAGAGCAGCCCCAGCTGCTCCCACGGCCTTAAAGGCATCCTGACCCCGCGCCCGGCCGATGCGGCGCTGCAGGGGCAGCGCGGTGCGGGCCCAGGCGTGCCCCGCCACACCGCCGCCGCCAGAGGCTTACAGCACAAGTAGCTCCTTGGAGGATTAGCTGATAACAGCCCGGCGACGGCGCAGCTAAGCTGGTCACACAGGCCGAGCGTGGGGTCTGAGCTCGGCCATTAATAGCATCCCTTTAAGCTTCTCGAGGTTTTTGGTGTAATCAGATCACGAAACCCTTTAGGATGGCAGCTGCTGGACGGGAGCAATCAAACCGTGGTCCCGCGGCAGCCCGGGAACGCGTGTTCATGGCAAGTGCTTGATAGCATCAGTATTAGCAATGGGAACCCAGCAATGCGGCTACTCAGGGTTTAGCTTGCAGGAGCGCAGCAGCAAAATGAGCGCTTTGTGATTATTGCAGCACCCTTTATCAAGCATTTGCAGTTCTGCTTCTCCCTAAGTCCTTTAAGCCCGTCTAGCCGAGCTGTGCGCAGCAGCTGGGCTGATCCCGGGCTCATTGGGATCTCTTGGTCCACACGGGACCCGGCTGCCTCCACCCCCAGCCCCCCCGGCCTCCCGTGCTGGGGGTCCCGTGGGCACTGGGGCTGTCCGGGACCCCGAGCGTGGGCCGGGGGCTGCAGCAGCACGTGCACGGCATCGCGGCAGGCCGGAGCAGAGCCCTGCCAGCCCGGGGGCTGCCTTCTCCTGGCGCTCTGAACACGTCGCTTTCCATCCCCCGGCTGCTCCTCAAAGGCTTCCCGGGATAAAACGAGCTCTTTGTTGCATGCTTAATCGAAAGCGCCACTAATTGCAAAGGGATCCTTGCGTCGCCGGCTCCCTGGAAACGAGCCCGTCCGCCAGAGCGGGACACCTGCGCGGGGAGGCCGGGCAGGGCCGTGGCGCGGTGCCGTGCCTGCGCCGCCGAGCGGGACGTGCCCGGCCCGGGGCTGCGGTGCAAGGGGGACGCCGGCCGTCCCGCGCATCAGAGTGTTTTTTGTTCCTTAATGCTGCTAAATGGTTATTTAATCCATACAGCAATGTTAATTGATATTATTCTGACTGCAAATTCAAGTTCCAGAAGCTAAAATTTTCACTTCTCTGATGCATGGGTGATGAGTTAAAGCTAGAGCCCGGGGTGCCGTCGTTAATATTTGCTCTTGCGGAGGGTGTCCGTGCCCAGAGCCTCCCACCTGGAGCGCTGCCTTGCGTCATCGGTCCCCGTCCCCGTCTCCGTCCCTGTCCCCGTCTCCGTCCCCATCCCTGTCCCCGTCCCCGTCTCCGTCCCCATCCCCGTCCCCCTCCCGCGCAGCACGTCCTCGCCAGTGGGACGGAAACGCTGCCGCCCGCTGCTGCGAAAGCTGCCTGAACAGACCGGTGCCCTGTTTTGTGAAAAATACACCCGAGCTGCTGCTCGAGAGGGACCATTAAAAAGCTGGTTTCATTTTTCTGAAGAGTAAGAGCTGATGATGGATGAAACTGGGGCGAAGGGGACAGCTTGAGCTCATGTTTGAGTACTTTTCTTTCAGTCACCCGGCCTTGCAATCCCAGTCATTTCGCTTAAGACATCAGATACCAGTGAGCCAGTGTGTCTGGGCCATGGCAGCAAACCTAGGCCGTAACCTGGAATCCGTCGCTGCACGTGCACAGGTCACAAACAACAAGCAGATTTATTTCTTAGCAGCAGGAAGACAAAACTCTTCAAAAGAGCCAGCTAAAACTATCCTAATTGGCAAAAAAGCTGTTTGTGCCTGCAAAAACAGTCGGAGCAGCTAGTTGGTCTCCTCGCGCGCAGGAGGGTGGCACTGGTAACGCCAGGCAAAGCACGTTTTGTGCTGGTCTTGGAGGCAGCTGATTTTTCCGTGCTGCGGGAGCTGCGGGAAACAGTTGCCCAGATTTAGCGACTCCTGTCCAGGCTCGAGCCGCGCGGCAGTTGCTCCTGATAAAGCTACAAGATAAACGGGTTGTGCATCCCGGTAGCATTTACTTCATCCAGAGCTGGTTTAGCAGGTTAGAGCGAGGTCAAACATGATCACGGCTCCGCTGCCTGAGCTGCCGGCTGGGAGGCAGCGCCGCTCGCGCCCTCCGGGATTCACGGCACAGATCCGGCACAGATCCGGCACAGATCCGGCTCGCCAGCGCCCCGGGCGTGCTCGTGCGGTTTCAAACCTCTTCTCTCACCGCAAGCCTGGGAGGTGAAAGGGTGGCTGCATGGATTCAGATCGGCATGGAAAATCTCGCACCAAAATCCACAGTTACCCTTACATTAAACAGGAAATCCATCGCAATCCCTGTGTAAAGATGAAGATGCTCTCGCGTTTCACCTCGCCGGCTCTTTGCCGTGTCTAACGCCCGGCTCGGGGAGCAGCCGGGCTGCGTTGCCCTGCCGGGGCGCCTGGGCAGGGGCAGGGGCAGGGGAGGGATCCCCCTCTGCGCTGCGAGACCCCGAGACCCCCGGCAAGGGACACCTGAGATCCATGTGCAAGGGACACCTGAGACCCCCGGCAAGGGACGTGCACAGGGACGTGCCGCGCGCCTGCGGGAGCCACCGGCCCTTGGAGGGGAGAGCTGATGGTTTCCTCCCAAAAGCGAGTGGCGCAAACCCGGTGCGGCCGGGCCGGGGGCCGTGCGGTGTCCGCCCCTCTCCGCCCAGCTCCGGCCTGGCCAGCACTCGCTTCCCTGAAAGACGCGTTTTCCCTTTGCAAACTGAAGCACGTGAGGCGCCTCATTACGGAGTCGCTATGCGGAGTGCTTTATTTCATGCTCTGTTAAGGACAGAACCACTTTAATGCATCCTGGCAAAGGATCTAATAAGAAATTAGTCAACTTTCTGAAAGCATAAAATATAGTGTGATAGCAACATCCATTATGAATTAGAGTGCACATGACTAACGACCCTGGGACACCGCTGCTGCTGCTGTCGCTGCCACTCGCGCTCCGACCGCACGGGCTGCGGCTCCCGTGCAAGCGCCCGGATGGCCCGGAGGGCAGCCAGCATCCGTGGGACACCGCGGCCAGCGCCCGCCTCCCCGTTGGCTCCTGGGGCCAGACCCTGCTCCGACCCCCGGCTGTGCCGTGCCGGAGGGGACGCTTCACGGGAGCGGTGCCAGCAGCGGCGGGCGGCCCGGGAGCATGGGAGTGTGATGTTCCCGTGAGGAGCAAGCACAGGAGCACAGTGTTCCCATGAGGGGTGAGCACGGGAGCACGACGTTCCCACGAGGAGCGAGCGCGGCACACGGCAAGGAGCCGCCTGGGTTGCGCAGCATTGACACAAGTCGGTGGCTGCAGGCGATGTGTGTGAAATGTCTCCTAATGTGCTAGGGGAATCGGCTAATGAATTTAGTGAACCGCTGCTAATTAAGGAATTAATTTTTTAAGTCGTGGAAAACATAACAGGAGAGGGCAGAGACCCCCCAGCCACCCTGGGCAGGCTGCCGCGTGGCACCGGGGCTGCCGGGAGGGGAAGGCAGCGGCGTTTTGGTGCTGCCAGTCGCCTTTCCCGGCTGGCAGCCCGGCACATCGCATCCCGGCAATGCTGCATCCCGGCATGGTACATCTCGGCGATGCTGCACCCCAGCACAGTGCATCCCAGTGACGCTGCACCCCGGCACAGCCCGGCGATGCTGCACCCCGGCACATCCCGGCGATGCTGTGCCCTGGCACATTGCATCCCGGTGATGCTGCACCCCGGCAGAGCGCATCCCAATGATGCTGTGCCCCGGCACGGTGCATCCCAGCGATGCTGCGCCCTGACACGGTGCATCCCGACGGCACGGCATCCCTGCCGGGGCAGCCGGGGCAGAGTGCGTGAAGCCAGGTAGCACCACGGAGCCTTGCCGGTGGCTCCTGCCGGCACCGCGGCGTGCAGCCGGGCGCCCCATCCACCCCGGCCTTGCAGCGGACACGGGCATTGCCCAGGCTGTGCGTACAGGGCTCTCCGAAACCAAGGAGCTGAACTGCCTTGGCCCTGCCCTGGCATTGCCTGGTGAGGGATGAGTCCGAGCACAGCAGAGGCCTTTTCCCCAAGTACCTGCAACTCACTCGCTGAAAAGATGTGGAGCCTCGAAAGAAGGCTCCAGCCTCTGAAAGTCGCTTTGAGGAGCTGCATCCTTTAGGCTGACTCACCCAGCCTTTGCCTTTCCTTACTGAGAGCCCTTGTCCACAGCTCTTCTCGCCAGAAACCGCTTTGATTTTCCAGCAGACTGGGTGAAGTAAACCGGCACAGGCCGTTTCCCCTGGGGTCTGGGCTCCTCGCAGCTCCCCTCACCATCAGCAGTCGTCCGTGCGGAGCACCCGGAGCAGCCGGGAGGAGCGCGGCTGTGAGCCCGGCCCTTTCCGCAGAGCAAATCCTGCAGCCGCGCTCAGCCGCTCGCAGGCGATCTGTCCAGCTCTGCCTGGGCGTTTATGCAATTAGCTGCAATGAGATTACGATTTAATGCTTACGACTAAGGAGATAAAGCAGCCGTTGCCGCGAGGCTCCCAGCGGGCGACCTCCAGCTCCCGCCGCCTCGGCAGAGCGGCCGCGGGCGTTGCGAGGAGGCTCCTCCGTGCGGCCAGATGCCGACAGCCCGCGCGGCCGCACCTGCTTTTGGAGAGATTCACCCTCATCCCAGACTCTTTTTTCTCCAGCAGTGGATGCCCGGGCCCTGGGGCATCTCCTGCACCTGGGTTTCACCCCGTCCTGCCGAGCACCGCGGGCTGCACCGGGGRCGGAGGCACGCTGCACGCTCACCGATGGCGTTTCTGCCGCCAGCACACGCCGGGCGGGAGGAAAGCAGCCGGTGCTGCATGATCCTGCCGTTCCTCTCCCAAACCCGGCAAAACGGTCCCCCCGTCCGCCCCGTGCCTGCGTCCGAGCGGTGCTGCTGACGCGCTGTTTCCACCGTGCTCGGAGCACGGAGCCTCTAATGGCAGGTTCAAAGACTTGGTAATAGCAAAACTCGTGCTAAAACATCAGAAGCAAATGCTCAAAGGCATTAAAATCACAGAGCGGCATAGACGGGGGTTTCGCTCCATGGGGAACTGTGCTCACCTGTGATGATAACCCTGAGCTGTCCCCGTGCTTCATACTTCACATCAAAAAGTTCCTTTATTCCTTTTTGTTCCAGGCTACTGTAATTAGCAGAATGTGCAATGTGCAAAATCAAGTCATATTTTTAAATGAGTGTTGTACTTTTGTCTAAAGGATCTGTGACATTAATTCTAACGAAGCGCTCGGGGTAAGGCAGAGGCGTATCGCACCTTCCTGGGGTCGGTCCAGCAAAGAGGCTGCAGCATGGCATGGCACGGCACGGCACGGTGCGGCACGGCGGGGGCTCGGGGGCGGCTTGCAACCCCGCTGCCCCGCGCAGAGCACGGGAGCGACCCGTCCGCGCGGCGGTCCACGGCGGCGGGGGACACCGGCCCCAGGCGCTTGGGAGGGACGAGGCGTTGGGGATCTCGGTCTTTAAGCAAAGCATACTAAGTGCCTTCCCTAGCAACTGCTGTTTCCATGGAAAATGTTGACTCCCTGGTTCTCTCAGCTTTCACTTTATGCAGCGTTTTACAGAGCTGCGGTGGTGGCTAGAGCTTGTTTTACCCCGCGGACTGCAGCCCAATCAGACCTACTGGTGGTGAATAAATCCGTATTTCATGCAATTAAAGTCCCTGGCTAGAGCCGCGCTGGGGTAGCTTTGATTGCTCTTTCTTTCCCATGCATCGCGCTGCCCAGTACAAAAGGTTATTGGCTGCCTAAGGAGAGGCTTTCCAAAACGGAGCGGTGTTTTGATGTGGGGAGAGTCAGTTAATCAGGCATCTGCTCCCCGCCGGGCCGGCAGCGCGGGGAGGACAACGGGAGCGAGCTGCGGCCTCATCAGCCGCTTTGAAATAGCCACATTCTCTGATGACAATTGCAAAAATAGGAGCTTTTCATGCGGCCCGAGCCAGAGCCACAAACGCAGCAGGAGCGAGCGAGCCCGCGGAGCGGCTGACCCGAGATAAGGGAGCCCAACGGCAGCTCTGCGCGGGGCGATAAGCCGGGGAGCTGCAGCCGCGCCGCGGCGGCCGGGCGAGCGGAGCAGGCGCATCGCTCCCGGGGGTCCTGCCCCGCCGGCCGCCTTGCCGAAGCCTTTCCCCTTCTCTTGCAGACGGCGGCTCGGAGGCGGCGCTGGGCCCCGCGCGCCCGGGCGCTCTCGCCGCGGATGCTCCCACGGGCGCCGCGCCGGCGCCCCAGCTGCTCCCGGCCGGCACGATCCTGGTTCCCGCGCCGGCGGAGACCACCCGGCGGGTGCGCGGCGACGTCCAGCCGGCACCCACCGCCGCCCCTGATGCAAAGCCGGCCCTCCCCGGGAAGAAGAAGCCGCCCGCCGCAAAGCAAGGCAATGCAGCGAGGAAGCACCTGAGGCCCAAACCCACGGTGCCGGAGCCGGCCGGGGCCACCGCGCAGGCGAGCCCGGGGCCACCGGCCCCCCCGGACGAGCCGCGTGTGCCGGCGGACGACGGGGGCACGGCGGCAGCACCGGCGAGGCGGGAGCACGGCGGTGCCAGCAGCGAGGTCACCACCAGCCCCGTGGCACTGCAGCCCTCCCCGTCCGCCCCTGTCCCGGAGGTCCCCGGGGGCGCGGGAGCTGCGGAGCCAGCGGCCGGCCATGCCGCCCCGCACGGGGCGAGCGGCGCGGAGAGCGGGATGAACGGCTCCGCATGGGACGAGAGCCAGGAGACCACCACGTCCACCATCGTGACCACCACGGTGATAACCACCGAGCCCACGCCAGGTAGGGCTGCCCCCCGCAGCCGGAGCCGGGGCCGGGCGGGGAGCCGGGGGGATGCTCGCTGGGATAACGGGATGGCTCGTGCTGGAAACCATGTCGGCCCGCGTCGTCGGCGTCTCTGGGCTACCCAAAACCTGCATTTCGGCGGTGCGGGAGGCCAAACGGGGTGCTGCGAGGTTTGGGGCCAGCAGCCGAGGTCGCGGTCCGTGGCGTGGGACACCTCCGTGCCCTCTCACTGCCCATTTCCCTGCTCCTGCCAATTTTTCCCTGGATGTGCTGCTGAAGCCATCCTGCAGAAACGCCCCTGCATTTCGGGTGGAAAGAGTCGTTTCCTCAGCCGTGTTTCTCCGCCCAAGGACAGGAGCGGGGCAGGCGCGGGTGGCCCGCCGGCCCCCGGCCGCGGCTGACGCGGGTTTCGCCTCCAGTTCTCTGCAGCATGAGCTTCTACGAGCCCGAGGGCTACATCGACTCCACCGACTACCCGCCGCTGCCGCGCCACAGCTTCCTGGAGTGCACCTACAACGTCACCGTCTACACCGGCTACGGCGTCGAGCTCCAGGTAGGCACCGCCGGCGTCCCGCACCGCGGCACCCGGGCGGCGGGTGTGCGGGGACAGAGGCGCCTGGCCGGGGCCGCAGCGCTTGTGTGCACCGGGCATGGGCAGGAGCCAGGGAAATACCGGGTTTTCTGCAATAAGTAACCTGCACCAGGGGGCTGGCACGTTCTGAACATCGGGTTTGAGCAAAGCTTTAAAATGAGCAATTGACTGAACGAGGTGACACCAGCGACTTGCAGAGCAGACACGCAGCCTCGCTCGCGGAGGCAGCGGCGGCAGAGTTATCCGCAGCCCGTGGGAGCAGCGCCGCGGCTGCGGGCTGACGCCAGACGGGCACTCGAGCCCCTTTCCCACGGGATGCTGGGCATGGGCCAGTGCCAAGCAGGTATCCCGAGCTCCTTTCCCATGGGATGCCGGGCATGGCACCAGGCAGGTATCCTGAGCCCCTTTCCCGCAGGATGCCGGGCATGAGCTGATGCCAGGGGGATGCCCGAGCCCCTTTCCCATGGGATGCCAGGCACGGGCTGATGCCAGGTGGGTGTCTGAGCCCCTTTCCCGCGGGATGCCAGGCACAGGCCAGCGCTCCCAAGGGGGACCCACGCGTGCAGCCGGCCACAGCAGCTTGCTTTGGGGGACCTTGGCGAATGCCAATCCCTGCACTCAGGCAGGGCCACATCCCCCCCAGCCACTCGGCGGAAAACACACGGGCAAACCGGCATTTCACACCAAAAACCAGCAGCTGGTATGCCTGCTACAGCAGAGAGACCAGAGCAGAGAGAGACCAAAGCTCGCGAAGGAAGGAGTCTATAAATGTGTTAGCAATGAATATCTACAGCAGTAAAGAACAATATTCACAGTAAATGCAGAATACAGCACAGCATCCACAGTAAAGAGTAAGACTGGCGGCCAGGTCAGAGCTCTCGTCAGGGGCTCTCGTTAGGAGTCGCCCCGGACCCGGGGTCTGATACCGCAGAGGAGCTTTCCCCCGTTTCGTGGGGTCGCGAGGAGAGCTGCTCCTCGGAAAACCGTGGGGGCTTGGACGGGTATTGGATAACCGGCCTGTAAAAGAAGAGCGGTCTCTAACCATCCTTGACGCATGCTTCAAACACAATCAGCTCACATCTCTGCACCGTGGGCTGCAGTCCTCCTTCATTCTTGAATTTTCCCCATGTCACAATTTGTATCCAATTAAAATCCATTAACTTTTAATCTGTGTAATTAAGAGCGTGCATTAAAACAGTAGTAGTTCCAGCGGGTTTGCTCGTGTCATCCCTTTGGCCTGACCTTCGTGGCACGAGTGATGCCGCCCGAGGGAGCCCGACAGGGAGATTTCCTGGGACCTGGCCGGCGGCAGCTGCACAGCAGCGCAAGCATTGCCATTTGCACGCGTCTCCGACACTTTTGCACGGCAATAACGCCGTCTTCCAAACTCCACGGGGTGCTAAAGACAAACCGCTCCGCTGTAAATTTGCCTCTGTCCATAACCCATCAAGTGACATTGCTCCTGACCTTGCTCCGTTATAAGCCGAGGTTTTAATGGAGCGTAAAATTAGCCTCTCCGCCCTCCGAGCTTTGCATTTCACTGCGCTGATGCTTCCGAGGGTTTCGGACAAGCCGCAGGGCAGAAGCGGCTCTGCGCTGGCGGGGGCGGCCTCCCCGGCGTGGAAAGCACGCGAGCAGGCTGCTGCGGCGGCGGCAGAGCAGGAGGTCTCCGACCCGCAGGCACGCGCCGATTTTGGGTAGCTTGAGCTCGCGGCATTGCCAGGCCCCTTGTGCGGCTCGCCAGCCCGGGAGCGTCGCGGCGGCGGGAGCACGTGCTCGCGGCACGCGTGTGCACGGCGCTGCAGCTTGGCTCAGGCCTCCCGCAGGCGTGCAAAGCCGGCTCTGCTCCGCGGGGCTGCGATCTCCAAAGGCGAACGGCGTCGGGCGCCTGCTCAGCCGTCCCCGTCGCCGCGGAGCCTCTCCGCACGACGCCGGCGGGGAGCCGCCACTCTTGGGGCCGAGGCATCGGAAGTGCCTCACCCATTGCTGACGGCAGGGAGCTCCGGAGGAGGCTTTTAACCACTTAGACAGCAACGGCGGCATGATTTATATCCCGAGGAAGTCAGGAATAGCATTCATGGCAAGCGAGACACCATGGATTTATTTCCTCTCTTTAGTCTGCGCATGAGATGTCATGTACGATATATAGTGATGAGCCCAGCAGAGGAGAGAGCGCCGTGCAGAAGGATTTTCCCTGTTTGCATGGGAAGCTGATCTTAAGTCCACCCTGGGCACGACCGCAGGCTCAGCACGGCCCCCTGCGGTGGGCAACTCCCCCGCCTCCACGGAGACGTCTTTGCCACGGGACACTTGCTGGGCTGCTCCTTACAAAGTTTGCAAGACCGGCACAAAGTGCCTGAAAAGGCAGCAGCCGAGGGAATTAAATCGCAGAGGCGTCGCTGCAGGAGCAGAAACACGGCCTCGGCATCCCAGCCCTTCGCCACCGGAGACGTCCCACGCGCGCCTGCATGCACGCTGCTGGGAGGCAGCGCCCAGCATCAGAGCCAGACGAGGCAGTCGTTCCCTTCCTCTTGCTCCCTCCTGTTTTGCCTGGTGCTGATGATCCCGCTTCCATCGCTTTTTAATTCTTTTCCATGCACAAACTCTGCGAGCTTTGGTGGCTCTAAAGCTAATGACCCCGGGCAGGTGCTGAAGTCTTGCTGTGCAACTTCCTCGACTGCTGCACAGTGACGTGGGCGACTGGTTAACATCTAAGTGACTTTGATTCAATTCCCAGCATCTGTGATGGAGACGGGCAGGGGAGACCTGGCTGACCTGCACTTTCCCGGAGAGGGGAGAGCGGCCGGGACGGCTCGACCCCGGAGCAACACGCCGGAGCAGCCGGGTTCGGCAGCACGGGGGCCTGCGGACGGGCTGCGGTGCCGAGGGCTGCGGTCTGGGAACGGCTACAGCTCATTGCACATCACGGCCCCCATGGGTTTCCTTGCGGCACCCTGCAGCGGCCCCCCAGGAGCTCTCCCCGCACGCCCCCGAACCCGGCCCCGGCCTCCCCGCAGGCTGCGTCTCGGCAGTGTGGCTGCTGGAGCTGCAGAGCAGCCAGTTCTAAAAATGTTTAGCTAAATTATGCTTATTTTTAAAAATCTTGAATTCTCTTGGCAAGAAATAGAATTTCCTTAAAGAGCTTTTCTAGTGGGTGAGCAAGCCTGACAGTTTGAATCAAGGAACCCTCCCGTCTTCCCAGCAGACTCTTTAGGAGCTGACACCGGCTCAGGCTTTGATTAAAGCAAGAACTTGTCCTCCACAGCCCTGGCAGGAAACCGCACATATGGCCCCGCTCTCGGCTGACGGTCCCTGGCGTGAGGCCACCGCAGCCGCCTGCGCCCGCCGGTTATCCGGAGAGCAGGGGGTCCTCCGAGGATGCGGGCACTGCCGAACAGAGGTGCGGGTCTTTCAACGACATCCCTGCTCCGGACTCATCCAAGATGGGATTTACAGGATTGGCGAGCTTGTGCCGGGCCGTGGACTGCAGCGGAGCTGCTGCGAGGCGGCCCGTTGTGCCGGGCAGGGGCTGCGGCGTCTCGCGGTGCAGCCGGGCCGGGGGCTCGGGGAGCTGGTCATCCCCTCTGCTGCGAGCTCTGTGCTCCAACCGCTCGTGCGAAATCCCCTCTGCACTGGCAGCCCGTGGGGAGGAGAAAAGCCGCAGCGGAGCAGAGCAGCTCGGCGACACTCGTGCTGCTCTCATGGCAGACTCTTTAACATTTCCCTTTTTAATTTGCTGGAGTGATTTGGTGCTAGATAGTGTGTTTCAGATGAGTCGTCACCAGAGGAAACTAGCTTGGGAGCGGGTTTGTCTTTGATTTCAGAACAAAATGCATTGGAAATGCCCTGGAAGCATCTGCAGCGACTCGGAAGAGCTCGGGAAGCAAAGCCCTGCCCCGGCGGGCGCCGGAGGGAGGTCGTGAGCGCTGTGCACAGCCCCGTTAGCTTCCTCGGGGTCACGTTCTCCAACAACATCTAATTCCTTGACTGTATTGGCGATCAGCTCCGGGCTGTCTCAGCAGGCGCAGCGCGTGCGTCGCGGCGCGTCTCCATCCCACGCGGTTCGGCGCCGGTCTGGCAGCAGGAGCCAGGACAAATCCAGTGGTCGCAGCACCACGTGCACACGCGTGTGCAAACATTCGCTTTCGTCCCAGCGCGGGATAAAAGCAGGAGACGAGGAGCTCGCCTAGGGCAGCACGAGGACCCAGCGCATGGACTTGCCCCGAGTTCCCTGTGTGCTGCGCAGTGCCTCGCACCTCCAGGGCACTCATTTTGCTGCTGTTGCAATATTTTGGCTGCACCAGAGAGTTTCTGCCGTGACCCAGCACCCTGCTGCAAAACGAGGCCATTTTGCCAAATCAGCTCTTTCTGGACAAAAGCGCTGTCCGAGCGGCTGGCTCTGCTCCGGCTCTGCCTGGGAGCTGCTCAGCCGCCCCCGTGCAGCAAGGCGAGAGCTGCCGCGCTGCCTCGCAAGCCCGGGGAGCTGCGGGTGCTCGCGGCAGTGCCCGGGACAAGAGCGCCGGGAGCCCAGACACCTCGCGGGCCGAATCCTGCAGTCCCGCGTCCTGCAGAACGAGCTCGGCGAGGACAGGGCTCTTCCTGGCGCCCGGTCAGGGTTTAGGCACTTTGGGGCAGGGAGAGCATTTATTTGACAGTCTGGCTGTTGTTCCCCCGGGGCAGGCTCGCTTCTTCCAGCAAAGGATGGAAAGACTGGAAGTGCTGCCGACGGCTCCCGGCAGGGCTACGCGGGGCCCCGGGCGCCGCAGCCCCTCCGGCCTCGGGCGAGGGTGCGTGCCGGTGTGCCAGCAAGACACGCGAGTTTTGTGACCGCAGCCCCAAACCCTCCTCGTGACATCGTCAGCAGCGTGTGCAATCACAGGCAATGCTCTGGTGTGCGCTAAATATAGAGCCCTGGTCTTCACGCACTTAAGGAAACAAACGATCTGATGAGCGTCTTTCTGCTGAAATATAAGCCTATTTATTACGCTAAATGGACGTGAAATGCAAATGTGAGGTTACTTTCCAGCTATTTCCAAATAATAATTAGTGCCTTTTGGGAGCGCTCATTAGAGGCATTTGCCGTTTGAGTCCCCGCACGTTCCCCACGGCGAGGAGGGATCCCGGGGAAGACGCACGGAGCGAACCGTGAGCCGCGAGCCCTTCAGAAACACCCCGTTGTTGCACATTTTGGGTGCAGACCTTCTGCGCCCAGCAGTGAGCCCTGGCCAAGCCCCTGCCCGAAATGCGGGTTTTGCTGCCCGGCTGGGCGAGGGGGGCAGGGGGGACCCCGCTCCCCAGAGCGGCGGCCG
Source organism: Casuarius casuarius (assembly GCA_003342895.1). NCBI lineage: Eukaryota > Metazoa > Chordata > Aves > Casuariiformes > Casuariidae > Casuarius > Casuarius casuarius. Next base: position 1,211,374 of record PTFA01000071.1, on the reverse strand, counting down.
CGGGCGCTCACGCAGCACAGCGCGCTTCGAGCCCCTCCGTCCTGCACGGCTGGAGGCCGCGGGGCCGGAGCAGAGCACCGTCCCGTCGGCACCGCTGCGACGGCCCCGGGGCAGGACCGAGTCTTCCCGCATCGCGTGGTGGGACCCCCCCTTCTTCCTGCCGCTAATCCGCACCGTCCTCCCCGACCGGCCCCAATCCCTGCTGCTCCCGCCGTGAAACCCCAGCTGCAGCGGGGAGGGAGAAGTGGATGAGCTTTTGCTGCATAAGTGGATCCAGCGTTAAAACGCCGCTCAGATGAGCTGCTCTAGCTGCTGGCATCCAGCCTCCCGGGCAGGAGAGGGGATTAGCAGGCGCGGTGGTCCCCCGGGCAGTGCCGTGGCGGCTCCCAGCCATGGAGCCAGCACCAGCCTCGGCTGCAGCCCCGATCCATGCAGACGGTGATGGGCACCGGCAGTTCCAGAGAGGAGCTGGGAGAGGCAGGAGGAGGTGGAGCGCCAGGCAGGGAGCCCGGGACTGAGCGCGGGGCTGGTGCATCCCTGTGGGATGCCCCAGGGCGGAGGCCTGGCAGCTCCCTGCCTCAGTTTCCCCTCCCTAAGGACGCTTGCTTGCCTGGCCTGGGCAGGAGGAGGGAAGGATGCTCTCCCTTCCCCAGGTGCGGGTCCCGCAGGCAGGAGCACGCCTGCTCCAGCCAGCCCCGGCGAAGTCCTGGCCTTGCTCGCTTGCTGCGGTTCATGTGCAAGCGGGGCCGCACTGCACAGGGGCAGCCGGCGGACCAGGAGCGCGTGGGGCGGTCGATATGGGGGTGGGATGCACCTGCACGCCGGCAGCCGCCGGGGCCCCTCGCATCCTGCCGCGCGGTCACGGTCTCGTGCCTCCGCCCCAGGTGAAGAGCGTGAACCTGTCGGACGGAGAGGTGCTGTCCATCCGCGGCGTGGACGGGGACGCCCTGGTGGTGCTGGCCAACCAGACGCTGCTGGTGGAGGGCCAGGTCATCCGCAGCCCCACGAACACCATCTCCGTCTACTTCCGCACCTTCCCGGACGAGGCGCCGGGCACCTTCCAGCTGCACTACCAGGGTACGTGCCGCGCGCGCCCGCCGCTCCGCGGGGCACCCGGGGCTGGCATCGCTCCCGCCGCGCGGCCCTCGGCCCGCTCTGCCCCGCTGCTGCCCCCAGGCCGCCCCTCCTCCTGCCCAGACTCCCGCAAACATCTGTTTTTCTCTTGCAAAGCTATAAAAAATAAATGACTGCAAGCAGATTCTCTTTAAAATAGAAAGTGGGTCTGGTGGAAAGCAGCGACAGGTAGAAGAGCAGCTGCTCGGTGCCTCGCTGGTGCTCAGCCGCGGGCCTCACCGGTGCCTGGGGCAGAGCCAGCACGTCCGCTGCGTTCGGCCGCCCGCTCGCAGGAGCAGCACTGTGCTCTGACGCGGCCGTGCTCCTTGCAGTGTTCATGCTGAGCTGCAGCTTTCCGCGGAGACCCGACTTCGGCGACGTCACCGTGATGGATTTGCACTCGGGTGGCATCGCTCATTTTCACTGTCACCTGGGCTATGAGCTGCAAGGTCCCAAGGTGCTCACGTGCATCAACGCGTCCAGACCCCACTGGAGCAGCCCAGAACCGATCTGCTCAGGTACAGTCATTTTTATTTAGCGTAAGTGCTAAGAAAACCGGAATCCCAAAAGAAAAAAGAATTACAGTGCTTTCTTCGCGCCGTGAGCTGACAACAGTCCCAGGAGCGGGGGGAAACAGTGCCAGGCTCTGCTCACGGTTCAGGCTGTGGCTGTGACAACCCCATCGGGGAGTTGCTCCAGGGTTGCATGTGAGGGGCAGCAGAAGCTCTGCTTATTGGGCAGGCGAGAGAAAAAAAAAAATCGCGGTTTTTCTGCATGCACATGAACACACGGATGCAGGCACACGCGCACGCAAGGCCAGGCCAGGCCAGAGGTCCAGGCAGTGGAGGCTGCTGGCAAGCGCAGGGCAGTCGGAAGAGCAGAGACTGGCGCCAGGTCTCAGCTCCCCACCGAGCTCCGCGGAGCCGCTCCCGGGTGCGCGGATGCCATTCCCGGCGGGCACGGCGGCCCCCGCGCTGCGTTTGCATGCACACCCCTCGCCCCGCTGCACGCCCTGCCGCTCCGCGCGCGCCCGCCTGACGCTGCCGGTGCCTGCGTCGCCAGCGCCCTGCGGCGGGACCGTGCGCAATGCCACCATCGGCCGCGTGCTGTCGCCCAGCTACCCCGCGAACCAGAGCGGCGGCATGGCCTGCGTGTGGACCATCGCCGCCCCCCCGGGCCAGAAGCTCCACCTGCACTTCGAGAAGCTGCTGCTGGACGAGAAGGACAGGTGAGGCCGCGGCCGGGGACGGGGCTCGGTGCAGGGGAGGGTCCTGATTTAGGTGTCCCAGTGCAATTTAGGCGTCACAGCACGTCACCCGCACGCGTTGCCCCCCCCGCGACACCCACGTGTCCAGCGCTGCTCGTCACCGCTGCGAATCCCAGGCCGTCGGCACCCGTAACGCAAAGCACACATTTACGGTACTGATGCTTGTGTTTAAACAGCATTAAAAATTCAGTCTGGCAACAGGCAGTAAAACAGGTTTATGGCTTGTAGTAAAATCAAAGAATAAAGCCCCTGTTTATGACACAGTAAAAGAGACTTATCTGGTCGGCGAGTTTTTGTTTGCATAATTTCCATAAAATACTGTGCTCGGAGAGCGGAGCCAGGCAGGCGCCCGCTCCCGGGATGCAGCGAGGATGCTCCGCGCCGGCTCAGGGCTGGTGCCCGCTGGGTCGGGGCGGGCCGGGACCGGGAGCTCCCCGGCGGCGCGGGAGGCAGCGGGAGGCTTTTCCCGCTAAGGCGGCACGCGTCTCCCCGCAGGATGGTGGTGTACGGCGGCGACGCCAACCGCTCGGCCGTGCTCTACGACTCGCGGCGCGCCGACGGCGTGCCCTTCGAGGGCGTCATCAGCGACGGCTCCTCCATCAGCATCGACTTCGTGGCCGCCGAGCCCGCGGCCGCCACGGCCTTCAACATCCGCTTCGAAGGTGACGCGGCCCCGCGGGAAGCGGCGCCGGGGCTGCCGGCGGGTTTCGGCTCGCCCTGGCCCTGCAGACGATATTTTCCCTATCGATAAGTGGTTTTGCCGAACGGGCCGGTGGGGCAGCCCCGCGCCCGGCACTGGCTGGCGGCATTTGCACATCTCCGCCGCCTTCTCGCCCTTGCTTCATGCTCCAGTTGGGTTTCACAAGCTTTTGTGAAGTTTCCTGCAAACTTTTCCTCCTGCTGCTGGCCGTTCGGCTCGCCCGGGCGCTGTTTAACTCCCACCTTCCTAAAACGTAGTAATCGGTGCCCAGAGCTAACAGCTAACAGGGAGGCGGCTGGGGAAGTCCAGCGAACGTGGCCCTGGGGCAGGGAAGCGGGTTTAGCCGGGCTCCCGTGGAGAGCAGGGCGCTGGGTGCCTCCGGGGCGCTCGGCGATTTCTCCGGCCGTCGCGCAATGTCCTGCCGTTGGGATCAACCTGCCGGGAGCCCCGTGTCCCCGAGCGGCTTGGGGACACGCGCTAATCCCTGGGACGATTGCTCAGTAAATGCCGAAACCGGCACCGCGGCGAGCGCGCTGCAGGCGACACAGAGGAGGAGCGGGGTTTGGCTAAGCCTGCGCAGCTCAGGACAGATCAACCGTTGTTAATCCTAACTGCCTGTAAAACACCGCGGAAGAGGCTGTCCAGGGATGCAAGGAGGCTCCCCGCGGAGGGGGCTGCAAAGCCGGAGCCCCCAGCACAGCCGATGCCGGGAACCGGGCGCCAGGGCCGGGCTGGAGGATGGATCCCGGTGGTGCGCTCCCAGCCGGCTCCGCGCCCGGCACGCCGCCCGCGCCGCTCACGCGGTCTTTCTCCCGCAGCCTTCGAGCGGGGCCACTGCTACGAGCCCTACATCCAGAACGGGAACTTCACCACCTCCGACCCCACCTACAACCTGGGCACCACCGTGGAGTTCACCTGCGACCCGGGGCACTCCCTGGAGCAGGGCCCCGCCGTCATCGAGTGCGTCAACATGCGGGACCCGTACTGGAACGACACCGAGCCGCTGTGCCGGGGTTGGTGACTGCCGCCGCAGCCTGCGCGGGGCTGCAGGGCGCCGCGTTGGGCAGTGCAGGGCGATGCGCGGGCGATGCAGGGTGCTGCACGTGCAATGCAGGGCACTGGGTCGGGTGATGCAGGGTGCCAGGTCAGGCAACGCAGGGTGCTGCACGTGCAATGCAGGGCACTGGGTCGGGTGATGCAGGGTGCTGCATGGGCGATGCAGGGTGCCAGGTCGGGTGATGCAGGGTGCTGCATGGGCGATGCAGAGCGCCAGGTCGGGTCGCAGCAACGCAGGGCACCTCGCACCCTGAAAGCCTCGGGGCTGGGGCTGAGCCACGTTTGTCCCTGCTCTTGCAGCCATGTGCGGCGGGGAGCTGAGCGCCGTGGCCGGGGTGATCCTGTCCCCCAACTGGCCGGAGCCCTACACGGAGGGAGAGGACTGCGTCTGGCGGGTCCACGTCGGCGAGGAGAAGCGGCTTTTCCTGGACATCCAGCTGTGAGTAGCACTCGGGCGCGCGTCTCGGCCCCGTCGGCGCTGAGCCCAGCCGGCTGCGCAGCACCGCTGCTCCTCTCCCCGCAGACACCCACGCAGCGTTCCCCTATTTTCCTCCCTTGGAGCTTTTCCAATCCCCTGTGATACGCTCAACACCGGGGCGAAGGCGAGGACAGCAAGGAGCGCTGCTCCATAAATTGGAGGAGCCATTACCCCACTCATTTCACGGGTTAATCGCTGCTGCGATGGCACCTGGGCCACAGGGAAGGCTGCCGCAGCGGCACGCATGGCATGCAATGGCACGTGCCGCGGTCTCATCACGGACCACTCGGCGCTGGTTTGGCGGCGGCTCGGGGAGCAGAGTCACCCCGCAAGCCCCGGCGTCTCCGTCCCGGCGCGCAGCAGCGCTCGCGGCACGCGTGGGCGGGCGACGGGGCACCGGCTCCGTCTGCCAGCACGGGCCGTGCCGGCAGCTTCTGGCGTGATAATGCGGGGAATGCAAAGAGCAGCTCTGTGGATGCTATTCTGGGCTTTCAGGAAGATACTGTATTTCAAGTATGGGTTTAGAGTCACAGAGGTTTTAAAGCTTTCTGTAAAAATCACAAGTCAGAGCTCCCCATGCTCCTCCGCCAGCTTTGTGGGGGCTCGGGCTGAGCAGAACTGGAGGCCATGCGATCTGAAGTCATCAAACATAAATGTCACCGAGAAAATCATGTTTGACAGAAAGCAGAGATTTACTACAAATGTCAGCTCGCCGTGGGGATTAGCTGGGCGCCTTCCAAGAACATCCTTAATAAAACATTTGGGGATCAGCTCAGGCGTCTCCAAACAAGGCTGCGTTAGCCGGGCCGACGGGCAGGGCAGGGCTCCCGCAGCGGCCGAGCACAGCCCGGGTCCCTCACTAGCACAGATGTGCGCGCACAGCTGGACCGACCCATCAGGAACCTCTGCGTCCGGTGCCCCCCGGCCCCTCTGCCCCACGGGGGGCGCGGAGCCCCTCTGCAGCGGGAGGGTGGCACCGGCGCCCCGATGCTCTGTGCCCGGCAGCGAGGGGACGCAGCACCCACGGCAGCCCGCGGCCCACGGCTCATCCCGCTGCGCGGGAGCGGGCTCCATCCCTGGGAGACCACTGCTCTCTGCTGGCGAGAGGCTCGTGGCCGCGGGGGCCGCGCCGGCAAAGCCGCCCGCTCCGGCAGCGCCATCCCGACCGGCCTGGCCCTTCCCGGAGCAAGGCCCCCGCGCTGACCCTGGGGAGGGCCGGACCTCCTCGCTCCGTTGGGGTGGCTCCCCAAAACAGAGCAATGCAATCATTTCTGGGGAGAGAAACCTGTCACTTGGGAACGCGTCCTGCCGCCTCCGGAGAACTGCATGGCATTGCTGTAACCAGGAGTCGCCTTGTCCCCCCCCGGGGACGGGGTTGTGGCACCGGCTGTGAGGGCTGGTGTCACTCCACGACAGCGTTTCACCTGTCCTGCCCCAAAGAGCCGATGGCACTTCCAGTGCCCGTCCCGTCCCTGCCGAACGCTCCCGGGATGGAGCCCAGGGATGGGGCTCGGTGCCGGGCTCAACGCCGCGGCAGAGCCGGGGCCGGCGCCTGCTTCCACCGCCCCTCGCCCCCAGCGCCGCCCCCTCGCCGGGAGCCGCTCCCTGACCGCGCTCTCCTCCCCAGCCTGAACATCACCAACAGCGACATCCTCACCATCTACGACGGGGACGAGCTCACCGCCCGCGTCCTGGGGCAGTTCGTGGGCAGCAGCGGTCCCCAGAAGCTCTACTCCTCCAGCCCCGACCTGACCATCCAGTTCCACTCGGACCCGGCCGGGCTCATCTTTGGGAAGGGGCAAGGATTCATCATGAACTACATAGGTAGGAGGGAGCGGGGCGCTGCCTGCCCCCGCCTTGCCCGCGGGACAGCACAGACGGGGCACGGCGTGCGGCTGCGCCGCGCTCTCCAGGTGCCAGTTTTGGAAGCCAGGGCATTTGCTGAGAGACACCAGCGCTCCTCCCATATCCCAGAGCGTCTCCCAGCCTGCTCCTGCAGAGAAATCCCAGCCCTGCTGCGGAGCTCTGGGTCAGCTCTTGGGTGTCCCCATACGTCTCCCTTCTTCCAGGCTCGTCCTGCAAGAGGGCACCAGCACTTTCGGTCCCTGTTAGCCTGGTCTGGCCCAGTGCAGCCACAGAGCAGCACGGGGCGGGGGGGAGAAAAATTTGCAGGGAATGTGGATGCAGGATCCCCCCAGCACTTCGGTCAGGCACAAAGCTGCTGGCATTGAGACATCGTCCGGGGAGAGGTCACGGCGGGCAGCGCCTGGCTGGGGTCCCAAAAGGGGCATCCCCAGCTCCCAGCTCCCTGCTTTGGAGCAGCTCAGACCTGCATCTGGAAACGTCCCTCCACGTCGTCCTTCAGCGCGCCCACGCCTGCCAGAGCGGGAGGCTGGTGCCCGAGGAAAGGACAGGGACCGGGAAGGGCGCTCGCTCCCCACGGCTGCGTGCCGCTCTCGCTGCCGCTGCTCCCCCCGCCAGGCTCGACCCGGCCGACTCGCTCCAAGCGTGGTTTCTGTGCACCGCCGTCAGCCCCGTCACAGCGAGCAGCGAGCGAGCTGCAGCGCAGACCACCTGCGAGGCGGCCGGTCCCCGTCGCGGTGCACGGCAGCACCGGGTGCATGAGGGCCCGGGGCGCTGGAAAGCGCTCTGGGAAGGAGGAGCTGCACGGAGGGAAGCCCCGCGAGCAGGCGCCCGCTCGGCAGCGCGGCCAGGGGCAGCTCAGGGGCTCGCGGGGCCGTGCACCCGTGGGTGACAGCGGGTCTCTCCCTGGCCGCAGAGGTGTCCCGCAACGACTCCTGCTCCGACCTGCCCGAGATCCAGAACGGCTGGAAGACCACGTCGCACACGGAGCTGGTGCGAGGGGCCAAGATCACCTACCAGTGCGACCCGGGCTACGACATCGTGGGCAGCGACACGCTCACCTGCCAGTGGGACCTCAGCTGGAGCAGCGACCCGCCCTTCTGCGAGAAGAGTAAGCGCGCCGGATCGGATCGGATGCTCAGCCGAGCCCCCGAGGCAGCGTCAGCCCCGTCTCGCCGGGCACGGCCCGGGCAAGGAGCTGCCGGTCCCCGTGGCATCCCCGTCCTGTGACCGTGTCGCTGCTGGTGCCGTGCCGTGCCGGGCTCACGGGCGCTCTTTTCCCGCAGTCATGTACTGCACGGACCCCGGGGAAGTGGAGCACTCCAGCCGCCTCATCTCCGACCCGGTGCTGCTGGTGGGCACCACCATCCAGTACACCTGCAACCCGGGCTTCGTGCTGGAGGGCAGCTCGCTGCTGACCTGCTACAGCCGCGAGACGGGAACGCCCATCTGGACGTCGCGGCTGCCGCACTGCGTCTGTGAGTCGGGCTCGCTCCCCGCAGAGCCGCCCGCCCTCCTCCCTGCCCCACGGCTCCGGGGGCATCCCTGGGCCATGGAAAGCCCTCTCCCTGGAAAGCCCTCTCCCTGGAAAGCCCTCTCCCCGAAAGCCCTCTCCCCTCTCTCCTGCAAGCCGAGACCTGGTGCAGCCCCGCGGGGCAGCGCAGGTCTGAGCTGCTCCGGAGCTGGGCTGGGTCGGGGCTCGGGAGTTACTTTCCCTGTTGCCTTCCAGGCTCTTTCTTTGCTTTAAAACCCCCTTCGGCTCACCGTGGCCCGTCTTCCCTTTCAGCTGAAGAGTCCCTGGCCTGCGACAACCCAGGGCTGCCGGAAAACGGCTACCAAATCCTTTACAAGCGCCTCTACCTGCCAGGAGAGTCCCTGACCTTCATGTGCTACGAAGGCTTTGAGCTCATGGGCGAGGTGACCATCAAGTGCATCCTGGGCCAGCCGTCGCACTGGAGCGGGCCGCTGCCCGTCTGCAAAGGTGGGGGCGTGGGGGCACCCTGCTCGCGGCCCCCTCCCCGCAGCACCGTGCTCGCTGCCCGCCGCCACGCGATGCCCCCTCCCCGGGAACGAGTCCTCTGGGCAGCGGGGCCCCTGCGCGGTCCGCAGAGGCTGAAAGCGTGCAAAAAGCTGGAAGTTTGCAGTTTTTTGTGGTTTGGGATGGGACGGGGAAGGGAGATGCCCCGGCCGGGGGGGCCTGGGGGCAGGGGGAGGAAATCCGCGTCAGGCAGGTCGGAGCTGCTCACGCTGCCCGGAAAGCTGCCGGCGCCTCGAAGCCCCCCGGCACGTGCCAGTAATCCCCCGTTTCTCTTCCAGTGAATCAAGACAGCTTCGAACATGCTCTGGAAGGTGAGTGACGTGCCGAGCCCCTGCGCAGCCCTCGCGTCGGTGCAGCGTCCCGCGGCCGCGGTCCCTCGGCCCTCGCGCCCCGCCTGGGGCTGCGCTCCTGCACGGCGGGGGGGCCGCAGGGTGCTCAGCAAACATCACGGGGTTTTGTCCTTCCAGTAGCAGAAGCCGCTGCAGAGACATCGCTCGAGGGGGGCAATATGGCCCTAGCCATATTCATCCCGGTGCTGATCATCTCCCTGCTGCTGGGGGGGGCCTACATCTACATCACGAGGTAGGAGCGGGGGGGAGCTGCCACGCGGGCCCCTCGGGCGCGGGAAGGGGTGTCCGGGCGCGGGCTCTGCTCGCCGGTGCGACTGCCGCCTCTCCCGGCGCAGGTGCAGGTACTACTCCAGCCTCCGCCTGCCCCTCATGTACTCGCACCCGTACAGCCAGATCACGGTGGAGACGGAGTTCGACAACCCGATCTACGAGACGGGGGTGAGTCGCCCGCCCGCCTCCGGCCGTGCTCCCGGGGATCGGCGGCTCCGGGCAGGGCAGGGGGCTCGGCGTGAGCCGGCTCGCAAGGGCACCGCCGCCAAATCGTGCGATCTATCGCGGTTCTCCCTCTATTCGGCACTTAAAGCCCAGAGCAACTCGGTGCATGGGAACGCAGCCTGCACGGCACCAACATCGTGCCACGCTTGAAAAGCCAGGAAAAGCCAGCCCCAGAGCGGGCTTGCGGCCGGAGAGCAGAGCACGCGCCGTTCAGAGGCCGCTGCGCGAGGGACACCGCTTGCTCCGCGGTCCCGGCTCATAGCCAGGCCCTGGCAGGCTGCGGCCGGATTCGGGGCTTGTGGATGTTTGGGGTGACAAAGGGAACGTGCATGGACCAAGTGCACCGAAGCGTTAGATACTTTTAGAGTCACGATGCTGTGTGACCTCGGTCCCCTCTCGTGCACCGCAGCTCCCCTGCAGACACCAGGGAGCCCCGTGGGCTGTTCAGCACCGTCGCAGCCGGCTGCAGTCGGTGGTGCCGGGTTTGCTGGAAAACGCCTGGTCCCAGGGCCCGGGAAGGGAACGGCCAGGCGGGAGCGGTCGCGCAGGGAAGGCGCCGGGGCTGGAGGAGTCACTGGCCGAGCGCGGTCCAGTGGTTCCACACTGTCCCGAGAAAGGCACCGGCGTGCCGGGACGGGAAGCAGAACTGCAGCCGGCCAAAAGCACCGGCAGCACCGCAGGGAGCACAGGGAAAGGCTCAGCGTGGTGACGTGTCCTGGGGCTGCGCAGGGCTGCAAGCGTGCGCGGAGCCTGGGAAAGAGGCCTCCGATGGAAAGGCCGAGTACGCGGAGCTGCTCAGGCTGGAGAAGAGAAGCTCGAGGGGGATATGGGGGAAAAAAGAAAAAGCAGTTGCTGCAAAAAAGGCGAAGGACTGATCTGTGCTATATGCCTGGTGGACAGGGCAGGAAAAAATGGGGCTTAATTGCAGTGAGACTCGAATGTTAGGCAAACCTCTCTGATGGCAGCGTGCCGAGGAGTGCAGGGGGGCTCCAGCCCCGGCGGGTGCCAGCGAGGGCTCGGCGGCAGCCGGAGCCGGCGGGGCTGGGACCCCCCTCAGCCCCCCGGGCTGCAACTGGGGTCCCGCTTCCTCGGGGGCAAAACAGTGCCCAGGAGCGGGGTGATCATCCCCAGGGGAACCCAGCTGCGGCCCTGAAAGTGCCCTTTCTGCTTTTCAGGAGACGCGGGAATACGAAGTTTCGATATAAGGGCAGCGATAGCCGAGCTGTGAACTTACTCTGCTCTCGTAGAACTTCCTCAGTGACTAATCCAGAGACTGCGTGGAGTTTGACGGCCCCCCCCGGACCTACTGTTGTCTTTCCTTCTGCCTCTTTATTGAAGATTTTACTGTTTTCTTCACTGTATTTATTCTATTTAAATTGCAATAGGTGTGTGGCTCCGCTCCGGGCAGCCCGGACCCCAGGGGCAGGCAGCGCCCGGAGGGGCAGAGCTCTGCGCCGCGGCGAGGCCGGGGCGGTGCGGGGGCATCTGCGTCCCCCCCCCGCCACCGGCCACACAAAGGGATTTTTGCAGATTTTATGTTGTTAAAGATTAAAAACGTCTCCGTTGCAAGAGCCTGCAATTGATTGCCGAGAGCTGTCTCAGGTGCAGTTTGCCCCAGGGCGTCCGGGCCGAGCGTGCCGGGCGCTGCCGAGCCCCTGCCCCTGCATCCCGGCGCGCCGAGCGCCTTTCCCGGTGTCGGGCGCTCCCAGGCGTTGCCTGCTGCGGCAGCGGAGCGCGTCTCAGGGAAGCTGCCGGGCGGCGCGAAGCCGCTGCTCCCGCGCCCGCGAGAGGGGACGGTGCCGGCACGCGCGGCACAGGCCGCTTTCCTTCCGCCTTCGTTCGGAGCGAGCAGCGGCACGGGAAGCGGGACCGGCAGCGCCACCGAGCAGCGTTGACCAGCAGCGTGCAGCCGGCTCGGCGGCCCCGTCCGGGAACCCCGCGGGAGCGGAGCGGAGGCGAGCGCACCTGGGCTCACCCAGCTGCTTCTCCTCCGTAGCACCCACCATCGCCTCAGCCGAGAAGATCCGAGTGCCGGCGTTCACCCTCCGCATCTCAGGGTAACCGTGGTGGATGAGGGACCCTGCCGCGCTCAGCYGGGGCATCCCGGCGCGGATGCTCCTGCACCCCTGCGTGCGGGAAGGGATGCACCGGCGTCGGAGCGCACCGGCATCCCTCTCCTCCCAGCCCGGCCGCTGCTCCACGTCCCCGCCGGGCCCGCCGGGGTCCAGAAGCAAAGTCCTCGCGCTTTGCACTTGGCTTGGGCAGAGCCCGCCTGGAAAAGCGGCGTGGAGGCGTATTTGGGGCAGGGAGGCGGGCGGCCCGCTTGGCTGGGCTCCGGCACAACCCCGGGCAGCAAAGCAGGGAGAAACCCGCCCTGGAGCCGGTCGCGGCGGGGGCGGAGGTGCTGCGGCGCGCGGGAAGGCGGCCGGCGCGGTGCCCCTCGGCTCCCGGCCTCTTCCCGGTGTCTTGCAGAACGGCGGCTGTGACCGTGACCTTGTCCTGGAGTCTGTTCTAGTTTAGGGATGGTTAGTGCATCTCTGCAGTGTACAGCTGAGACTTAGTTTTTTCCTTTAAAAACAATGAATGTGTGTTTGTAATTTGTAAAGGTTAAAGAAAAAAAACAGAAAAAACAAAAAAATGTGCCAAAAATGTACTAAGCATTTCATTTCCCTTCATACATGTCTGTTTTTATAAGAACAATGTGAAAATTGCTGGGATTAAATATTTTTGAACATGATGAAGTACTTCCGTGGGGAGCTCTAGCATTCGGTATAACCTCAACACAAATTGCTCTGTATTTTTAATCGCCTGAAATAAGTTCTCAGGGATTTGAACCCCAGGCAGCCCGGTGGCCCGGCCTGCTGCACACCCGTGCCGGCTCCAGCGGCCGTGGCACAGGTGAGAGCCGGTGCCGGGCTCATCCATGCGCTGCCGGCTGCCCGATGCCCGTGGCAGGCTGGGCTCCAGGCATCAGGGAAGGGGGCGGAAAGGGGGCGGCCGGAAAGAGATGGGGAGCAGCATCCAGACCCCCCCGAAGTGGCTGACGGAGAGGAGCAAACCGGGCCGGGGCAGCTGGAAAGCGATGGGGAGCAGCACCCGGACCGCGCCGGAGCGGCTGACTGTGGGGGACCACACTGCTGGCACCCACGCAGCACATCTGCAGCACATCTGCAGCACATCTGCAACCCCCTCGTGCTCCCCGCCGGCGGGCAGCTGCCGCAGCCCCTGCGCTGGGCAGGGTTACGGATAGCATGGAGTTAGCCCCATCCGGCTAAACCTTCCCGCTTCCAGCTGGTCCCCGCAGCGTGAGCGCGCTGCTCTCAGTGCCGGTTATGCAGGATGGATCCACAACGGGGCAGCAAACCACGCTGCGAGCCAGCCCCGCTGCTGCCCAGCCCGGCGGCGAGGGGTCCCCACGCGGGGTCCCCGTGCAGGGTCCCCATGTGAGGTCCCCACGCGGGGTCCCACGCAGGGTCCCCATGTGAGGTTCCCATGCAGGGTCCCCTCGCCAGGTCCCGTGCGAGGCAGGAGCAGACCCCCTCACCCAGCCCCAGCTCCCCAGCCTGCCCGCGGCGCCGTGCAGCTGCGCCCCACGCCCTGCTCCACGCCAGGCCCTGCCAGTGGCCCCCCGGGGCCCCGCCGGCCTCTCGTGCAGCTGCCGCGGGGGCGGCCGGATCCAGGCGGGAGTCCCCGGGCGCACGGGGCACATCTCGGTGCCAGGCTCAGGGAGCACCGTGGGACAGGCAGTGACATGCAGTCCCACGTGCAGCACCCACTGGGGCAGATGCCCTCTCCCCACGGCACCCACCGCCTTGCCCAGGAAACCCAGGGCCTGCTGTGCATCCAGGCGCCTCCCCGCACGGTCCAATAACGCAAGCGCGCTCTGGAAATGTGCTCTGATAAAAGGTTATGATGTGGCATAAGACAATAGCTTCATTTAGCAGCTGTCAGGCTAATGCGCGGGGCGAGGGAGCCAGGGCGCTAATGCAGCGCGCTCCCCAGGGAGGGAGCTCGGGTTATTTTTGGACAGAGATTACGAGAGAATAAAAATGAAGGGAAAAAAGCCTCGATGCTCCCGTTTCTCCTTGGTGACGCAGAGCAGGAGCCAATCTCCAGCCTCGCGCTTTGTGCCGCGGCTCGGCTCTGCCTGGGCGTCGCGGTGGCAGCGATGAGTCCCCCGCTCCCGGCAGCGGCCCGTGCGGGAGGACGCTGCGCGCTCGCTCGCTCGCTCCCGGCAGTCACGTAGCCCATGGAGCTGCCGTGCCCGGCACGCTGCTGCAGGGACCGAGCCGCTGGCGGACCCCCGCCCGTCGGCCCCCACTCTGCAGGCTCGCAGCGGGGCAGGGGGCAGCGCACAGCCGTTCCCAGGCTGCGTCTCCCACCGCCCCGGTCCCCCAGAGACCCCGGGGGGAGCAGGGGCAGCGTGCTGAGCCCTGCCATAATGGAGTGGAAGAGGGAGGGTTAAAGCAGCAGCTGATCCCGCAGCCCTTCTGCCCGCAGCTAATGGCGCTGTTAAGTCACCCAGGGCCGGCTAACGCGGAGACGCGAGCAGCAGCCTCTTGCTGCCGGATACCTGCGGTCTGCAGCGCCGGCAGAGGGGAGCTGCCGGGCTCTGCGTGAGCATCCTTCAGCGCACAGCCGGAAAACAGCCTCGGGGGGGAAAGGCAGCGAACAGGCTGCGAGGGCTCCGCGCGGCGGGAGCGGAGGCTGCCGCGGGACCGGAGCCGAGCGGGGCCTGGAGGCAGGTCTGCTGCGGGCGGGGAGGCAGGACGGGGTGATAGAGCCGCGCTCAGGTTCCTGCCCCTTGCCCGGGCCTGCAGAAAATGCACCTGAGCGCTGAATTTCTTGCAGGCTGGGCTTGGCCTCAGCTGCCCAAGGCGCCCGCCGAGCTGGCAGGGCAGCCGAGCCGGGGTGCTGCCGGCCCCCTCCGTGCCAGCGGGCTGCATCCGTGCCCACACCGCCGCAGAGCCCATCCCCAGGCTCCCGGCCCCAGGACCCGCGCGCCCGACGCGCAGGAGCAGCGTCCCCTCCCCGGAGCGCCGAGGCAGCAGGGAATCACGGCAGCTGCCCAGCCCAGGCCGAAAGCGAGAGGAGAGGAGCCGATAGGATGGGGAGAGACGGGCACAGCACAGAAATGAGAGGAGGCTGAGAGCAAAACGAGCCCGCGGCCGCCTTACTGCCCGCCCTCGCGAGGAGCCCGGGGAGGAGGCGCCAGGTCCCCGCGGCACAGGCAGACACTGAGCCGTGAGAAACCTCTTGCTGCACGCGATGGGCTTATCGTTACGGGGAAACGCAGCCAGGGAGGTGGGACACGGTGCCAGTGCTTGGGCTCCTCCTCCGCTTCTCCCTCCTCCCCACGGCCGTGGGGCTGTGGCTATAGCGGGCACCGGCGGCCGAGGGCGCGGAGCCCTGCCGGCACCCGCGAGCAAGGGGGTGAGGTCCAGAGCCCACGTGCCATCGACAGGAGGATGCTCTGTCTGCCCCGGGCAGGCAGGAGGGGAGCACCGCGGCTGTGACGGGTCGGGGTAAGAGCAGGAGGGAATAAACTCACCATCCTTTCACCCTGGAACAAAAAACACTTTTGGGGACATGCAGGAACAAACCGAAGGTGAGGGGATGGAGAAAGTGTCCATGGGAGCAATCCCACCACAGGAAAACAGCAGGAATAGAGAAAGGAGGCAAAAATGTGGCAGGACGGAAAATGATGTGCAGCTCGGGTCTGCAACAGCCCGGGACAAGGCTGCTCCGGAGCAGGCACGTCCGTCTGAGCGGGTGCACACAGCAGAGCTCGGTTTGCTTCTACAGCAGAGCTCAGGCGGTGACTGGAGGCAGCGCGATCCGACTACCCGCAGCGCCCAGGCGCCGGACGGCCAAACCAGCCGGCTTTCAGCAAGCCGCTGCCCGCTCGCAGCACTGCCGCTCGTGCAACGCGGCACACGTGGCAGCCGGCCCCGGCAGCACCGCGCTGCCGCCAGCTCGGCACAAGGGCTCTTCCTGGAGGCAGCTGGTCCAAACGTCTCCGGTGCCAGGGAGCTCGGTGGGGGGGGTCTGGACCTGTGCAGCTGGGGCTCCTGGGCCCCCTGGATTTGGCAGTATTAGCGTGGGTGAGCAGGAAATGGGTTGGAAAGAGAAAAGCAAGCAAGCAGGAAGCAGAAAAGCTCAAGACAAACTGTTTCTCTGCCAGCACTTAAGAGTTGTTAAGGGACACCCAAATTGATAAAGATTTTACTTGCTCTACAGCCAACCCGCAAAGTTGGTTTCTTCTCTTCCATAGCGCCAAAGCCTGGAAGCATCCAAGATCAGTTTAAAGAGAGAACATATGGGGAGATGGTTGTGTTGACCCTTCGGGACGGCTGCACAAGCCAGGGAGAAGTGCGCATGGAGACAGCTGCATGAACGGTCTGTCTTCTCCAGACGCCGAGATCCGGCTGTTAGAGAAGCGCTGCCGTGGCTGAGCGTGGCTCTGCGGCGCCTGCACCCGCCGCCTGCGGGCTCCCGAAGGGAAGCCCCCCTGCAGCCCACGCGGCCCCGTGGGGCTGTGCACAGTGCCCGGCTTCTTCCGGAGGAGTGCCGGTCTCCAGGCCCGGCTCCCGCGGGCGTTTTGGAGCCGGTGCAGCCTGCCCTGTGCCTCTCAGATGTGCGGCACGTCCGGGGAGGGTTCGGCTGCGGATGCCTGTCCAGCCCCCAGGACGTGCAGCACTTGCACCGTCCCCCACGGCCGTGTCTGCAGCGTGATGTGGCCTGGGACAGGTCTCGCACCAGCTCCCAACCGGCCAGGCGATTCATGGAAAGATGGAGTTCCCCAAAGATGGAGGCTTCGTGACGGTCTGATGGCAGCTGAACACCCCCCCTCCACCCCAACACCTTCCCAGGAACCTCCACCCTCATTTTGCCTCACGGCTGGAGGAGGAAACACTGAGTGAGACCAGAAAACATGCCAGCAGACAGAGCGAACCTTACCACCTGAGGGACCCTCCTAGCCAGAAGGGCAGGAGCTGGCTGTGAGTGAGGGGGGCTCACACCTTTCTGCCCCCCACACCCCCCAAGCACCGACATCCCTGGGACCTGCATTCCCCAGGTGCCTGCATCCATGGTGCTGCATCATTGTGCACCTACATCCCAGGAGCCCACAGCCCTGGGGCTAGCATCTCCTGCCTCCCTGGATCCTTGCATCCCTGGGGCCAGCATCCCCTGCCTCCCTGGATCCTTGCATCCCTGGGGCCAGCATCTCCTGCCTCCCTGGATCCTTGCACCCCTGGGGCCAGCATCTCCTGCCTCCCTGGATCCTTGCATCCCTGGGGCCAGCATCCCCTGCCTCCCTGGATGCCCGCAGCCCCCGGCTAGCCCGGGCTAACCCCCCTGCACCCCGGGAGCCGCATCCCCCGGTGCCCGCG
>PTFA01000071.1:1164717-1193872 GCA_003342895.1 Casuarius casuarius | reverse complement strand
GCTGCCAGGCTGGGTGACACCAGCACGCCGGGTGACACCAGCATGCTGGGTGATGCTGCCAGGCTGGGTGACACCAGCACGCCGGGTGACACCGCCACGCTGGGTGATGCTGCCAGGCTGGGTGACACCCGCCCGCCGGGTGACACCGGCGCCCGGGGCACGCCGCGGGAACGGGCGAAGCGGCAGCCCCCTCGCTGCCTGGCCGCGCTCCAGCGCTGTAGTAACAGCCTGCCTCGCCTGCCTCACCCCAACGCTTGTTTATCCAGAGGAGGCTCCTCGCGCCGCTCCAGAAGGCGACGCCGCGCGTGCCGAGCCAAGGACGGCCCCGCCGAGCGTCCCCGGCGCCGTGGGGCGAGCGGCGCGCGGATCCCCGCCGGGCTGGGCGCAGCCCACCTCCTCCTCGGAGGAAGGCTCGCGCCCCGGCTGAGCGCTCAGGATTTTAACTTTCTGCTGCATCGAAGCCTTTCTGGCTCCATTATGTAACGCGGCTGCTGCCTGGCACCGTGCGCTCGGTTCCACATCCTGCACAACTTCAGCGCAATTCTGAATTGATTTCCACTATTTTGGACTGCTGCTGCTGTTTATTATTAGCTGACGCTCCTTTTCTTGGATCTCGGGCCACCGTGCGCCTCCGCTCGTCCCCAGCTCGGCGCCGAGGCAGAGCGGCGGGTGCAGCCGCGCTGGAGGCGCAGACCGGCCCTGGCAGCGGGTCCGGCCGCGGCGGCATGCGGGGCCGTGCACGGAGCCCAGGCAGCGCCGGGGGCCCGCTCCGCCGGGGAGGGGACCTTTCCCAGCCAGGCACAGCCTCTCCCCGAGGATGGTTTTGAACCGCTTTGCACTGGGGCTGCCCGTGTCAGCAAGCTGCTGGGCCGGATCCACGCGCGAGGCGCTGCCCGAAGGGTCCCCGGTGAAACTGGGGGCTGCCGCGTTTGGAGGGATGCCAGGCAGCGGGAACGGGGAACAGTTACCTTGCAGTTCCCGGATGGCTCCGCCGTGCCGCGTGGGTGCCCGGGCACAGGGCACGCGCGCCGCAGGGAAGCGGGGTGGAGGGCGGTCAGCTGGAGACGTCCCCGCCCTCGGAGACCCCCGGCTTGGCTGGGCGTGAAACCGCCCCAGCCCCGGCCCCGGCCCCGCACGAGGTCTGCGGCGAGGGCAGGCCCCGGCCAGCGCGCAGGCAGCTGAGGCGCATCCCCATTGCGATCGATAGGTAAACGCACGTCTGCTAACGAGCTGCAGGAGCTCGGCGGGGAGGCATGGAAGGGTCTGGATATCTTCCCTGTCTCATAAACCCCTCCTGCTTCTTTAAGTCGGCGCACATACAGATGACAGAGCAGCTCCCACGGCATCTGCCTCCCTCCCCCTTACCTGTATCACCCCTCTCTTTCCCTCCTCCTGGATGGGGGCTTTGCCCTGCGGCTCCTGCCAGCCTCCCCCTTCCATCGCGGCTCCCGGCCCCGGGCTGGCCGCTCCTGCCGGGCCGCGCAGTGGTCGACCCTTCCTGGAGGTGCAGCCTGGGCCCAGCAGTATTGCAGATTAACTGGGTGAGGGCCTGTATCCCCCATCCCAGGTCCCAGGGCAGGCTGCGACCACACACCCAGCCCGAGAGCCCATCCGGACGGGGGTGGCTGACCCGCTGGATGCTCCCACTCGGCTGCTCTCAGGGCCATCGTCAGTAATTACAGGGCTCCTCGGGGTCTGGCAGCTTTCTGTGCGCTTCCCAGCTGCTTTGTGTTTCCCCTCCGCTTCTCCCCCATCGCCTGCCGCTCAGAGGGGGCTGGAGTTTCAGGCCAGCGAGTGTCATTCGTGGTTATGAGGAGCCCGAGCACCTTCTCTTGTCGCCCAGCTGCTTTCCAAAGAGCTTTGACCATGGACGGCAGCAGCGTTGGTGCGAGGCGCTAAAGGCAGGATTTCCTCGATAGATACCACGAGCAGCCCTTGCCCTTTCCCGCGCGTGTGGCTTCCCGTCGCACCCGGGACGGGGCTGCTCGCAGCAGCACGTGCTGCTGAAGGGTGATTTTGTAGAGCATCCAGCCTCCGGGCGCAGGCGGAGAGGACAGGCGCTGGGTTTTGGAGAGCCACAAGTTGCCGTGAGCCTTTCTCCCAAGCTCAGAGCGAAGCCCAGACCCCAGCAGAGCCCGGGAAGCTTTAGTCGGTGAAACCCCCCGTGCCCAGACCCGCTGCCGTCACCGGTGCCTCCTTCCAGCGGGGGAGCGCGGAGCTGTGCCCCTGCCGGGGGGGGGGAGCGGCTGGGCGCGCGTGGGTTGCAGACCCCCTTCCCTGCTCGCTTCGTCCCGCTGCTTCGTCCTGTCTTAGCCTGGCGTCTCCCGTGCATCCCTGTTTTCTCGGGGCATCTGGCTGAGGTCCGCTGGGACGGGCTGCCCTTGCTGCCGCCCGGCCCCGGGGCAGGCTGAGCCTGCAGCCCCCGCTGGGGCCGGGCGCCCTCCCGTCTCGCGCCCCATCGTGTCGTTGGGAAGAGCCTGCCTTGCTCCGAGCCGGACGGGAGGAGCCCGACGCGGGTCCCGGGCGCGGGAGCCACCTGGGAGATGCCATCTGCTGCTGGTGGAAAGCTCTGTCTCGGGAAGGAGTCATTTCAGAGCATTTAGAGGGAGAGGATAAACCGATGCGCTGCGAGATAGGGCTGTTAAGAGACTGCTGGGAGCTTTGCTGCTGGCTGCCTGATCAGCCAGATTTCAGGCACGATAGCGGGAGAAGAGAGGAGGGAAGGAGCAAGAGCCCCAGGGCAGCGAGAGCAGGGGGAGGCCTGGCTCTGCCGCTTCCTTCCTGTGCTACTCGGTACTTACGGATATTTGGGAATTTGTGGAAGATGCCGTGTTGGGGGGCTGGAGGCTCTGCTCAGCGTGGGACGGTGCTGGGCAGGCCGGGTGGAGCGGGGCCCTTGTCCGTGCCCTGGCAGGAGACCGCTCCCCCCGTCCCCCCGCGCACCCAGCTCCTGCAGAGCGCGGCGGGGAAACCTGCCTCCCTAACGCCTCCGGATTTGTTTCCCCAGAGCCTCCCTGCGGCGCCGCGGTTCAGGATGAGCAGCCCCGGAGCATCCGCAGGGACCCTGCCGCAGGCACGTCGCCGCTGACGCCGCCGCGCCGCGACCCCCCGAGCATGTAGGCGCGGACCCCGACGCGGTGCTCCGCTCCGCTCCCCCATGGCAGACCTTCCCCCCCGCGCCCCGAGCAACCTGCATGGTGTGGGTGCCCCTGGGAGCCGCCAGGGCTGACCGCCGGGCCCTCCTGCGCGCGCCCCGCCGCCGCCGCACCACCATGTCTTTGGAGTGGCTGACGGACTGGAGCTGGTCCCTGGACGGACTCCGGGATTTTATCGCCACGGGCATCCAGTCTTTCCGGGACTGCGACACCAGCGCCCTCGCCGCCGTCGCCTGCCTCCTGGTCCTCTTCGTCTGGTACTGCTACCACGTGGGGCGGGAGCAGCCCCGCGCCTACGTCACCGTGAACGCCCTGATGCAGGGCGCCGAGGCCAACGGCTTGCAGAACGGCTTCGCGTACTGCCACTCGCCCGAGTGCGTGCGCTGCACGCACAGCGACGGCCTGAACCAGAAGCTGTACCACAACCTGCAGGAGTACGCCAAGCGCTACTCCTGGTCCGGCATGGGCAGGATCCACAAGGGCATCCGGGAGCAGGGCCGCTACCTGAACAGCCGGCCCTCCATCCAGAAGCCAGAAGTCTTCTTCTTACCGGACTTGCCGACCATGCCCTATTTCTCCCGGGACGCTCAGAAACACGACGTGGAGTTGCTGGAGCGCAACTTCCAGACCATCCTGTGCGAGTTTGAGACCCTCTACAAGGCTTTCTCAAACTGCAGCCTCCCGCAAGGATGGAAAATGAACAGCACGCCCAGCGGGGAGTGGTTCACCTTCTACCTGGTGAACCAGGGCATGTGCGTGCCCAGGAACTGCAGGAAATGCCCACGGACGTACCGTTTGCTCGGCAGCCTTCGCACCTGCATTGGCAACAACGTCTTTGGGAACGCTTGCATCTCCGTGCTGAGCCCCGGCACCGTCATTGCGGAGCACTACGGCCCCACCAACATCCGCATCCGCTGCCACCTAGGTAAGCGCCCGGCAGCCGGGAGCTGCGGGGTTGTTTCTTGCTGGGCGTCCTCGTGGCCGGCGGCTCCCGAGGCGGTGGGAGCACGGCCTGTTGCGCCTGGGGCTCCCCGAGTGCAGCCGCTCATCGCAGCCTTGGGGCCAGCTCCGGTGTCTGCTCCCACGGCCCAGGGGAGTTTGGGCAGCTCACCCGCTGGAGCCAGCAGCCTCCTAGCCACGCCACGTGCCAGCCTTTCCGGGGCCCCCAGCTCGGCGAGCGGCACGTTGCACCCCCTCCCCGCAGACCCGGGGGTGTGAGCTGCCACGGGGGTGAGACCGGGCTGCTTTTGCTGCCGGGTCTCCGAATGACCCCAGCTCTGCAGCTACCCCCGTCTCACCGCGCCAGGGTGGGAGTCCGCCGGGGATGCTGCTGCAGCACCCGAGCTGCCTCCCGGCGCGTGCCCGTCCAGCCGCTCCCCTTACCCGGGTTTCGCGGCGCTCTGTCAGCGGCACAGTTACTGCCACGGTGCACAAGAGCACCGCGGAAAGCTGTGAGCAGAGAGCAGCGCTCCTCCGAAGGGCGAGATGCTGCTTTTGTGCAAATCGCACGGTAAAGAGGGGGGCACGCGGGTCACTGCCGGGATATCCCCTCCGGCGGAGCTGGTGCTCACCTGCGGCGAGCTGAGCGCTCGCCACGCCGGGCTGGCGGGCACCGCGCCGCTCCGCGGGGTGCCCGGGATGGAAGTGCCCACGCGGCACAGATGGCCGGGATTCTGCGGCGCTGGAAGCAACGCCGCGAGCGCTGGGGGAGGAACCGCACGGGCCCTGCTGGCAAACACCGAGCAATTGTTCAGCCAACTCCTCTTGGGTAAACACACTGAGACTGCGACTTGCCATTTAATTATTAGTGAGAATCAGGCTTCCGAACTAATCTAACGAGCTCCCTCGTCCTGGAGAGCTGTTGGTGATAGGGGAACTACCCTTCCTAGTGCCAGGAGGGCAGCCCCCCCTCTGGGGACTCCTGGGCCCCCCCTGGGCCTCTGTTAGGCCAGCGGGGTCCATGCTGAGCGATTCTGGGGACGTTCACTCACGTGGCGAAGGGCAGAGGACAGTTCCTGGGAACAGAGCGAGTGAGCAGGGTCCAGACTGGTTCAGACAAGACCTCCCCCCCCCCCAGCAGCACAGAGCTGAGAGGATGGTCCCCCACCAGGAACGTGTGCCCAGGGACGCTTGTGGTGCGGGTCACCCCCTTGTCCTCTCCCGTTTCCCCAGGTGCCCCTCCATCTGCTCTGTGGCCACCGGCAATCCTGCCAGGACACAGTGCTCTGCCCAGGGCACGCCAAAGGGCTGCTCAGGGACTCGGTGACATCCCCACCTTGGTGCTGCTGTCCCGGCTCTCCTGTGCACGTAGGAGACGGACAGACAGACGGACAGACAGACAGACAGACAGACAGCCCTCTGGGGCCGGCTCACTCTGACAAGCCAGAACGGACTTTGCTCTGGGCACCTGCCGTCAGCGCAGCCGAATCCCTCTCTAGGCTTTCCCCAAGCCCAGCTGCCCGGGGTGCTTTGCTGAGCACACAGGGCCAAACTCGGCCACCAGCCCTGCCCCTCCAAGGGACGGGAACGCGTCCCTGGGGAGCGCTGCTCTGGAAGGATACGCCGTGCACTGCGAGCCGCCTCCTCCCGAGGCTTCCCTGGCTGCTCAGCTCGCTCCTTCCAGCTGGAGTGCCTCCAGCTGAGGCCGTTGTGCAGGGAAGTCAGTTTGGTTTTTGTAGACTTTGAAGCATGCATTAGAAAACCAGACCAGCTTTTAACTCTCCCAGCTCTGCTGGGCAGCTGGGAGCCCCTGCTGTGCTCACTTGGTTTTGGCATCACTTTGAAATCCATTGCTGCTCGTGTTCCCAGCATTGTCACGGGAGCCTTGACCCCCTTCTCAGCCATATCAGCATCCACAGGGCAGGCGGGCTCTGCGTCAGCTCCAGCTGTCCTCAGCTCTGCGGTGGGTGGCTCTCCTGATGCGCAGGGTGGGGGGATCGGCCCTCGCCACACTGGCCTGACTTGTGCTAATATTTTAGGAAAAGACCCATTTTATTTCTGGGGTTGTCCTTCTTCATGGGGCCTTCACAGAGCTTCTCCTCTTCTGAGGCTCCTGCAGTCCTCATGGATTTCTGGCCTTGCAGCTGCATGGTAGATGGCTGTTGCGGCATCTCAGGTGGGTGACCAAGTCACAAGGCAGGTGATGTGAATGATGCAAGGTCAAATGGGGAGTTTGTGGCAGAGCCAGGAATTGAGCCCATTTCTCAAATCCCCGTGCAGCATTTCCCTGCTAATCTAGCCTTGCAGCGGGCAGGGTAATTGCAGCAGTGCTGGAGAGAGATAAGAGTGCAGGCTCTCTCTGCCTCTGGCCCTGAAGCCAGAAAAATGCATCAGGAAACCAGCTTCCTGCATGCACCCCGTGCTTCGCAGACTGCGGGGACTCGGCAGCCGTTCCAGGTACAGAGTAGTGTGCCGACGATGCTCAGCACATCGGGGTACCCACAGCCACGGCACAGGGCTGCCGGGCAGCGGCCGGGGAGCAGCCGGGCAGGAGGGGAGCTGCGCGGGGGCAGGCTGCTGCTGAGGTGCATCAGCTCGGCTGGGAAGGGCTCAGGCTTTGGAGTTCGGCTTGCAGATGCAGTGGCAGCTCTGTATTTTTTGAACCCTGGGCTTTGCATGAACTGAGCTTGGTTCAGCATCTGCTGTTCCTCCTCTCTAGAAGGACGCAGCCCCTCGTCTCCACTTTGCCCTTCGGCAGCAGCAGCGTGGCGCTTGTGTGGAGCTTGCCTTCGCATTTCAGGACGTGCTGGGAGACGGCCCCGGGAGCACAGCACTACCTCACTCGCCTCTGTCCTCTCTCTTTGTGCCTGAAGGTCTGAAGACTCCCAGCAACTGCGAGCTCGTGGTGGGGGGCGAACCTCAGTGCTGGGCTGAGGGCCGGTGCCTGCTCTTCGATGACTCCTTCCTGCACACCGCGTTTCATGAAGGTAGGCACAGAGCGTGTGGCAGCCCCCGGCTCTCGCCTTGCAGGTCCCCGCAGCCTCCTCTCGCGCGCTGCCAGCTCCTGCCGGGCCTGGGAGGAGCAGGCAAGCAGCACGAGTTGTGCACAGCCCCTTTTCCTGCCAAGATGTCTGCAGGGCCTGGAGACATTTGGATCCCTTGCAGATTAGACCGCTGATGCCCTTGGCTTGTACCAGGGTCCAAAGCACAGGGAAGGCAGTATCCCCGTCCCTGGCACTGCCAGGACCCACACATCACTAGAGCTCCCGGCTGCTTCAGCAGAGCTTGCCCAGTCCCCTTTGCCTGGTCGACCTCCTGGAGGCCTCTCCTCAGCCTGCCCTATGGCTCATTTCTCTTCTAAGCCGACAGTTTGATTTCAGCCTTGCAGTACTGTCACAAACACTCGCCAGTGCAGCACGGGTGCCTCACGGCCCTCTCCGTGCCACGAGAGCAGGCACAAAAAGGCATCCCTCTTCCTCCAGAGCTTTGCAAGGCTGCTCAGCTCCTGCTGCTGACAGCCGCAGCATCCTCACGCCCTTGCACACCGCAGCACTGCCGGCTGCAGCCTGGCCCCGCTGCATCGCAGCGGACCAGCACGTGAAGTGCCAGAGAGGCCCTTTGCTCCCGTGGAGGGAGAAAAGCTGCACCGGATCCCAGAGTCCAGACCCAGCCAAGGCAGACTCTGCATCGCCGGTCGCGCCCCAGGTACTCGCCGGTGCTCAGGACAGGCGATCCCTTACGCAGCTCATCTAGCTGTAGCTCGGACCCATCTGACACATCTCCCACCCTCTGGGTTAGATCGCAACTGGTCTGGCTTTTTCCACAAGGCTCCCGCCAGTTTCCTGGAGCTTAGATCATCCTAAACCCTTTGGTGGCTGCAACCTCAGGTAGATTGAATTCCTGCCTCCCTGGAAAAACGCAGCATTGCAGGTGGGAAGGAGCAGGAACGCTGGCCTGTTTTGTTGTCTCTCTCCTCCCAGCTAGAGGCTGTACTGTTTCAGCTCTCCTGGATTAACCGGCATTAGTTGCTGATGGCATAAAAGCATCAAGCAGAGCTCTTTTACGCAGGGGAACGTGTGAAGAGAGTGGGAGAACAAAAGCTGCTGCTCCCACATAGACTCTGCTATGGATTTGGAAAACGCAGCTTATTTCAGAGCTATGGGGATAGGGAAGGCCAGAATAGCACAGCGGAGTCAGTGCTTTGCTCTGAGGCAGAGCTGGAATGAAAGCTGTCTTTAAACAGCAAGCCCGGTGTCATCACGCCTGCTGCCCCGAGGTGGGAAACTGCAAAAAGCAGCGCTGGGGGGTCTGTTCACACGCTGTGCAGCCATGCCAGGATTCAGCTTCCAGAGAAGGGACCCTCGCTGTCCGACTGCCCCGAGCTGCGTCAGCCTGGCCCTGTCGCTCTGCGCACGTACCTGCCCCGGGGGCATTGCAGCCTCCTCCCCGGATGCCTCAGCTCCCCGGTGCTCCTGGCTTCCTCAGGTGCGGTGCGGAGGCCGTCCCGTGCCGGCTCAGGGTGAGCACAGGCCTCCCTGATGCGAGCAGGGCAGGAGAGAAGCCGAGACGCCTCGCTGCTGCGAGCTCCCGTGTCACCAAGCTCTTGTGTCCCATCCAGGTCCCCCGGAGGAGGGCCCCCGCGTGGTCTTCATGGTGGATCTGTGGCACCCCAACGTCGCGGCTGCTGAGCGCCAAGCCCTTGATTTTATCTTTGCTCCAGGACGATGAGCACGCTGCCTCGATGTCGTGGGTTTGAGGGCAGTCGAATGGCCCGGCGGGCTTTGCTGACTGAGCCCCCGCCGCAGGTCCAGCTCCCCCCTTGGAAGCCTGCCTCACGGAAAGCTTTCTCGCCGCACATAGCGTTGGGTTCTTCCCTCCGTTGGGTTCTTGTAAATGGAAACTTCCAACTTGTATTAACTCCCCATCTCTTTCTTTCCATCATTGCTTCAGGGATTCTTTTCCAACATGACGGCGCGTTATTTTCACTCTGTGGTTAGATGCAGTACTACTCTAGTACGTGTTACGTTGCTACTGTGTTTTGCAGTGTTCAGAATTAGACTAACAAAACCAAGGGTGTATGTTTGAATGTAATAATGTAAAATTTCTCGTGGTCATCAAAAGAACAACACACACGCACATAAAAACAGCAAACCAGCCAAACAGTGAAGCGCTGCACTCAGCCTGCCTCTGTCCAGGTTTGCAGTCACCTTGCAGAGAGCCGGACGGGGCGCTGAGGGCTGCGGCAGGCTCACTGCCGCCCTGGGCATGACGCACGCTCAGGGCAGGGGCCGTTCAGGCAGGGGGCAAACCGGGGCGAAATTAGGGCAGTACTCCGCCGACAGAGAGCTCTTGCACACGGGGCCAGAGGCTCCCGCTTTATCTCTAGCATGTGAGTAGTGCCCCAGGGCTGCCGAGAAGCACGTGTCAGCCCCTGGCCCTTTTGCCTTGAGAAATCATTTTGTCATACTGGATGCAGAAAACTCCAAAATGCCGTTTCCCCTGCTTTCCACGCAGCTGGAAGTGCCGGCAGCCAGAGCAAGGCAGCGAGCCCAGGAAAGCACGTGATGTACATCCTGTCAAGGGGACGGCTGCACGGCAAGCCCTGCTCTGTAATCTGACCAAAGGCTTTATCAATTTGCCTAAATCCCCTCGCTTTATCCGCAACCTTCAATTTTCACAACTCAAGGCTGGGAAGCCCCTGCAGAGGCAGGGAGGCTTGTTTGGAAATGCAGAGTACAGCTTTTGTTTTTCTGTAGACAAAGGACATTAAAGGGAGGAGGTCAGGCTTCCTTCTGCTTCTGGATTTTCTCCTTTTCCTACAGCAAGAGTGAGCGTACAGAGAGAGGCAGCTCCAAAATACCTGACAACCAAGGGAGGGTTTTCAAAGGTAGGGGGCATTTAATTCTGCAGCACAAGAGAAACAGCCCTCCGCCTACCTCTAGGAGTCCTGCCCACCTAGCAACCACCACGCTTTTCTCAAAGTCTGTCCCAGCATTCAAGGTTTGTCTGGGGGTTTCGGGGTACAGAGCTACCAGCTAGTTTATAACATGCTACACTTGAAGCACAGCATGTCATGGATGCTCACCGCCGTACTTGCTCCTCTGGCTGGAAGGCAGCTGCGATAGGCTGGATAACTGCAAGAGGCAGCTGCCTTGGCAAGGGCCTTGGGATCATTCACTTCCCAGCGTTGTGCCAGGGAGGAAACCCAGCCCAGTTCCAGCAAGATTTCTATACAGATTTTTTCAGCGATTAGATTGCAAGATAAGGCAGAGATTTCAAATACATCTGAAATATTTTTTACACCTGTCTTGTTACAGAATATCTGAAATGCATGATTTCTACACACATTGACTACTTGGAACAGATTCTGAGGAAGCAGGCTGGCTTGTTAACTGTCTTACAGTTTGGTAACATTCATACAGTGGATAAGCAAAGATTATCAATAAACAGTTGTGCTGAAAACAGAATGGGCTCTGCCTGCATGTGTAACTATTCCAGGATAAAGCAAAACATTGAGGATTGGGATCCGTCCTACCTAAGCTGGCTCCAACCTGCTGAGGCCTCTGCACAACTTCCTAGTTTGCTAGTAAGGAGAGAAGTATAGCAAAGACAGAACTCTGGGGGCAGAGGAAGGGGCGCACCTGGGCTGAGTTTGCAAGTGATACAGTAAGCAAAGATATTGCTTTAAAATATCTGGCCCCATGGAGCTTCTGTCCATTTCTGGCCAGGCCCATTTCTGTCCTGACCAGTTTTTAGCCTCTCTGTCCAGGATCTCACCAGCAGTCTGTTAGCAGCCATGCTGTTAAGGAGCGCAGGGAATATCTGCTTTGAATCTCCCTGTGCTTATCACATCCCTTTGGTCCATGAATTTCACTGCAAAGCCAACCAGCTTGCCACATGCTGTAGATTACAGCAACACTGCCTGCGCCCAAGGCAGCAGGGACTATCACCGATAATTCTGACGCACTACAGTCAGCAAAAGAAACAGAGCCATAGACCTGCTTGCCACACTAATTTAGCACATTGTCCAGGCTCGGCAGAAGGGCCACCAGCTTGCAGGAGAGTCTTCCAAAAAAACAGTTTTGGAAAACGCTTCCAGGTCCCTGCACTGACACATGAAGGGCAGCAGGCACCTTGATCAGGGGGAGCTCTAGAACGGAGGAGGCTGTGCTGCCAAACAACATTTGTTGTTGACCTGCCTGAAACCAATGCCTGACGTCACCCAAAGCACAGGCCTGTTTGGTAATGTAAGAAATCGCTCACCATGAGGCCCCCGGCCCTCATTAGAAGCCTTCTCCTGGCAGTCTTGCATGGTCACTCAGGACACAGCCAGTGCAGCAGCTGCTCTTCATCTTGTTATATATGAACGGGACCAGTTTTTAAATAGCCTTTCTATAAAACACAGTCATTAAGCCAAGAGTACTTTGCTGTGCTACCACAAAATAATGTTCCTCTTAATACTCGAAGGACTGAAACTTGGTGGCCAGATGTAGTTCAAGAAGCAAAATAAAATGAAGCCATCCCAGCAGTTCCACTCTTGACAGACGGCATAGCAGATTGTAGCAGATGATTTCTGAAGACAGCAGGCAAAAGCATCTATTTTGTGCTTTGCTGCTGTGCCAAGACTCCCTCCTGTCCCTCTCAGGCTTTTCTCTCAACTTTTTAGTTTTTCCTCATAGAGCACAGAACCACTTCCCAAAACACCCAGCTGGAGACAGCAGGATCTCCCTCAGGGAAGCAGAGCAGTCTGGAGCTGCCTAGCAGCTCTGCTTGCTGTCACACTGTTCCTTCTGGCAGATGGGACACTTCCTTGCCTCCTGAGCACTGCAGAGTCTCTGGATCAGGGCTGCCGAGCGTGTCGTGATTAACACCTGCCTGGTGTCAGCAGGCAGAGCAGCACCTAACTGATTACAGGTGGGAGCCTTTTGGCCCAGCATGTCAGAGGAGCCCTGAGCATTGCAAAAGGACTAGAGCACACAACCATCTTTTTTCCTGCCTCCTCCCATCCCTTCCCTCACCTACATGATGCTTCTCTGCTTTGCACTCCAGAGCTGAAACAGTGTGCAGTTTGTTCACGACTTGAGGAAGCAGTGCCTTAACTCTGTGCCCTCTTTCACATCCGTCACCACTGAGCCAGGAAGTCTCTGGATGGTTGTAGCTCAGGCTTTTCAATGAGCTATCACATCCATGCTGCTGTTAGCCAACAGGCAACGGATGGCATTTCCCCACGGAGCAGTTCCACTCCCAGTGTCCCCATTACGAGGACAGCATCAGCAGGGAGCAGAGCAGCACCTGGGGCCATACAGCTCTACTGCCTGCTGAAACATCTTCTCAGCTGATAGAGCTAGAAGCCAAAATGCAACCAATAGCCAGCCTCCCCATGAGCAAGCAGCTGAATCTCCCCCTGGAGTCCACTGAATTCCCCGGCTAAGACCTGCAGAGGGAATCACCAGCTGCCAGAATGGAACGAGAAGCTGTGAGGATGGTAACTCTATCCTGTCCAACTCCTGGGGGTGCCCTGCTCACAAATCCACAGCAAAGCCAGGAACACATCTACCTTTAGCTCTCTTCTTCACACAACCCTTTGTGCTCTCAGGAGATCCTGACAAACAGCTGCTTTGCCAGCATGGTCTAACCAACAGGCACTGCCTGTTCAAACCCACCAGTACCGGCGCTCACTCTCAGAGAGGAGCTGACAAGCAGTACGTGGGTTGCCCAACTCCAAACCCCTGCAACAGGAATCACAAACAAGACCAAGCAGTAAGTGGGACTCTGGCCGTGGACAAATGAGTCTTGGGGACTACTTTATTTTCAGTTACAGTGATGTGTGTAGGTACCAGCAGCAGTCTTTGAAACATACAGCACTGTCAGATGGCAAGTGTCCATCTCTCAGGTCTAAGCAGCCCTCAACGCCAATCCCCACCCCAGGCTGCTGAAAGGGGACGTACTGTCTGTTTACCAAGAAAGACAACAGCCACAGAGGAGCTATACAGTCTCTTTTGTCCCATTAGCTTAAGGAGCTCCCAGTTGCCTTTTCTGTCAACAGAGCGTAGACAAATCAAGCAATAAGAGTGCAAGGAGGTGAAACAAGGTACTCCAACAACTGTACCTGCAGAGAAGGGAGGGGAGGAAGCAGGCGGCCTAGGAGCAGGCAGGATTGTAGTGCATTCAGTCTCACAGGCAACACCATCAAGGCCCCTATGGGAGGCCAGCAGGTTACAGCACCTTTCTGCATTTGGTGGGGAGTCTGGAAGGCAACAGCATACTGCACAATCTCTGAACAGGCACAGAGGGACAAGGATCTCCCAGATTCAGCCACAGTATAAAAACCTATTGATAGCTACTATAGGAGGATTATTAGTTCTGCAGCACTTGTTCTATTCCAGTTAGTCTGAGAACATGCAGGCTCTGTTAATTCAAGGTAAGGACTTACATGGTGGCAGGGGATCATTTCTGTAGATTAAGAGGTATAAATAAAGCCCAAGTCTGACCAGGGCAAGTGTAGGCACAGAACTCCAGGCAGATGTCTGACTGACATCTCTGAAAGCAAGTACTGCACAGTGACCTGGCATCCTGTGTAGCTTAGAGCAAGAAAACGGTTTTACTTTAGATCAAGGCAGGAGGCTCTGCCTATGAGGGCAGAGTAGTACGAACAGTCCTATAGTGAATGTAAACCAAGCATCCTAACAGCTATTTTCTATCCTCGGTCTTTGGTAAGTGTTAACATCCACAACACTCTGCACTAGCACAAAATGTGCTGCAGATGCAGGGCAGTAAGAGTGCCCCTTCACAAAGGCAAGGCAGAATGGAGACCCCACAGACGTAGCACAGAGCCTAAAGCCTCCAACAGAATAAATGGCTTTGAGATTTTGCTTACTGGAGATGAACTAACTTTTAGCACAGACTGAGACAGGTTGCCTCAGTGCATCAGTTCAAAGCAGGTTCACTCCATGCTTCAGCAGCTTTTGCTTGGCCTTGCTTGGTAAGCTGAATGCACTGTCGTGAGGGTTGGGAACACCCGAGTTGCGGAGCGGAGTGCCCAGCTGCTGGAAGTAGGTCTCCTGGACAGGATTCCGGCAGGCGTACACAGCAGTGGAGGCATTCCTAGCAGGGCAGGAAAGAAAGCAACAGTCAGGAGCAAGAACTTCCTTTGTGCAAGATCCCCTTCTACTCACAGGCCACACTGACCACCAGCCCAGGGGCTGGGCATCGGGATCTTTGTGGCACTAGTATCCCGACTAGCTAGAGAGACTTTTAGGACTATCTCAGTAGAGCAAAGATACGCAGAGTTAAAATGGGCAACAAAGCTGTGATTGCCAGAAGGCCTGGCAGAAAGGAACCCCAGAAGGGAACCAGACCCTTTTTCTCAGGAGTCCTGGCATCCTAACAGGGAAACTATCAACCACCTCACCCAGCGTTAATACCTACGTGTACGGCCATCCTCTTAGTATTTCCATTGCTGGCAGAGCAGTCTAGTATCTCAAGAGCTAAATATTCCTCACACATAACATCCCTCCTTTCCTGGAGGAAGCACACTCACTGCTGCTGCCCATAAGCAAGTCCCAGCACAGCACCCTTGCAGCAGGAACCATATGAGGTTATTTAGTCTCATGTGTAAAGACACTAGTGAGATATTGTAACCAAGATGCGTGAAGTCTCTGATGAAATACCACCACTCAGTATTTACCTGTGAGAGGAGTGGCAGGGAACAAAGCAAAGGACCCTGCATTTCTCCTTGACAGAGGAAAGCAGCAACTGATATGTTTGCTGACAACCCTCTGTGACAACTCTTCATAAAATAAAGCAGTTTTAGTCATCTTGTTACTCAGTCCGATTCCCACATGGAGCTGCTTTTTTTGGGGCAACACAGAATATGCCAGCTTACCCAGTACTGAATTTAAAGAGCCAGTCAATCTAGTGCTAAACGAGGAGTCCTCCAGCATTAAAGTGTATGATTCACATTCCCTTGGCAAGCAGTGTCAGAGAAGTGAAACAGATTAATTCCCAGAGTCACCTCTATCTCACCACACAGTGGGCAAACAAGCACGGCCAGGCAAGCAGAATCTCTGAGCACACACAACAGAACCATCCTGCGGGAGATCAGCTACAGAAACAGGGTGGGTGCTGTAGCACAAGATCAACTTTAGCTGCTGCCGTGCAGAAGGGCTCTGACTGTGATAAGACCATCTTGCTTGGCGCATTACAATTGAGTTTGCCACGCACATTACAGTGTGTTTCCAACCCAACAAGCCGTGCAAGAAAACAAAATCTAGGTTGCCAATTCTGGGCGCCTTTGGCTCCCAGCCGAGACACAAATTTATTAGGAACAGCTATATTTAAAACTGCATCTTAGAACCTTATGGTGCCAAGAACTGGCAACATTCTAACATTATATCTTAATCCAAACCCTTGGCACAACTCAGCTGTGCCTTCAATTCACTTGTGTGGGTGCCATTCTAGCTTCGCAACACCCATATCAACCTACAGGCAGAATATCAAGCAGCCTACATCTAAAGAGCAAACTTCAGGGGAAAAGGTGACATGACTGGCCTTTGGCAAGAGATAGTGATGTGATTATAGCACATGCCAAACCTCACCAAGACTTAGAAAAGGGGTTCCCTCATCCTGCCTATTCTGTGTGCTATACAACATTCTTGTGCCTGGAAGAGGGGGGAAGTTATAAATGTATCTTACCTAATTATCATTTCTGAAACATCTGGAAAGTGACTGAAGTCAGAGTGGATCAGCGTCGCAGCTCTCAGGAAGTGCCGATCCATAGGGCCAGGTGTATGAGGCAGGTTGGCTGCAGAACGGGAATAAAGGGGATGTGTTAGAAGCCAGTCTGTCCCCATTTTACTGACGAGGAAAGGGTTCTGGACTGCAGACATTCAGGAACTGTGGGAGAACACAGACCGGGCGATACCCTAAGTCCCAGTGTGATGTCAATGAAATTTGTCAATGGCTCGGATTTTGCTCAGCCATGCACAAACAAAAAGTCGGGTGTACTTTTCCCCATGTGTAGATAGATCAGAGGGCTGACAAGGAAGGCCTTAGACAGGGGCTCCCTAGAATCATTGGGGTTTCTCTCTCTTTCCCTAAAGTGATTCTTCTAAGCTGGAGAGTGCCAGGATACTGCCTGGGAGGCTGCCAGAAAAAGGGGAGCATTAGAATGAACTGGAGCAACATGTGCATGGGGCTTTCTGCCTGTTTATGGTCTACCCATCAATCTAAGATAGCATTCTCCAAATTGCTGGCTACCATCTGCTCCCCGTTCCTGCTTCCCGTAGCCAGAAATGACTAACAAACACTCTGTTGCACTGAGGGACAAAAGGCATTACCACCAGGGATGAATGAAGTCGGGGGAGAAGGGAGGCTGGGGGCGAAGTGAATTGCAAGTCCAGTTGTCCTGTCCTTGGACGTAGCAGTCAGCAGAACTCCAAGCAACATGTTTCCCAATGAAGTGCCAGTGGCAGCTGCCCAGCCTCCACCTCCCAACAGCCTCTGGCTCTGATCCAAACTACAACTGTGATCAACCAGC
Source organism: Casuarius casuarius (assembly GCA_003342895.1). Taxonomy (NCBI): domain Eukaryota; kingdom Metazoa; phylum Chordata; class Aves; order Casuariiformes; family Casuariidae; genus Casuarius; species Casuarius casuarius. The sequence goes on along the minus strand of PTFA01000071.1, from coordinate 1,177,240 downwards.
CTTGAGCAGATTACAAACTCGCACAGGACAAATCTTTCTCAGTCAGGCCTTATATCCAGGCCACTTCATAAGGATAAGTTATACTAACTTAGCAAGCAATGTTTCAGAGGAATTGCGTGAAGCATGAGGAAAGGTTACAATAAACCCTGCTCTCATATGGAATTCCTCTTCTGAAAAGACTGCTCTTCTGGAAGACGAAGACTTACCTGAGAGTACATTCTGAATGCAGTCATAGTGGGTGAAGCTGTAGGTTGTCTTGGTGGAAGAGGAGGAGTCTTTGGGCAAAGTCTCCCTGAGATGAACCTCAAGGCCATTTAGAGAAGCCAGACTGCTATGGTACTGCAGACAGGGCAAAAGAAAGGCAAGTGTTAGAGCAGATACCCGTGCCCTATTTAGCAGACACTTCCAGGGAGGTATTGGAGAGAGCTCTCGTGACTGACAGCAGGGCTAGACCTTTTCACACTCTGCTGCTGCTGCCCAGGTTCCCACCCTGGAAGTGCTGGGTAACTGGGCAAAGAGGAAAGCACACAGTCAGTGTGACAAGGATTCAGAAAAGGGTGATACAGCCTTAAAATAAGCCATTAAACCATCTGATGCCATTAATTACAGGAGAATGCAAGACTCCATTAATTCACTATCAAATATTACTCTTTAGGGCTCATTTTCACAGCCTGTGTCCATGACTTTCAGTGGCAGCATGGAATATTCCTTTGTTTTTTGATTTAGTGGAAACCAGTTGCTATTATACCAGAAAGACAGTATAACATAGGGTGAAGTTTTATAGACTTGGGCTGGATTTAATTGCCTGCAGTGTTTCATGCAGCACCCTCTCAATACAAGAGTAGATCTCCTTTCAGCTTCCAGTGCCTACGAAAGAGGAATGGGCTTTCAGCCTCCCCTCTGAATTTCTGGCTAGCTCCAGTCTGCAGCCCAAGCACTGGGGCATCATCAGAAGAAAACTACAAGTGGAAGAGCCTCACCTGTGCACTAATGACAGGCCCAGCAGGGACCAGATGGAAGCTTGAACAACATAGTCCCTAAACAATGCAATAACGTAAAAGCCGAACTACCTTATTGACTAGAATTTTAGCAATACAGCCATCCTGGCCTTGTTAAGGCTTACTGCATCTCTGAATGAGTCTCTAAATCTGTGCACAGACTATTCTGCTGATACTAAAGAACATACTGCTTCACACAGCTTTCAGCAGGTAGGATTGCTGCCCTGGGCCAGAATAGGAAAACAGATCCCTTTGTTGCTAAAAAGGAATGTGCAGAGGGGATGGACTGCCTGGCCAGAGCAGGGATGAGAACTCCAGCTTGCAAGCTGCAACCCGCCTCCTGTCAAGTGCTAGGAAGATTAATTCCGTAATCCCCAAGCCTGTCCATGTTCTTTCCTCTGCCACAGAGAGGATCAAGCCTCCATTCAACACACTGGCAATGCCTACCCTACCCTTGACCCTGCTGGTCACAGAAGAAGATTTTCTTTTCTGTGCAATGTAATGAAGGGATAAGACCTGAAGACATGCACAAACTGAGTCTGAAAGCATTTCTGCTCCGTAGTGAAAGTCCGTATAAGAAACTGCTTTCCCAGTGGGACGATCTGTACTTCCTGCTGTTCTTAGCTGCACAAGTAGCATATTTTACCCTTCTTTGGTGTCATTCAGGGGCCTCAAAGCATTCAACAAACATTAATTATAACTGAGTTTCAACATCCCTGAGAGCTGAGGGTCATTTTTAATCTACAGATAAACAAAAGAACAGACGAGTTGAGGTTACGCCTCAAATCCACTGTGACGCTAGCGGCAGTACCTGGGAGTCACCAGCTCTGCCTCCTACAATGAAACCCTTCTCCTAGAATGGCAGAATATACAGCACATTTCTGCTAGGAAAGGACAAATACCTGTACCTAGGGGAAGACCAGGATCGAAGGAACACAGTCATGGTCAAAATTAAAGCTCTGTAAAAGTAAGGTTTTGCTAAAATGAGATCGAAAGCAAAATTATGTGTGATGGAAGACAGCACATTTGGAAAAACTTAAGCCTGAAAGGAACAGGGTTTTGTGAAAACTGGGGCAATATATACAGGAAAATTGATTGTATTTTTGCTCTACCAAAAGAAGTACAGTGTACCAATGTTATGTAGTGGATCTCAAGGCTTAATGATCTGAATGACAAACTGAGCCCAAAGGGGCCCACCTTGCCTAGAGGTGGTTTTGCCTAGGCTTTTGATGGGAGGAGGATGTGCAATCTGCCCGTAACTAGCAAAGAGCTAACCTGAAGTAAAAATGGGCATTCCACGCACTAGCTATATCCTTCAGACGTTCCTTCTCAATGGCGAATCAGATATAACACATAAGGCAAAGCATACACTGGTCTGCAGACACAAGATTACTGACAGGCGGGGGAAGGCCTGGCCTCTCCGGCAGGCTTTGCACCCGTGCAGGTTGCTGGGAAGCACGCCCTGCCTCAGAGCACAGTAGAGCTGCAGTACCAGCCTACCAGACTGGGGGAGCAACAAAAAAACTCAGAGAAGCTGAGGATATAGGTAAAATAAAAATGACCTTTAGTTCTCAAGAATGTCAATCCCCACATGCATGCATCCCCCCTTTTCCTCCCCCCACCAGAGATGTTCAAGACTGGGAGCCAGCGTGTGCCAGCCTATTTAAAATGGGCAGGAAAGGAGACAGAGCAATCTCTGGCACAAAAGGCTAGAGCTGCACTTTCTGTCCTCTGCTGATTTTGCAGCAGTCCTCATGTGCTGCACCGAGGTGGCATCCCCCTGTTTACAGGGGGTCACCGGCACAACCTCTGAGTCCTGTGCAGCTCAGAAGAAAAAAGAGTAACCTTGAGGCTTTACTAATGCTGGGAGGCGGCATTAGTCTGAGCTTTCCTCCACCTTCCAGCCTGACAGTTAAAGAAAGGAGGTTGTTCCTATGGCAACTGGCATATCAAACAGGCCTCTGCAGCTYTGACTCAGCTCCCTGGTTGAGGGAGAGGCAGAGGCCAGGCGTCAGCTCTGCAGACTAATACTTCACAGGGAAATGCCGGGAGCTGGCGTGTCCTTCCCCCACACTTGTGAACGGTTCATTAACCACATCTCGCTGTTTGGCAGGGAAGCGTGCTTACAGAAACAACACCGGCAGCAGGAGTCATTTTGGGTAGTCCTGGTACATCACCTGAAGTACCCAAACGGCACCCTTTGTTCCTAACACAGGTTCCCCGGAGAGAGTCCCACCAAGGAGCAGCAGGCTAGGGATTCAGACAGCCAGACATTCATTCAGAAAGGAAACACTTCTGCGACTGGCTGCCAGACACACGTCTCTCTGATGCTTCCCGAGTGAGAAGCTGTGACATACAAAGTGGAGGTTAAACAACACAGAACGAACCTTGTTTTCTGAATGCCACTACAAAACTGACAGGGTTTCCCTACAAATCCCCAGTACAACACAGGGCTTTGGCAGCTGTGGGGCTGTCTCGGGGTCACATCAACACATTCCGCTCAAGAGTGCTGTATTGGCACTAACAGACAATAAAAGGCTGTGGGAGTTATCTATAATAATGCTCTCACCTCTCAGGCTTGCTGCCTTACGTTTGCTAACAACCTCCAGGACATCTTTGGTTGCAGTGGCTACCCCTAAGCCAAATGGCCTTGCCTCTCACACCACAAAGCAGGCAAGGAAAGAGATGGGAACGGAGATTCAATGCTCACTTTCCAGTTCTAACCCCTGTTCCATACCACCACCACAAGAGAAGCAGCAGAGAAAATATCTGCAGATTTGGGAGGTCTTCCTGCTTACCACATCTTCAATGGAGCTCTGGTCATCTTCGAGGCGATTCTCAGCCAGCAGGGAGAGCACGAGCCCCTTAATGCAGTGAACATACAAGCTCATCCTAACGGGTTTGAACTGCTTGCCTGAATCGACACCACCCTGAGCTCCCAGGCTGTCCACCCGAAAAGGCGAGCCACTCTCTCCACCGCTGGGACAGCCTGCGTTCTCTACTGGGTCACTGGGCAGGCTCTCCTGAACGTCTGCAGCAGGCAGCCAACTCCTGCTTTTGTGCTCTGGCTGTACAGCAGTGGTCGGACGATCCAAACCCCAGATATTACCACCAGTTGCACTACTGCTTTTTCCAGGGATACTATTTTGGCTGACAGTCCCTTGCTTGTCTTGTTCACTTGACTTCCTTCTGCTTAGTTCTTGAACAGGAGAGCAAATAGATGGACTGCCACTGGCTGCAGGACACCTTTGGAAACTGTGCTGTTTAATAGCAAAGTCCACAACAGATTCCCCCATGCTCTGACTCTCCTGCTCCTGGACATAAGGATTTGGAAAAAAAAAGCCTTCCGGAGATGGACCTGTAGTCTGAGCATATTCAGCAGTATGGAGTTTGGAAGTGCTTGGCAGCTCTTCCAGGTGTGTCTCTGTTGAGAAGGATGCTCTTCTACTCAGCTCTGGGCTTTTGCTGCCTGGGCTGTTCAGTTCTGCAGCTGGAGAATTCTTTGTACTGGCTTCCAGTTCAGGGAAGCCCTTCAAAGGACCTGTGCTTGCAAGGCTGCCTGTCTCTATAGCATCTTCTGGTGCAGCTGTGCTTGAAGCCTGCTCAAGGGACTCCTGCACAGAGGTACTATTCTGGTCTTGGTTTTCAGGAACCCCTGTTGATTCTGAAGTCACCTGGGAGCAGAGAGTGTCCTTTTCTCCTCTAGGACTTGCTGGGGACATGGATGACCTAGCAGGAGATGAAAAGTTGATTAAACTACTGATTAGCACCCGTTTGGGGTTACTAATAACACTACAGACGTATTCTCTACTACGAAGCACATCTACCTCAAAAAAGAATGGGCTAAGCTCTGACACAGGTGAGAAGCATGGGCCTCACACATTGCAGGCCTCTGGGAATATTGCTCCCTTATTCGCAAAGCACAAGGGTTTTAAACAGAGCATGATGAACAGAGAAACAACAGACCATCACAGTCGGTCTTGAGAAACAATTTTGCTTTAGGCTGCTTCACAACAGTAGATACCACAAGTTTTGTCCAGCCTAAAAGGCCTCAGGCAGCCTTAACAGCCAGGTGATAGAGTTTGAATTAGTGTCAGAGCAAACAATTAGCAATGGCTAGTGAGGACACACTGCCACATGTTAGGTCACTTGCTGCAAAAACCTCTTCATGACTCAAACTCATTCCCTACCTAGTCATCCACTCCACTGGAAAGTCTCGGAGCACTGAGACTTCATCTTCTGTTAGGAAAACTGGAATGATACGGACTCCCTGTGGCAGCGGAGAATCTGCAAGAGCAATGGAGGTTGGAGGAATTAAATTAACATGTCCCAGCATAATGAACAGAAGCCAAACTCCATCAGCGCAAAGGCTTCTCTGGGAAGGGAAGGCATGCTCTCGTCCTGTATCCTGGGTCATCCTGGGAACTGGCAAAATCTGACTAGGCAGCATTTAACACCTGACACAGTTAAACTTTTCCTTTTTTTTTCCTGACTGTCCTGGCAGCATATCTATAAACTGATGCTAAAAAACGGTAAGTGAAGATTTGGACTGAAAGCACCAGCCATCTACCCTCATGATGCCATCAGTGGCCAAGTAGACACATGGGGAACTGGAGTAAAAATAGGTGTGCTGGCAATCTGCAGAACTCGTGATTAAACCCAAAAGAGCAAACTCCTTTGCTTAGCTGAAGGAACTAGATCTGGCTACACAACACGCCCTGGCACTCACTGGCCAGAAGCAGCAATACCCTCAGCAATATATTTTCGCATTCAGCAAGAGCTTCTACATGAATCCCAGAAAACCAACTCATGCTCTCACTGCAGAGAGAATTCAGCCCCCAAGGGTTGCCCATACACTGCTGCTGGGCACTTGGCAATCAGCACTCTGCAGCCGGATGCTCACCAGGCTCCCGCTGCTCCTCACCTCCAGGCTCACTCTGAAAGAAAAGCCAAGAATCAGCTTTGCAGCATGACTCAACACTTGCCATCAGTGCTATCGCGACATCTCCTCCAGCCTACACAGAGACAACAGCAGTTCTCCCTGTGACTACAGAGGACACCAGACCAAAGAGCAAATGCTGCCATCAGTTTACCGTGTTGTGTAATGATTTGTTCCTTATGTAGCTCTCAGATTCAAGGGGACTTCCCAAGAACCAATACAGCTCAAATCAAGGAAAAGTATCACAGTCTGCCATTACTGCCTACTCAGGGCACAAAAGCTTAGTCCATTCTCTCAACCAGCAGAGGCCTTACTCATGTCTAGATCTTGACAGTAAAAGATCTCAAATCATGTAAATACTTAATTTTTAATAATTTTTAATGGAAATGAAAAGTGATCCATTTGCCACTTTTAAATATTCGTTATGAATATTGAGTACTAAATATCCAAATGTGGGTAAAAGGCTAATCAAACATCATATAGAGAAGAATTCCTGAATTCAGTAGCTGAAGTACTGGAAAAAGAAAATTCCTAGTGTAAAAGTCTTGAAATCTTACTCAATCTCAGCTCATAAAAACTTTTAGTATCAGCATCAATATTTGTTCTCCTTGGTAACTGCACATGTAAGATGTATGCGTGAAGAGCTGCCAGACTGTGCCCTCACAGTGTGTATCTGCATGCAGCGAATTTGTTTAGCAGCATACCTGGCCTGAAGATTCATTGCCCTGGAGGAGAACTTTGGCAGTAAGAGGAGGTGGCAGCTGGGTGCTCACAATCCTAGAAGAATAAAATAAAGTCATTCATGAGCAGAGTATCATTTTCTCAAGCTCAGCTGTAGACTATCATCACTCAGTGCATCAGGACAGGCATAAGCAACAGTAGTGCTCAAACTAGACAGCTACAAGCACCCTGAGCAAAACTGATTGTGTTGAAGGGACCCATTTCATAGCTAGGTGATCTCTGGAAAAGCCCCTGAGGGTCTATCAAACCCATCTCTCTGTGGTGGGCTCAACACTCTGCAAGGGTTGAAGGGCCAAGCTCACATGTGGGGTGTAACTAACACATCCCCACACAACAAGAACATGTGCTGGATGACCTTCAAGACTTCTGGGTTTTTTTTTCCTTTAGGTCAGTTCCAATCTAAACTCAGGAAAGGCAGAACTGCCCCTTGGTATCTAATTTTAGCCAACAAATCTGGTTTTGCTGAGTCAAGAAACCATGACCTAAGACATCAATCCATATGAGCAAGAGGCTTTCTGCCACTCCCTGTGGAGCTATGAGCAGTGGAGAAGGTTTAGGAAGACCAGCACTCGTTGTACTGCAACATAAGCCCCTGTACACTACTTGCAAAGGAGTTCTTGTCTTTCTGTTTACATCCTGTTGAGATCCACATTCTATAGATTCTCTGAAAGACTCTAAAGACGGGAAAGTTCAACTCAAGTACAAAGCTCTTTGCAGTGTTTTAGTAAAGTTCAGAGCTCAGCGAAGTCTGATCATATTTCATGAAAAAACCACTACTAGGCAGAAGAGCAACACAAGACGACACACATTGGCGATGAGCACCGGCACATGACAAGATTCAATTCTCCAGCCAGACCTCCACTTCCATCACAACAAGCAGCCAGCATTAAGGATGCTGCAGTGACTTGTGCTTAGTGTCCTGCTTGCAAGTATGAGATCATTCCCTCAAAAATGCCTGGCCTACTTCTGTCAGATCCAGAAATATGCACACATCATGGCATCTCTCCAGTGCTCACAAAGGGTGTTACAGGCACAGTCTATGTAACCTTTTAACAGCACCCAAAGTGCTTGGAAAAAAGTGCTTGAATGCTATTGCCAAGAAATTCTCAAAATCTCCCATCTCTTGCCTTTCAAAGACACCTCTGAGGCTTTCCTTGCTGTGGTTCAGTGCCACATCTGCAGCATCTTCAGCTGTCTATGATCTGTCTTTGTGTTGAATAAAGTCAACATTTCTTGTGGGAAATTCTGGTTCATTCTTCTACATCAGTTCTGCCAGCATAGATAGTTGTCCTGGCCAACAAGTCAGTCAAAAATACACACATACACATACCCACAAGCACTGAATTTGCAAGACAGCAAAGAAAACACTAAGAAAGAGAAAAGAATAATGTTCACACATCTTATGCTGATTTGTTCAAAGCTTTTACAGTAGCATTTTGTAGATCCCAGCTTTTGGAAAGCTCTGCAACTTAGATACATGCCATCCCCTAAAAAGTGCAAAAGCACTTGTCAACACCAAAATGCTTATGGTTTACATGTCACAATCCAGGGATGATCCCAACTCTGGGGAACCTCAAGTAAAATGTGAAAGGTGTCTAAAATACTAGAACATGCCAGAACCAGGTCAGTGGATTCTTTTCTCAGCTATGTTACTACTAACTTCAACGCTGGTACATTGAAAGTTCAGGAGCCAACCTTTCTGCTAAGTACCTTTCAACCTTTCAAGAACAGTAAAATTTGTACCTGAATAATGTGCTCACGTGGACATTAAACTTACTTTTCTTCATGACTTCCACCCAGAAGGCCTAAAAAGTTAAGTCTTTATGTCCTATTGAATACCAAAGACAGCAGAATACCTACTAAAACCTAAACCTTAAATTTCTTCATGCTTCGGTTCCTCCCGCTGATAAACAGAGATAACAATTTACCCTCTTTGAAATACACCAGCAGACTGGGTTTACACTGTCTGCAGCATTAACGTTCCCACCAGTAACAAACAGCAGCCCTGCGCGTATAGTAAGTGCCCTTGCTCTGCTCCCTGGGTGCACTCGGGGATCACAGCCCTAAGACATGCAGGTTAACCCTTGGGGTAGTGCCTGGTTACTCACAAGCCTTTGTAGAGAATGCAGCCTGCCAAGACATGGGGAGACCGCTGGCAAGTTTGTAAGATGAGAGCTGCTTTCAGTAAGAGCAAGGGATCCACCTGGATAGGGAGAAACAGAAGAAGCCAGAGAATCCTTGGAAATGCTCCAAGCAGCAAATAAAAACAAAAACACTAGCACCAAGGCAGGCCTAGAGCTAGATGCAACAGAGGACAGACTTTTACCTTGCTTTTGTCCAGATTCCAAAGAGAATTGAAAATCTTGTGGAGGTCACTCGTGTTTTTTTGGATATGTTCAATATACTTGTCCCACTGCTTGCTCAGTTCCTCCTGAGAAAATGCCTGGGGACAAGAAAAATCCATATGGCTGTCACTCCACAGTCCCTAACGCATTCAAGGATGATTAGATGCAATCAGTCTGAGACAGTAATTAAAAGTGGCAACTCTTATGAGGATAAGGAGAAAAAAGACACAGAAGAACTTCAGATTGAACATCTAGAAAACTTCTGTTATGGGACATGCCAGCTGAAGGATGGACCAGGGGAAATTCATCACTCAGGACTGAGAACAGCAGCATAGAAGGGAGACAGCAAATGACCACACTGCCTCAGCGCGACAGGAGGATGGGCCTGGTCCCAGTTCTTTGACATGTGAGCTCGCTCTGAGCCTTGCAGGTAGGAAGACAGTGCAAGGGAACAAGCCAGTGTGTGTGTGCCTGGACAGAGCTTGGCCAGTACAGGCAGTGTCCAAGATCTCTTCCTATCCAGAAACATCGCAGCTGTTGATCTTTAATTACCATGTAAGCATGGTGCACAGGTCCATTGTAAAACCTGAAAAGGCTGATCAGCTGCTCCAGAAACCGTCTACAGCTGACATCAGGAAGTTCAACAGCACAGCCCAGAACCTTTAATACAGAAAGGCATGAATGAAGAATGTTTACTGACACAACCCAGGGACAGGTGAGAACAACTCTTACTGCTTTCAAATTGAGTATTAAAGACATACAAACAGTTCTATGGCAGGTAAACGTCCCCCACATTCACAAGTCTGACAAAAAAAAAAATTCAAAAATACCCACAGAAGAGCTTTGGCACAAATAGGAGAAATAAATGATATTGAAAATCCAGAGTTTTAGATACACTCCCTTCCCATCACAGATGTTAGAGACCTGGGTTAGTGCTCTAGTAAAGAACATTTTCCTGAAAGTAAGTATTCAAATTCATCTGTTATTTACAGAGATCAAGATGCTTCATTTAGCTTTTGAGTTGCCAAGGAAGAAACAGAAGTGCAAGAGCCTTCTGCTTCTGAGAGCTGAGTGAGTCCAAACAGCACTGCCAATGAAATAGGTCTGACTGTACTTAGTCTAGTTTCCAGGGGATGGTTTGGGGTATTTTCGCCAAGACTGTGCTGCACACTGGTCTTTATATACTAAGTGTCTATTAATACTGACAAAGGTCTGCAGCAGGGAATATTGAGGGTTAGCGGGGAAGAGCAGTCAGGCTACCAAATTGGAGTCTGAGTCCTTATTTTAAACTTTGGTACACAGACTTCTGTTTCCAGTATTGCCAATAGCCCACAGAGACATATAGTTATGTAGATCTCAACTTTTTATAGCCATTGCCAGGCATATCTTAAGAAAACATGTTTGGTGTGGACACATAAATGAGGTACGCCAAGCTTCTTTTTACAGAACAGCTGAAGTAATTGCCACTACACATGCTTGTACACTGTGGTAAACAAAATTTAAGTTACCTTGCAATGAAAAGTTGTGCATTGCAAGTTCACACCCTAGCTCTCCCCAGGTCTATTTGTGTGCAGGCCCATACCCTGAAAAAAAAAGCCCTCTTAGTTTGATAACACAGTTGAGACTTTTTCACTGTTTTAGCTCTTCGACCACCTCTGGATCTCTTGAACTCACCCACAGATAGTCTCCATCCACTATAACTGCAAACTTGAGCTTTCTCAGCCGAATTAGACTGGGAGGAACTCCAGAAATCTCAATCATACAATGTACCACTCCTGCAATCTGTCCGCACAGCAGTTCCTGCTGGTCAGAGAGAGTCTGTCGAAGAATAGAGGGGAGAACTACTTATTTTCTTTTAAAAGGACTTGAAAAAAAATCACTACTGCATTCACCTAAAAATGGATTATAAATTCATTTCAATTATAAATCAAATGCAGCAGCACAGGAAAATTTGTGTGAAAAAAATAACTGGACTGCTTTTTTCAGGCAGCACAAGGGCCTCAAGCTCATCTAGGAGTGCTCTGTCATCCCTAGAGTGTATTTGTTCACAACACAAAACAGAACTGGACACTGCTAGATGGTTCCACTGACAGGAATTCACAGCGGAGGGAGCAGAGTGTTAACAAACAAGAGAAAGTGCAAGACAACCACGTCCAACACCAGAAAATGGAAGACTCTTGGGCACCCTGTGTGGTGGAGCATCATTCCACCTACTTCTAGTTGCATGAGTTTTCTTAAAGCTTTTATGAATACTGAATACAAATTTATCCAAAGCACAGTCTGGAATCACCATTACTTAAACAGAATTATCAGTACATACAGGCAATACAGGCACTCCTTTACAGGCACTAAAATAAAAGCAGACATTACCTGAGAAGGATAAAAATAACAAATGCCAGCGCTTGTAGGATCTCCCTCTTCCTTAACCTTTGACCCATCATAAAGGAAAAAGTAATTCCACCTACAAAAGCAAAACAATGGCAGAAATGATCGTGTTTGAAAACTATGACACTTCTCCCTCTTCTTTCTATTATTTCAGGTAGAGCAATACAAAAATTAACAGAAATCAAAAGAGACATTGTTCCTACATAACCATATCCTCTGATTTTAGATATGAAAGCAGCTTTAAAACAGTCCCGTGCTAATAAACTTGGCCACTTTTGTGGGTTTAAAATACACCCTATAAATCCACAACTAAGAAAAGAGGAAAAAGATATGGATTTGTAAGATATTCTCCTATCCTGAGAGCATGGAATAATTATCATTAAGTGTTAACCATGTGCAGTCCAAACAGTTCCCAGCACCTGCTGCTTTTAATTTAAATGTTAACCACGTCTGATAGGCCATAAAGAGTGCAAGATGGGAGCTCCTGTCTGAAGGCGGCCTGTTTCATAATATTATTCAGCTCATACCTTCAAGGGTGCACTTATTTAATAATTCCTGTTTCACTTCTACCAGTAAGTAGCTAGTTACATTCATAAGCTTTGCATACAGGAGCCTTCCTGCAAAAACAGATGAAGTCTGGAAGAAAAAAAAACCAAACCACAATTCAAAAGGTGAAACTGAAGAACACAAGTTATTTCTCAGCCAAGAAAATAGACTAAATTTGGTCTTAGACTGTGCCTACTCATTTCTGGAATGATTCATTAGAGAGAGAGAGAGAGAGAAAGTTATTAAGATACTGCTTCAGCTTCCAGGAGGTCTGGATTCTGTTCCCGGCTTTGCCAGACTCCGGGGAAAGCACACAGCTCATTTCTCTCTCTGCCTCAATTCTCCATCTGTAAGTGGGGAAAATAAATACTGCTCTGCCAGACAGAGATGAATAAGTGTTTATGGGACAATAACACATTACTGCAACGGCACCACAGAGCCAGGCGCTGCAGACGCCCGCAGACACCCAGCGCGGGGAGCCGAGCGGTGCCAAGGGCCCGGCACTGCAGGCGGCGCCGGCGGCCGCCCCGGCCCCGGGGTTCCCGGGGCCCCGGCCGGTGCTCACCACG
>PTFA01000071.1:1139622-1163577 GCA_003342895.1 Casuarius casuarius | reverse complement strand
CCGCCCCTGCTCTCACCCCCGGCCGCTCGAGGCAGGTCAGCACGGCCCTTCTTCCGCAGCGGTACTGAAGGGCACTGGAACGGTGACCTATCGTGCTGCCGTGGCTCCGCAGGGCCCCAGCTCTACCCCCAGGGGCTGGAGAGCTCCTGGGGCTACAAGCTCTTAGGGTGCCGAAGTGACGGTAGCTCCGCTTACGCTGTCAGCGTTTAGAGAAGGGGAGGAACTAACTGTGAGTAACAACAACTGTTGTTTATATGCAGGAAGGGAAACACCGCGTTCATGAGTCTGCCACTCTCTTTTATATGATCCACTGTGGAAAAGCTCTGTATAACAATCTGTTGTGGAGTAACTGGTCCATAGGGGCACTGTCCAAAATGGTCATCATCGGAAACAGCTTTAAAGGAATCGAGGAGAGGTATGTACGTGTCCGCCAGCATGGAAGCTTTCTGTTGCTCCTTGACTCGCAGCAGCAAGAACCCCCTCTGTACTTGCCTTCTTCTGTGGCTCCTGACAGTGATTTTCATGCAGTACTCAACTCGCTATGAAGTCTGCAGTCATCAACACACTTTTCTACCCCACACTTCTGTTTAGAAAGGGAGCTGCCTTAAATTCGTAAGAATATCAAGCGTGTCTAATACTAGTTTACCTTGGTTTTTTTCTGGTAGGCTGTTGTCAAGAATCCTGGAGAGAGATTATTCTTACATAGCAAAGGTAAGAAGGACTAGCTTTGTAAATACTAATGCTTTGCATTGACAAAGCACCTATCACTGAGAAAGAAATATTGCAAGAATTACAATAAAAAAGCTTTTAAAACCTCATTTCTTGGCTACTCTACTAGAGAAATGAATCTCTAAAATCATCTTATATTGTCTACAAAACACTCTGCAAACAGGGTTTTTGGTTAGCTTAATACCATTCTCATCTCCTCTGTATCTTAACATAGCTTTCCAGAAAAGTTCTTCTGCATCATACGTGACTCTTCTCTTCGACTACTCTTAGGTGTTAAAAGGGACAGAGGAAATTGCATTTCCAACTCACCCTCAGTATATGGATACATTTAATGACACCTCCATCCACTGGTTTCCCTTGCAAAAACTCAAGGAACTCTCCAGCGAGGTCTGGGAGTTCCTGGAAGAGCCTACTTACCAAGACTGTGACGACCTGGAGATCATCAGGAAGGAAGACAAAGTTAACCCGTGCAGTCCTGCTGCAGTGGAGTCTTGACTGTGCTCTGCAGCTGGAGCCTTATTTTGTAGGGCGGATTTCCCCTTCCCTCAGCAACTGTGTGTGCTCGAGGTTAAGCTCAAGGATTGGCAATGGCATCATCATCTGCCAAACTTAAAAGTCACAGCACCTGAAAACTGACCTTTGTGGGACAGGTTTGTCTCTAAAAGTGACTGTTTAATAGATGTAAAAGCTATGCTGTGGCTTATGCTCACAGCTACAGCTAGCTAACAAAAAAAAAAAAAGTGTTAAACCACTCATGCCGCTTAATGATCACTTTTGCACAATTCAGTCTTTGTCTATACTTCTCATAATTTGAAGTATCCAGAAGGGGGTATTATTTGTGAAGGATTTATAGTTCAAGGTGTTAATATCCAGTTCCAAATATAGGTTTAAAACATCTCAGCTGAGGACTGAACAGGACTTTAGCTATCTAGTGCCACTGAAAACAGCTCTTCAGCCACATTCTTCTTTGAAGAATTGTGTCTTTCCCTTCTAGAACATAAGGGAAGGAAGAAAGGGCGGGGGGGGAACAAATTCACTGCTACCATTCCTCACTACTGAGTTTCCCATAGTATATGTTCTGTGAACATGCTGAAAAATCACCTCCCTTTCAGTGCTGCATTTTGACAGGGCAAAGAGGGGCTCCTGGAGCCAACAAGGGCCTGAGGTTTAGAACAGGCACCAGTTTGAATGAGCCAGCAGCACACCACGGCCTGGCTCTGTTTGGTAGGGAAGGGCCACCTGAGCAAGGGACGTTACCAGGATAAGAATTTTCACTGGCAGCAGTTAGAGGCTGTGAAGTCTTCGTCACCGGAGACTTCTGCGACTCAGCTTGACAAAGCCCTTGCTGATCTGGGGTTCGTAATAGCCCTGCTTTGAGCAGAGAACAACCTCCAGCAGTCCCTTCCAACCCTCACTTCCCTAATGGTGTGAAAGGACAATTGAGGGGTCTGTATCAGAGGTGGCAATTACCCCAGCATCAGAACTGCTTGTTTCTCCTTAGCACCAACTTCCACATGTAATTTTACCTGTTGACACCATTTGAACAGCTCTAAGAAAAAAATCCTGGCATACGGCTGAAGTTTCATCTATTTACAAATTTGTAACTTCTTTATTCTAAGACAGTTACATTAAAATAATAGCAAGATAATCTTCATAGTTCAAAGCAGGGGCCTTATTTAGCCATGTCAATGAGACTCTGGAGAGAGGTTGGCACCCAAGTCTTTTCTCCCTGTACAAACACAACACCTCTGTCAATGTAAATCACAATCCGTCCAAATGTATACAACTGTTTTCCTTCATGACGTTTTCCAATCACAGGCATGAAAACAATATTGTGTTCCTCTGCTTTTGTTTGAATTAGGTCCTTAAAATTCATTGGCACAGAGCTGGCAGCCATGCCTATGCCTCGCTGGGCCATGTTCTCAGCCTCCCGACGCTCCTGCATGGCTTCATACTGAAAGTCTTTCCTTCGCTCTGTGTGCGTGAGGTAGGCAATGTTCTCCCGAGCACCTGGCTGCATGTAGCCACCTGTTTGGGAGTGAGATGAAACATGTGAAAACAAGGTCCCAGTCCATTTCTAGCACACGGTGTCTAAGTAAGCTTCAATCCAGGACACAGGAAGTATCAAATCCCATAAAGCAGATTCATAAAGTTTTGAATCCTCCTTTTCAGACATTAGTGTTTAAGTTTTATAGTGTTAATCCTGGTATGACGTATACTAGGTAGGTCAACCAGTGAACTGCAAAAACGACAGAATTTGATACAATCCCAATTTGTATCTGAGCATGCACAGCAGAGGAGGAGGATGCACTGCTACTGACAAAGGGAAAATCTGAACAACAGGTTTTGTCTTTAGAGTTTTTTTTGTTCTTTCTGACCTGTGGTCTCCACATGCCACCCCTGAGTTACAAACAGTGACTGCTACAAAAATCAAGCAGCATCACATTGCAGGAAGAGGCAATTCATCAAAAAGTACGCCATCAGTTTCAGTTCGCTTTGTGGCTGCCCTACATACCACACCAGAAGTTTTGCAACAGATAAACTCTTCTTTGTGCAATGCTTGCCTGCAATTGTGTCATTTTACTACTGAAATAAATATAACACCTTAAAATAAAGGATTGCTTGAAGTCTATGTTTCTGATTTGGATTCTCCATCACACTATACAACAAATTCCTAGAGGAACATGAAAGTAGTTCACTCATTGAGGGCAAGACAAATTTTAGATGCTTCTCCTCCCTCAGGCATTTCCTCCCCTTTTTATACAGTTTCATTCCCAGCAAATTCCTAATGATCTCTTATGTCACAGGGAGAGGCCTGTGGAAGGGGGGGCATTGCTATGAAGCTAAGGAGAAGAACCAGTATCTCACCCAAAAGCAAAAAAAAACCACCAGTGAATTATAGCTTCAGAACCTGACATGTTTAAATTATGGTCTCTGATGGTCTCTCAGTGACTGATGTAAAACATACTATATTCAGACTACATTGAAAGAGAATCAGTTGCTTAATGACAGAGGCAACCAATCACCAAAAATCCGTTTCTGCTTCAGTGAAGTGCAGACAATTATTAATTAACACCTTACAGGTATTACTTATGGACAGAGCAAGGTAAAAAGCATTTAGAATTTAACTGCTCATTGGAGCTGCTGAAATGCTGATTAGCAAGGTCATAAACCTATATATACACAGACTCACAGGAACCAAATGTTGCTTTACTGGGAGAAGTGGAGCCATCACAATAAGCCACCTACCAACACTAGAAGAGACAGCCCGGTTCATGATATCAAGAGCTTCGTTAAATTTGTCTTTGATCGATGGATGCGCCAACACTTGGTCTGAGAACATGGATTTCCAACCCAAGTACCACTTTGTAATCTCTTCATAATTGGGGCTGTTACTAAGCCAAGAGCACAGCACCTGCAGAACAGTATGACAGATCAAATTCAACAGGAGAGAGAAATGGAAGAATTTATGGGAGAAAGCCCTTATTATCACTTCGTATGGCTATTAATGAGCTTTCAGTACTGAGGAAAGGACTGTGACAGTCTTAGGAAGCAGTCTGCAATCTGATGGGTATGAAGCTACGAGTGGCAATCACTGCATTTTACAGAAAAATTCCAGTACTGGGGCAACTGTTACTAGGCAGAAGTCACTAAAAGACTTCACTGTGAATCAAGCCTATTAAAAGTTACTCAACCCTGATTATTTCTCACCTGCAGCCACTTAGGGAAGAAGTGTTTCTCCAGCAGTCCAACAAGACTGGAGACAGAAATCATTCCCTCCCAGTCAATTACCCAGTAGAATGCATCCATGTGCTGCTGGTGAGGGTTTATGATGAGCTCATTCAAACACATCCCTGGGAAATGAGGGAGAAAAGTTAAAACAGAACTTGACTGTTTTCTCAGGGCTTTGACCTATTTAACTAGCAACATACATGCTTTGAGGAGCAGTTGTATTGAATATTACCCCAAAAGACTTTCAAGATCTTCAAACTGTTTGGCTGATCCCTGCCTCCAAAACAATATGTAATTGTTGGAAATGGAAACAATGTGTTGCCAGAGTTGAGAAACTTAAAACATTACATTCTTATTTTAGACTAAAGAGCCTTTCAGCTGGCTTGCATGACTGAATGATCTCCTGGTGAAAGCATTAGCATAGACCAAAAGAATACAGGAATTACAGAAATACATTTTATAGCACAGTACCACCTGACAGGTATCAGACATAATTCTACTCATCCGATTCCTCTGTTCTCAACTGAGTTGGAGAAACAAGACAAAAGCCACTGAGAATAATCAGAGCACTTCCTCTTTTCTAAAATGTCTATCTGTCTGAAAAAATGCATGATAATAGTAACAGACAATGTAAACTTGCTCTAAACTAATTAATAATATCCCTTTGAAACAACACTGGCAACTTTGTCAATATCTATCTTTTCCAGGTGTAAGGGGGAAGCTGGCAGCCAGCTGATTCAAGAAATTCAGCACTGTTTGGCTTGTCTCACCTAGTTTAGGCACAATGTTTTTGACCATGAAAGCCTCCCATGAGCCTGGTGTAAACACATCTTTCCAGGGCTGAAGGATAAGTTTGGCCGAGGAGTCGCTGGGATGCCATTTCTGCAGTGCATTTGCCAGTTTGTTGCGGATGGGAGAATACAGTGGTTCTAATCGCGCCTGCATCAGAGGAAGCCAGGGGTGAATCCAAGAGTGGATTGGGACTGTGTCGGTCAAAGGATTCCAGCTTTCAACCTTGAGGCAAAACAGAAGAGATAAATATAAGTCTATCCTTTAATCAATAACCTCTGCCAGATGCAAAAAGAAGCATAATGCAACCCCCTAATTGCCAAATACATTGTCAGAGGCAACATACCAGAACTCTGGAAGTTTTAGTCGACTAAGTTGAAATACTGGCTCACAGCACAGCTTCATTCTAAAGCAGCTCCCTCATCTTACCTCTTTCTGTAGCTTGGGGAAGATGAGCTGATCCAGAATGTTATCCAGTATCCATACAGGAACAACGTGTACCCAGCTATCCAAGAAGTCCACCATGGACCCACAATTCCTAGGTTGCCACTGTGTCACTATGTTCCTTACATATGGCATCCAGATTTCCCACATCAGTCTGGGAAAAAAGCAAAGTTAAGCTTAAAACTATAGCTCCAGGCCTAAATAAACCAAATGGGTAACAGCTATTTAAAAGCTGCTTTCTTTTATATAGCTGATAGCTGGATTTTAATTGACACATCAAGAGAATCATTTAGAAAGCACACGTCTATCTATTTTTCTCCATCTCTGAGGAAGCAGTGTTTGAAGATGCTGCACAAAGTACAGTTCACATTATTTACCTGTGAAAGGCATCTGTTGATAGATCCTGCCCACTGTGTGATAACAGCTGATCATTTTCCAAAAGGCTCTTCCACTTGGCTATAATCTCTGTGCCATACGTACAGTCCTGGAAATGATATAAGGCATGGGCGGTCTTTATCCTTTTTCATTAATTTCAGCTGGTATCTAGAAAGAGCAGGCTGATGGTACGCTTACCAAGAGAGAGCGTTCTCACCCAACTCTTCTGCCACTCAAAAGGCAAGCCAGGCACTTGTAGCAGTTACCAGTAACCCAACAGGAGGAAAACCCCACTTTATGGATTTAAAATACCCCGAAGGGAGAAAGATGATAATCTTTTTTTTTTCCAGGTGTAGAGAGAGAACCCAGACTCTATCACAGGCTAAACAGCATAAAGAATAGGCAGCATATATATGACCGCTTCAAAGGCAGACCTTTGAGCTTTTGCCAAAAAAGGAGTAGAGACTTACCTTTCATACACTTTGTCTTCCCAATAGCTGCCCTCATAAAAGGACTTGATTTTAATCTTACAAGCTTCTAAATGGCTCATCATTTTACAGAACACTTCAGCATTACTAAACATCTGGGTACTGGTAGAGAGCGGATCAACCTTTTGAACACATTCATTTCACTCTACCATGAACACTGGGAGTTTTCTCTGGAGCTTTCCCCTCCCCTGCCATTTAATCAGCACTTTGATCAGAAGGTGGGGCAAGAAGTGGAGGGACTCAAAACAATAAAGGCAACGTAGCCATCAAATAAAAACCGTGAAGAAACCAAGCTAATACACACCTTGAGGGGATCCCAGTTCTTGAAGTAATCTTTCATGAGAGGATAAACTATTGCTACTGCCAAGTCCACCCTATCAGACATTCGGTACTCTTCATAGTATTTGTCTTGAAGCGTCTCAAAAATCTTTGCACACTCATCCAGGGTCAGGGGATTTTCACAACTGGGCTGCATCCGTCTCTCGCACTCTTCCACCATCTCCAGGACTTTGCTGAGATTGTTAATTGCAGTTTCCTCGTGAGAGAGGACTTCAGACATCTTCTGTATCTCATGGGTCAGGTTGACAACCATGTCTCTCTCGTACTGCAGTTGCCGGTCATTCTGGATGATCTCCTGCTCTGTGATGTCAATGAGAAGTTGCAAGTTGTGCTCCAGCTCAGGCAAGGCAAATCCCTGGGGCTTCGAGTCTTTGCCCAGCGGCTGCTGAGGACTGTCATCTGGAATATTGTGCTTGTGGCTAATTTGGCTGTAGCTGTAATAAACCTTTTGTTCACGGCCCGTCATATCTATAACCTTCCAACAAACAAGAACAAGCATGTCTTAAAAAAAAAAAAAATCTTATTTCATGTTTAAATTGAAAATTTGGATTTCTGAGTATCTTTAATTACTCCAACAGGCTACTAATACAATCTGGTGTTCTAACTTGTTTCTAAAAAGGCCTATTCTCCACAGGAAGATTTAGAACGAATGAAGAACATGAAATGAATGAGCTGGAAATAAGTGCAGAGAAAAGGCCTCTTTTTGGCCTCTGAGTTTGGAGAGAAATGTCCTCTTCCTCTAATGCCAATTTTACCATTTCACTGAGGATTTCTACAAGAAGTGATGATGCAAATAGCATACAATTCATTATGGCACAAAGTCTTAGCTTATTTAATACATTTTTAAAGACATGTAATTTTAGGTGAATAATTAAGTACATCAAGGACAAATCTAGTTACTGTTCCTTTTAAATGGAGGATGGTTCACAGTATGTGCTCAGATGCACAATCATAATATGTACAGCTGGGCTTTCAGAAGTGGACACACATTTAAGTTTAATTGTCTCACATTTGTCACAAATTAACTCATAACGAAAGACATCTAAGCCAATTTGCATTTTCCTGAGGGCAAAAGGTTGCTTGTGAACAAGTACCACGTCCCAGGTGACGTAGTAGAGCGTTAAATGACTTGGTGATAAGTCTGAGGTCTTTGATTTTCATGAGGCTGTGGACAGCTCGTTCTTATAACTATCTTCTATTAAGATTACCAGCAGGTAGAAAGCACTCACAGTACTAACACAGACAAATCATTTCCCAGAGATGCCATCACTTATGTTATCAGCCTTACCTTGACTTGAGACAGCTCCTTTTGAGGTGCTGAAAGCTGTTTGCTGATCCTACCCTTGGCTTTCAATTCTTCTACTGTCTTATAGTTGTATTTGGGCTTTTTCTTGCCTCCATTAGGATCCTTCCTCCACTGACTGAGCTCTTTTTGAAATTCCTGAATAAAGACAAGCAGGAGCTGCAGGTTATTTCTCTGTCATGACCCAAATTTATCTGTCTATTTCGTACAGAAAAAATAACCAGCAGAATAACGACGACTGCCGTACAGCAAAATAATAGGAAAAGTAGTAAAGCTGAGTGACAAACTGGCTCAGAGGTTGTGGTCCACTCAAACATGCTAACCATGGTGCTAGCAATACGTTTCTGATCTTTTTTTAAATAAAAGGAGAAAGAACACATCCAAATGTTTCTACCATTTTAGCCAGACAAAGAGGATTTATTTTGGGGGACTTCTAGCAAAACTACTGGAATAAAGTGAGCCAGAATATATGAAAAGAACGTTATGTTGACAAGAAAAATTCATCTACATGAAACAGTGTAACATCTTTAGCTTCTTACCTAAAACTGGCCTGAACAGTTTTCTCTGACATAGAAGCTGATACCAGACCTGAATTTCATAAAATACAACACAACAATGAGAAGAGATATACCAGGAATCACACACGCACCTCTTCAGCTTCTTCTTCCGAGTCAACAACGGGGAAGTCTTGCAAAGACTGATTGGTTCTTTCAGAGCCATATGCCCCCACAGCTCCTTTGCCTTTTCTTTGTTTGGCCTCAATTGGATTGATAATACCTGAACAGGACAGTAGTTAGATCAGAAAGGATCACAGTTTAGTTACCAAGAAAGAACTGAAAGTGCTTTTCTCACAGTAACCCGAGTTCTGAAATTAGCAAAAACCATCCGGCCTGGCATTCTGCCTCTTACACTGTAGTATCTCTTATGACCACACTAATTTCTTAGTGGCTACAAAATTACTTAATTTGTGCAGACAGCGACAAAATGCAGATTACTATTCACATATGTATTTCACTGCTTTTTCCTTCTACCGCATAAAATAACATCTCCTTTGATTCTGAGCTGACTACTCCCGAAATTTTATCTCCCTTCTTCTTCTTAAACAAAATAATGAAAACACAGAACTGGCCTATGCTAAGTTAAACGCAATTGAATCTCCTCATAAGGATTCACATCATTTGCAAGAAATGTCAGAAAATGAGAATGAGTTTTTAATCCACCTCAAGATTACAGTTCCTTAAAGAATCCAATCTCTTGTCTACCTCCTGAGTTTACAAAGCACAAACGAACATGCAATCACAGTACCTTGAGCGTTCTTCCCGAGACCTCTTCCGGGGACATAACCCATCTTCTGGAGAAGCTTCTGTCCAATTCCCTTAGTGTGTCTCTCCCAGCTTCCGAAATCCATGAAGGATTTGGTCCCCCCTACAAAGCCTTTCTGACTGGGCTTGAAATTACCACCCTATTTAAAAAAAAACAGATTTTTAAAGCCAACATAATAACCAAGCTTTGCATATGTCAACTCAAAACGAAGGCACCCTCCTGAAAAGATTCAGCTGTCATCATACCGTATTGCTGTTTCTCTGGCTCATGACGGCAGAGAGCACCAGCTTTGTGTCCATTTAAGCAGCCTTTCATTCAAGAACTTTACTAGTTGCTGGTTATTAGGCTCTATCATTGACTATAGCTGCAACTGCTACTGACCCTTTTCTATGTTTGATAGCTAAAAATAGCATTTAGTTTTTAATCTGTAACATGCTCATGCTAATCTTGCTGTTCTGTGGGAAGAAATCCACCTTTGACATTTTAATAATTGAAAGTAAATTGAAGTAAACCATGAGCATTCTTTTATTTTTAACCTCAACTGATCAAAATTAGTAAGATTAGAATAAAAGGGCTCACAAAGGAGCGATATTCCCAAGGACACAGAACACTACATAAGTATAGCTATAAAAAATATTAAAAAACATTTTAACTTTTAACTACATGCAGTATCAGTTCTCTGGTTTATAGTTACTTCTCCCTTTCTTGAGTTCTCTATTATTGGTTCAAGAACTTTGATGCTATTATAACTTAAGCTTCATAAATGCATGACACAATTAAAAAATTTCTAGATAACTCACTGTTTTTAATTTCTTTGGCACAAACTCTTTAGGGATTTCTTCCTGCTTAACAGGCTTTTCATCTTCATCGGAGTCTTCTTCCGACACATCCTCAGCTGCTGACTTTTTCAGCCCAGCACTGATGAAGTTCACAGGAGCTGAGTAGTCCCTAGAACTATATATATATGTATATATATAAAGGCTTCTATAAGTGCTCATGGCATGAATTCTGCCCCGGTGAACCCGTGCATGTCCCCACACAACCCTGGAAACAGCTCTGCTTGTATCCCACCCTAAAAGGGAATCTTAAAAACTGCTGGCGAACTGCGAGCATGATGTTACTGCTTTTTTTCCCGCTCGGAAACAGCCGCAGCCGCCCCCGGGCAGCGGGAGATGGCCTGCCCTGAGCCCCAGCCCCCCCGAGCCACGAGCCCCGGCCTGCCCTGAGCCCCGGCCCCCCCGAGCCCCGAGCCGCGGCGCGCACCGCTTGCCGCCGAAGCTGGGCCGCTCCTCGTCCGAGTCGCGCTCGGCCCACACGCCGTAGGTGGCCTCCTCCTTGCTCTGCCGGTGGCGCTGCCGGTGGGGGTTGAACTCGTTCTGGAGGTCCCAGTCCGACACCTCGAAGCTCTCCATCTCCACGCCGTCCTCCCCGTCCGTCCCGTACAGGTGCGACATCGACATGGCGCCGCCGGGCCCCAAGCCCGCTCCGCTCCGCTGCCGGGCACCCCCCGGGCCGCTCCGCACGGCCCTGCCGCCGACACCCCTCCCGCCCCGGCCTGGCCTGGCCCGGCCCTGCCGCGGACACCCTCCCTCCCGCCCCAGCGGCTCCAGTCCCCGCCGCTGCGAAACCCGCCCGACAACACACAGCGCCACCCGGAAATGAACCCTCTGCTTCCGGGTCACGCTCCTATCATAGAGACGTTCGCGCCAGGGCGGGGCCAAACCGGCATCCCGCGCGACAGGCGCTCCTCTATGGCCTGGCGGACCGACCGAAGGTGCCCGGCCCGCTCCGCCCCGGGGCCGCCGCAGGTCGCGGCTGACACCGGGGGCAGGACCGCCCCCCCCGCTCTTCCCCCAGCAAGGGCCCCGGCTGGGGCAGGGGCCTCGCCACCAGCACCCCCGATCCCGGCCCCGGCCCTCGGTGCAGGGCCCCCCCGGCAGGGCTGCCGCCGCCCCCCCCGCCCCGGGTCACCGGGACCCCCCGGGAAGCAGCAAATTCCCCCCGAGACCGGGGCCAGGCCCTGAGCCCTCCCCTGTGTGCTGCTGCCGGGGGGGGGGGGTGTTTTTACCCTTTTTATATTCAAGCAATACTTTAATCGCGTGCCCTAAACAAAGGAGCCCAGGACGAAGCAGGTGGCCTCATATATTAATTCTTAAATAGATTCTGTAAATTACAAGTGAAGGAAGGGCAGGAGGCGGGTCTCAGATTGTCACTTGTACAAGAGATGCTCTACGGGGTTATTACACCTATTTCCAATTTGCAAATTAGAGAACAGCATTACGAGACACTTAAATACAGCCTTAAAAAGTTCTCAAGTAATTGAATATAAAATCTCTTTCCAATGCACTGTGAAGTTGCAGTCAGATATTCGTTTCCACAGATTCTTCTACCACGGAGCATTCAGAAAAGGCAGACAACTGATACTCGAAGTGTAAAATGTTTGGCCTTTGCAAATAAATGCAAATACATTCCTTGTATAGCAGTCATTTTGGCAATATTATTAGCAAGCAATATGCTTGGATAACAGATTTCCACTTTTGCAATTGCAAACTCTTCCTTGTTGGACAACAGAAGGCCATTTGCAGCATTCTGAAAGACAAGAAACACAGTCTTAGGGATAAGATACAGACAGATTTAACACAGCAAATACATGACTAATGATTTTAAACCAGCAGCTGCATAAAAAATTGTTAGACAGATATCTAAGTCCCAGCTCCAGGATAATGGGTATATGTCATCCACCCTTATTCAATGCTTCTGCTTTTTTAGCACAAGATACTGCTTTTAAATAGAAAGTAACTTTTAAAGGTTCATTTTTAGAAAGAAAACTTTCATTTATGGTTTAGCATAGATGCTACCTGAAGAAAGAGACAGAAAAACATCCAAGATATTAACAGTTGTTTCTGGAGAAGAAATCAAGGGTTGCAGTTTTGTTTTTCCACACAAACTGGCAGCATATGTAACTGCTTTATCTTCTCTTCTGCGAGGCCAGTGCACATCCTGGCAGGCTCCTGGGGGAGCTGCTCAGCACAGCTACGCGTTTCCACACTCAGTTTCAACGTCCCCAGCAGGGATATTCAGTACTAACTCTCCCAAATGGCTGATTTCGATTTTGCTGAAGTAAGCCTGTTTTCAGAGCTCAGAAAAACATTTTCTCACAGATCATCTCACAGAGTTAGCGGTATCGCACTGAAAACCCAAAGCAATTGTGAAGGATCATTCACATAAGGAACATGCCTGGAGCAGCCCAAATAATTAACAGGCACAAGAAATTATACAAGCAAAACACTAACTCTGGAGCAATGCAGGTAGATTTGCACGAGTCCCAAATTAAGGTACAAGGACTTACCTGGAAATCATTAATTTATTAGTGAGAAGATGATGTATTTTGAGTCACCTAGAATAACGAAGAAGGTAGAAGGGTCAGTTTTCCGTCGCCACCTGCAACTCTGAACATCCCCAGTGTTCCAAGAAGCAAGAAAGGGAAACATCCAGGACAGAAAATCTTGGCAACTACGGAGAATCAGCAGGCACAGGGCTTTGCCAAGAGCCTGCAAGCCCCTCCTGACCTCTCATTTCCCCAGCGTATCTGCAGCCTGAACCACACAAACTGGCTTCACCAGCAGCCCCGTCTTCTCATCTCAGGCTTTGGCTATACATCTTTCCACATGACACAATGGAGATCAATCACGCTGCTTCCTTTAGGAGTCCACGTGTTGAACAGGTAAAACCCAGGACCTTTGAAACAGTGTACACTCAACACCAGTCTACTGGATCTCCTAGTCATGCAGGCAGCGCTTTCTGGAGAACTGAGAAACCTTTTATTTTAGGGGGTGTTATGTGCAATGGCTGTTGGGATTGCTCTGCATTATAAGAGATGGTTATCATGTTTTCAAACACAGCACTGTAAGAAGGGAGTCATATACTTTCAACACTTGAAAACAGTCACACAAGTACAAGAACCAGAAGAGATATTTGTAATTTCTGAATTAGATAAGCCATGCCCTCCCTAAACATGACAAGGCCCAGGACGGTGAAAGCCTTGAGAGTTAAGGGACAGACAACAAGGTGGGAAGGGTTTTAAAGTAACACAAGGCAGTGCACGAGTCCGATGAGTGAACACAGAGCTCCACAGAAAGAAACCGTAAGCAAGAGCAGGCCAGGAGAGGTGATGGAGATGGACAAGCAGGGTCTGAGGAGCACAGAATACCACTAGGATTTTGTAGGACAAGACGATATCAAAAATAAAAATGTGGAGGAAGGAGTGGTGCATAGCACCAAGGAAGGGAATACAGGATGGGCCGAAGAAGAGAGCAGAGACGGGAGCATTCCCTGCAGTTGGGCTGCATCTGCCCATGAGAGGGAACAAGGGACCAGACGCCCAGGAGTAACCAGCAGAGCAAAGCCCCGAGAAGTGGCATCAGACTCTTACCTGAATGTGACCTTTCAAATTGGCTGGCGTTTTATAATCCCCCTTCAAAACCTATGGAAAAGGTAAAATGAGAGTGACCCCTTCTTGAACAGTGGCTGTATGAGTATCATTAAGTCCACCTCATTAACTGCATGGATTGTCCCAGTGTATCTGAACCAGCCCAGACCTCCTAATGGGCATTTGTTCTACATCATGCTGATGTTGGGGAAATAGCTGGAGATTTCCTCCTTAGTGACTTTTTAAGCAAAGACAGGGGATGGCATCCTGCTGGTGCAGGGGCCTGGCAAAAGTGGGCTCTCTGGATCCCTCCTTGACCTGGAAGGGGAGAGTATTTAGGCCTTTAGCATCATGCCAGTTCTCCAAATTTGTGCCAAAAAGTACTGGAAGGTGGACAGCAGAGACTTCAAGAGTCTCTTAACCCTGCTGGGGGAAGATGTTCATCCAGTCTGTGTCCTTAAAGAGCTCACAGCAAGCACACGGAGCAAGGAGGAACTGTCAGAGACCAGAGTATTCAGAGCGCAAACCAGCCCGGGGAAACTCTTCCGAGCTTCCTGCCTAGTGCTGTTACTTTCCTGTCGGCCTACGGATCTGCTTATAGCACAGCAGGGACCAGTCCAGCCTGCAGGCACTCCTCCACGCCCAGCGTGACAGAGGACATCTGGTCCAAGAGCACTGTCCCTGGGTGTGCGTGCAAGGCTGGGGAGGCTGCCGAGCCCTGCCGCAGTCTGAGGAGGAGCCGCTCTGCTTCAAAGCGTGAGAAAAATTCCCTCTGTCTAGTAACCGCTGTCTGTGGCAGAAACATGTGTCGATATTCTGAAAAAAATCCATTTGGTCCTTGCCCAAATGCATTACAAGCCTCCACGCACTCTCGTTCCTCCTGGGACCGCGGGGAGCGGCTGGTGAGCTACACACGGACACGGCACAGCCTAATCCCTTCCCCGAGGGCCAGACTGGAGTTTCTAGAACCAACAGCTTTGCATCTAGGTAACACGGTACAGCTCCCATGCCTGGTACCAAGAACCGGGCTAGATCAGGGAGGGGCAGGCCAGTATCCGCCACAACAGAAGAGACAAACACCACCACAAAACCATAGGGAACATCCTCAGTCTGAGCCACCCTAGACTCATTTATCTCCGTTTTAAAGTAACCTCAGTGCAACTGCATGTCTATCATTTACAGCCTCCCCAGAGAGGGAGCTTTTGTTTCTCCAGTGCTCTTTTCTGATGCAATTCAGCAGCCTCTTCTGCTGCAGAGGGCTCTGCGGGTGCAGGGCCTGCACGGGGACCTCTGCTCCAGCGCCAGCCCACCCTCCCCGCAGCGACGGCGGCGGCACTCACTCTGTGCGTGTTGTTGACCACCAAAGGGTCGGGGTTGCCGTAGTTGGGCGGATTGGCGTACGGGTCGTAGCCGAGCCTGGCGAGCATCGGCGCTATGTGGGCCATGTCCTGCAGCACATCCCCTGGGATGTGTCCGATCCATTTCGATAACGCCTCCATGTTCACAGGCTTGATAACCTGGTCTGTTGATCTTTCTATCCTGGAAAAAATAAAATAAAAAGGAAAACAAGTCACTAAAGTTGCTGTCAGTTGGATTCCACACGTATCTTAGGCTCAGACAGAAAAACCTTCAGCTAGGTTAACTAAGAACAACAGCGCCGGCTCTGAACACGGCAGTGCAGGAGGTGCCGGCGTGGGGGGGCTCGCGCAGTGCCGGCTCCCCCTTCCCACCCTGCGCGCGGGGCGACGCGCAGCCCCGGCTAAGCTGCATCTGCTCAGCGCCGAGCCAGAGGAAACCACACCCGGCGAGGCGTACGCCACTCCCCACGTTAGAGGGGATAAGCATTCACCAAGACTGCAGATCCGAGCTGAGAGTTACCCAAGTACTGAATCATCGAGCAGATGCAACCCCACGCAGCCCGTGCAGGAAGCGTGTTTTACTGCCGAGGAAAGCGCATGCGAGGAGCCCGCCCGGCTGCCCTGGGGAACAGGGAGCGCGAGCACGCCCACGGCCCCGGATGCATCAGGCTAGCACAGGGCAGGAGGAATCCAGGCAAAGACTGCTTGGGTGGTTCCCATATAGGGCTGATTAATTTTTCCTAAATTAGACTCAGGCTTCCACCTAGAAAAATCATTCAACAGTAAATAACCACAAAGCAGCTGGGTGAAGCAAGCACCTCTCCAACACAGGAGGAGAGGGAGGAATAGCTTGGGAGCGGCGGGGCGTGCCATCAGGGGAGGAGGCATTTCTTTTATACTGCAGTACCAGCACCAAAGGTGGCAAGAATTAGTGAATCGCTTTTAGTAGCTTGCATCAACAACAAAACTGTAATTCCAGTCTGAGCAGATATTTGAAGGCGGGTGGAGAAAAGAACCATTAAAAAGCTCAAGTTTCTGAGCAAGCAGTTCTCTTCAAATTAGACACTAAAGTCATTTCCACACTGTCAATAGCATATGCATAAAACACTGTCACCTGCTTTTACAATCCTTGCCTAACAAGCTGTTGTGTTGATTACAACATATTGCTAATATTCAAGCTGTGTTTTACTTAGAAACACAAAGCCTATTGCAGCAAAATGGGATGTGCTACCACTTCTGCCCCCAAAAACTATGCATAAACATGGGCAACAGATCTTTGCCCCCCAGTTTTGGTCTTGACCTGCTTTGCCTAATGGAAGTACTCTTTGAAAAGCAGAGGCAGTAGCCGAGACACTCACTTGGAAAGAGACACTCCACCGGGCTTCCCGATCAGCTCCTCATGGTGCAGCACCGCGTCGCTCCAGGAGATGTCTAGGAACTTCATGATGGCATGCAGAGACTGCTCGGGGTGCAGGACGAGCTGCTCGTAGTACACCGGCAGGCACCGCGACCGCCCGATCTCCAAGCACTGCGAATACATCACCTCGATGGCTTTGTTCCACTTGGTAAGGCAGTCTCGGTAGCTGTTGAGGTCAAAGCCCGCGATCGTCACCTTCCTTGTGATCATCGAGTGGACAGACGCCCGGCCGTCTCGAACCATGAGGAGGAACTTGGAATTGGGAAACAGTCTGGACAGGTAGACAGAGGACTTCAAAGTGAAAGGGTCCTTGTTACATAAATACCTGGCCGGCTCGCCATGCTTGGCGATGACTTCCAGGATAAAGGCCTGCATAGCAGCGTCCAAAACCTGGTCCGTCACTCCTGCCTCGTCCAGGCGCATCTTCTCCCGCCCTGACTTGGACCAGGCCTGGCGCATGGCTAGCACGCGGGGAATGATGCGGGTCTCCTCCCCGCAGCGGACCTCGGGGTGGGCGTCGAGCATGGCTCTCATCAGCGTCGTGCCGCTTCGCGGGACCCCGCCGACAAATATCAGAGGCATCTCCTTGCTGTAACGGTACTCGACGTGGTTGGAGTCCACCATGACCAGCTCCTCGCTCTCGGGCCTCATCAGCCTGTGCCGCCTCTCGCTCAGGACCTGCTGGCACTCCAGGACCTGCTGGCCGAGGTGCAGCGTGACCATCAGGGCGACCACCGAGCCCACGGCCAGCAGCACTCGCCTCATGGTGACCCGCATCCTGTTCTCTGCGCAGGCTGGAGACCGACGCGCCACCACGCTTCAGCTTTCGGCTAGCGAGCGTTCAACCCTGCGTGCACCTGCAGAAGAAGCACAGCCCGTTCAGAGGAGCGGGAACGGCAACCCAGCTGCCCCGCTTTCCGCTGGCCCCCGCGGCACTCGGAAGGCTCAGGCGCCCGGCCGGCTCCCCGTGCTCCTCCTGGGATGCTGACACCATCCCAGGCTTTCACCACCTCTTTTATTTATCAGCAATTTACAGGCTTGGTGCCTTCTACCCACAAAGTAATTAAAGTCTGTCTCAGAGTGCCCCCACAGAGATTATTTCTTGATTGCTTGTGTTCCCAGAATCACAGGTTTACAGCTTGAACAAAGCTCCACAGAGGTTTAGAGAGGAGGGGACACGCTTACCCGGTCAGTCCCTTTCCCTAATGCACAGGCTACTTTTGCCCTCACCCAGTTACTCCTTCGGATCAAGCCTGTATTCGCTTAACAACTATTCAAGAGTTTGTTCCGTCCCAGATGAGCCCCAAGCCCAAGCCCTCCTCCCAGCCCGGAGGTCCCCGCGCTCAGCACACCACCCAGCTCAGCTCAGCTCAGCAGCCACCTGCTTCCTTTCTGCTTTTGCTTTAGTTTTACATATGCTGTCGTGGGGGGGAGCGGGGGGAAGGGCTGAAACAGAAGAAAAAGCAAAGCAGCTCATGCAAATTGCAAAGGTCCCGGTCGGGAGAAACAAACACCGATCAGAATGAAACATGCTATTGGAGAAATTAAACCAATTTCAAGGGTGAAGTGTGAGTAATAGCAGCCAACGCAGCCAATGCTAAGTACCCTTCTCCCGGAGACTGACCTTACATAAAACTCCTTGGAGACTCCCTCTGGCACTAGGATGGCTTTTCTGCTCCTTGGCGGGATATTCCAGCAGGAAGTCTGCTGTTTCCACAAGCCTCCTGCTCTGCCGCTTACACAGGGCTCCTGGGAAGACTGGCACAGCTCCCCGCGCCCTCCCCTTCGCTCCCGTCCGGAGCGCAGGTTTTGCAATCCTACCCTCGGGTCACGGAGGGATTTCAAGCTCTTTGTGATTATACGGCCTGGGCGGGCGCTGAATGCGAGCGCGAGGAACTGGATGTCCACGCGCTTTATTTCGGGGACAATCAAAAGGACTGCTCAGAAAAGAGCTCCTCCTGAGAACGCTCCTCCCGAAAGGCCGCGTTCAGCGGGGGCCCGTGCAGAAACCCGCCGACGCCGTCAGCAGCCGCCGGTGCCAAGCAGCCCGTTTCCCGCGATACCTGGCAGCGCTGCCCCGGAGCCGGGCGCCCGGCCGGCTCCAGCCTCCGCTCCCGTGCCAGCCCCTTTGCACCCCGCACCGATCAAACCCTCAGCTTTTCACCACGGATTTACCCATTTTATACAATTCTGCTCATACGAGCAGGTTACCGTGACACACCGGGTTAGCGCCCCTCTGCCCCACCGCTGTAGCTACCCAGGCACGTCACTTCCCACCCCAACAGCAAAGTAACAGTCAATAACATTCGTTTCACGGTGGTTTAGCTCCATGGTTAATGTCTCAGCTGAACATCTCACCACGGTTAAACGGCTTCAAATGCATGCCCGTACACTACGGAGAAGTCAAGTGCTGCTAAGTTTGATTAGATCATTAATCACTCGGAACGAGAAGCAGGTCTCCAGCATCTGCGGAGCACTAAGTGCGGAGTCGGAGCCATACAGACGAGTACTCCTCTAGTGCACGCCGCTGTCCTGAGCTGTTCGGTCATGTACACATGCTCAAATGTTCACCCTAAAATCAGCTGTGAAAGCCACAACACCTGCTTCAACGCCCTGCAGTTGGAGCGGTCAGGATCGAAGGCCAACCGGAATAATTAGGAACACGTAGACCAAGACAGGCTAATCAGGAGGAGAGACGTGTATCTTCAAGAGGAGGCTGCAGGCGCAGAAGCACCCTCGCTGCACTCTGCGCAAATTCCTCGAGCAAGCATTTCCCGCAGCGACGCTGCCCGCAGGAAAACCGGGAAACCACGGGAAAACGCTCATTCAGGCAGGCAAAATGGAAAGGCGGCTGCGAGCCGGACGGCACCGTCCCTCGGCTCCAGGAGGGACCCGGCAGCAGCGGGAACCGCCGCGGTGCTGGGGCAGCGGTGCTGCCTGCACGGCCGCCGGCAGAAACACGGCCGCCGCGAAACGCTTCGAGCATAGGGAAGTTCCTCAGCTGGGCTCAGCCCGCCGCAGCGCAGCAGGAAACGGAGAAACCCGGGGCCGACGGCTACGATGGGGGACGCAACTTCTCCATTGCCGCCGTGATTTGGGCTCTTCCTGCTGCTGCAAGACGCCACTTCCCCGCCAGCAAAACCCCCAGCTCTGCTCACTGCAGGGCAGCGGGGGGACCCGAAAGGCCCGAAGCAACCAGATCTCTGCAGTGGGGTTACCCCGACTCACCCAGACCGGCTAAAGAGGCGCCCGTGAGCACGCTCAGCGACACTGCTGAGCAACTCTAGGTCATCTCAGCTTATTTTTAGGTGTTTTGTATAATCTCCACTAAGAATTTTCCAAAATTTATGGGGCTTATTAGTCCAAGAGACAACAGGGATAGGTAGGATCCTCCACAGCGGATAATTTGGTGTGAAATCTTACGGCACAATTAGGCAGCCCGACTCGCTGATCGGCGACGACCCCCTAGTCCCTCAGATGCACAAACGAACTCCAGGAGTTTTCGACTCAAGTGAGAATTAGGGAGCTCTCCGGGGCTTTTCTTCTACCTTCCGCCATGAACCTGAAGTCACCGCAACTAGTGACGGGCCGTGGAAAGCAAAGCACCCGGGACCGACCGGGGCCGGAGCGGCTCGCAGAGGCAGCAAGCCCCGAGCGCAGAGACCGCGGCCGTGGCCCAGGGGACACCACGACAGCGACGGTGCGTGACCCAGACAGCCGGGAACTGCGTCGCGGGCTGGGGACGCACCAAGGGCCTTAAAGAAAACGGAACCGAGCACGGAGGAAGACGCGGGCTAGCGGGGCGGTGATCATAAAGCAGCAACAAACAAGGACACAGAAGGTCCCACGTGCAGAAAGCCCTCTGTATGTTGCATGCTGATAAGACATCAATATCAACAAGGCTTAAACTGTTTCTTGTAAGCTCGTGAAAGCAATAAAATATTAATAAAGCATCAGCGGAGGTGTGGAGAGATGCATGAAATATTCATCAGTCCACTCCCAACGTCGCGGGGGAATCGGCTGCTCCGGCAAGTGCTCTGCCTGCACGCTTACCTTTCCCCGGCACGGTCATCCTGCTGCTAGCCAAGCTGCATGCCGAAACGCAGGCGGCCAGAGACCTAACGGGGAAGAAAAACCACAGTGTTGATCTGTTTGTTCATCACAGACCCCAAAAGCATGGTCAGAGCAACCTTCTCCTCCCCCGGGGCTCCCCGAGACCCAACACGCGCGGCCGACAGCCGCTGCTCACCTCCAAAATCGCAACACCGTCACCGTTCCTGTATCAAACCGCAGCCCGAGGCGGGAGGCCGCACGGGGACCCTGCCGCGGCCACGGCCCGCGCTCCGGAGGACGGGCTACCGGGGGGCCCCCCGGTCATCCCCGCGAGGCCGCGGCGCCCATCGCAGCCCCGGCCCGGCCCGCCTCCGCGGATGCTATTTCCCGCTCCGACGGCGTCCGCGGCCACGCGGGAGGTTTCCTCCGCCACTGCCCGGCTCCTCTGCCGCGGCGCACTGGGAAGCGGAGGGAAACTCCACCCAGCGCCAGCTCCCGCAGCGGCGAGGCCGGTGCAGCTTGCAGCGGCGAGATCAGCACACGCCTCCCCCTAAAACCGTCCACCCGGCGTCTGCCGAGCGGTTTCGGGTCCGAGCGAGGCCGCGGCGGCTGCAGCTCCGGATGCGCTTCCGCGGATTGGGGCGCGCGGCGGCACCCCCGGCACAGCGCGGCGCTCCGGAAGCGGCTCCCGCTCTCGCATGCCAGCGCAGGTTGCAGACTTCCTTCCTGACGCCTCCCGCGGCGTCGCCGGCCGCCCCGAGCAGCGACGCGCTGCAGCGCTCCGCAAGCCCTCCCCGACCGCGGTCCCCTCGCGCAGCCTCCCGCGGAGGGGGGAAAAAAGGGAAAAAAGGGAAAGAAAAACCAACCTCCCTACCCGACGCTTTCTGCTCTGCAGCGCGGACGAGGTTGCCTCGTGCATCCCACCACCTTTCCCAGCGGGAATGTTGCTATTCCCGCGGTGCAGCGACGGGCTGCAGCTCCCGCCCTGCGCAGCGGCACACGACGAGCGACGCACGCGGCCGGTGCCCCACGAGCGGCCGGCCCCACGGCAGCCCTGCGCCCCCGGGAAGCACGGCTCCGGGCTGACGACGACCCGCAGCGAAGCAGCGTTTCGAGCCGGGTTTCCAAAGCGGGGAAGCGTCATGCACAAACCGCAAAGAGTTTTCAGAAGTTTAACACGATCCAAAAAAAAGCGCTGTCTTTAACTCGCGCCCCAGCGCAGCTGCCAGGAAGCGCAGCCTCCCGCGAGGGCCCGGGGGGGCACCGAGACCGCGCTCGGGGCGCTGCGGGCAGCGAAACACGGAGCCGCGAGCTGCCTCGGCGCTGCGGCAGCCACGGCGGGCGGCGAGCCGCTTCCAACGGCACCGAGCTCGCGGCTCCGGAGAGCAGCAAAGCCAACACGCACCGCTCCCTCGCGGTGGAAACACCCAACGAAGATGGGCAATCAAGCAAACGCACCGACTCCCTGAAATCCCCGGTTCCTCCCCGATTACGGGGCTGCCCGCAGCTCGCCCCGCGCGGGGACCAAAGCCGCGCAGCTCCCGCCCTGGCGGCCCCGGGTTCGGATCCGACCGGCAGAGACTTGGCGGCGTTTTAGGGCACGGACGTACTGCTGGTTTATTGCCTCGAGGCTGTTGGGATTAGAAAAACATTTTATTATCCTGCTCAATGCTAAAACGACCCCAAAATAATCAGAATCCCATCAATTCACAGCATCTTTGCTCCGTTTGCCTTGTTCCAAGCACGGCGATGGCACTTTATCCTCCGGCAGAGGAAAGCACGTTTCTGCCAGCCTCCCCGGAAGCGCAAATCCAAGCAGCCTTTCCTTCCAACTAGCATATTAATTACGAAACGCCGAGAACGGAGACTGCCGATGGGAGGCCGGCGCAGGAGGCAGCGCCGCCGGGGAGCTGCGAGCAGCCGGCACGGCTGCCGCAGCAGGACAAGCGTCAGGCTGGCTCTGCCGGAGGGGTTCAGCGCCTCTGCTCCCGCAGCCCCGAGGAGGCGGAAAAGGAAGGGGAAAGAGGAAAAAGCATGCTGTCCCCAGGTGACGGTCCCCGAGACCGAGCAAGCATTCCCCACGCGGGCGGTCAGGGACTGCCACGCAGCGGGGGAAACAGAAGTCAAAGAAGTGCTAGAAAAAACATTGAGCATCTTCAAATAAAAAAATGTTTTCCCAATGCACACGCCAAACCTTAGCACCCGGCCAGCTCCACTCCTGCAAGCGCAAAGGTCGCTGTTTGCAAATAAAAGGTTGTTTCTACAAGAGAAACCCAAAACCTCAAGTTTGTTTAAGAAATAATCCTTTCTTTTGTTTTGCTTTGTGTTATTTCCCAGCGGCACCGGACACCCGCAGGCCCCAGCTGCGGGACGAGCGGCTCGGCCGGAGCAGCGGTGCCGGCGCGTCCCCTCCGAGCGAGCCCGGGGGCAGCGCCACGGGGGGGGGGGGACCGAGGACGGCCCGTGCAACCCGAACGGCGCTCCCCCCGCGGAGGGTCGCAGCCCGGTTCACGGTGCCGGGGCGCGAGAGGGCCCCAGCTGCCGCCACCGCTCCCGGGGAGCCGGAGGCGCTGCAGAAACAGCGGGAATCTCCCATCTTTATCACGCGAACGCAAAGCAAAGGCCAAAGGGAGCCTGCGGCAGCCAAGAGCAGCGGTGCATTGGCGGTCCCACGGGCTGCGGGGCGCGCGCGGAGCCCAAGCGCCCGTGCACCGCTAACGCGGGGCCGGAGCAGGCGTCCCGGCCGCCCAAGCGATGTCAGGGACAGCCGGGGCGAAGGGAGCGCGGCAGCGCACGGGAAAGAGAGAGGGAGATGGGCACCGAGCACCCCGCGCCGAGCGCCCTGCGCCAGGCTCTGCGCGTCTCGCATCATCCTCTGCGCCGAGCGCCCCGCACCGCCCGCGTACGCGGCGTAACGTGCGCTGCCCACGGTGCGCCCTGCTCCGCCGACCACTGCATACCGGGCACCGAGCGCCCTGCACCGGGCACCACCCGCCGCGCACCGGGCACCGAGCACCGCGCCCCGCCCGCCGTGCATGAAGCACCCTGCACCACCCACCGCGCCCCGCCCGCCGTGCACCTTGCACCGGGCACCGTGCAGCCCCCGCCGCGCACCCCGCGCCGAGCACCGCCCGCCGAGCGCGCTGCAGCACCCGCCGCGCTCCGAGCCGCGGCAC
>PTFA01000071.1:1082475-1123523 GCA_003342895.1 Casuarius casuarius | reverse complement strand
CGGGCAGCGGGGAGCCGGGGGGGCTCCTCCATCCGCACCGGAGGTGCAGAGCCAGCAGGCAGGGCGGTTCTGCCCGGGTGGTGGTACGGATCTGGCCTGCATCCAGTTCCAGCTGCTCTTTCTCTGTTCTCCTTCCCTTTTGCTGTGTTAACTAACCCTGTGGCGAGGACCTGCTATCGTAACCCTGTGTCCCTGGCTGGCTTGAGCCTGACAACTAACAGCTCTTCTGCTTGGTGTTGAAACGCGTAGACCGAGAAAGGCCTCCACCGCTGCTGATCTTGCTGCAAGTCTGCTGCCTGCTTCTGTAGCCGCAGTCTCTCTAACCTCTGTTGTGTACTAACCGCTGCAACCTGTTCCTTTCAGCCTGACACTATCGGCTTGGTGGGAAGTCTCGCTGGGGCTCCCTCCACTAACCTAGCTGCCTCCTTTCCATTAGCAGCTCAGTCCCGCACCTGGCAGTGTGAATGTGCACCCGAAACACGAGCCGGTCAGCACCATGGCCCGCCTGACCTCCACAAAACCCACTAACCATTCCCCTCCCTCTTCTCAGCAAGGCTGGGATCAGGAGGAATTTTTGGGCTGATGCTCCTCTGCTTAATTAAAGACGATGTCTGCCCCTCCCCACATCCACAGGAGGCAGAGGCACTGCTGCAGGGCGGAGAGGTAGATGTGGCCCGGAGTGCAGGAGTGGGGATGAGGAAAGAGCAGGAGGAGGCAGGCAGGAGGACAAGCTGGGTCCGGCTGCGGGAGAGGTGAGTCCCCCTTCCTCAGGGCAGCCTGGTTCGGGGCCTCGGGGCCTGCGCATTCTTCTAAGGAAACCGCAGCCTTTGGAGAGGAGCGGGGATCCCTCCTGCCACCCCGAATATGGGGCTGGCTTTGAGCCCTGCTGCTGGGGAGGACAGCCCTGCTCGGCCCCGGGGTAGTCCTGCCTCTCGCCTCCAGGAAGGGCTTCCAGCCCAGCCCGCTCTCCAGGAATGACCTTGCCAAGTCCCCTGGTCACCTGCCTAAGGGAGCGGTGGGACCGAGAGCCGCCCCAGGCGGCCCGAAGGATGCCCCAGGCAGGCGCTGCCCGGCCCAGGCAGCAAGTGCCCAGTGCGTCCTCCTACCCGGGGGGGGGGGGGGTTGCCAGCTCCCTCCGAGTCGCCCTCCCCTCACGCGTGCTGCTCCTGGCATGGCCACCCTCCTGAAGAGAGCAGGGGCCTGGAGCGGGAGGACGAGGGGCTCCACGACGGGCTGCTTGCCCCTTCCTCGGCCSTGCCCGGCACCCCAGGGCTCCCTGCCCTGGCCCCCCTCTCCCTTGGCTGCTCCCCGGCTCCCTCCCTGCCTTGTCAGCGCTGGCAACGCACCGTCCGTGCCGTGGGTGGGACACAGCGCTGCCAGGTCCCAGCATGGGGACCCCCGAGGTCATGRCGTTGCTGGAGAAGGCAGGAGCCCAGCTTAGAGGACCCTTATCCYGCTCCTGGGTGAGTCAGGGCAGTTGTGGGGCTGGTGCCTGGCCTGACCTTCCCCTCCGCTGTCCCCGCGGTGGCTCTTACCTGCTGCTGCTGGATGGCAGGTACAGCACACGGCCGGCCGGTCCCCTCTTTGCAGAGGCTTGCTGGTGACATCCCCGGTGCAGCCAGCAGACCAGCCGGGCCATGCCGGGTCTGGGGCCGTGAAGAGCAGAGGAGAACACGGGCGGTTTCACTGGGATACCGGGGTGGAGCAYTGAACACCCGGGCCGTGCCGGTTGTCCTGGAGGAGCTGCTGAAGCCCCCGGGGGAGCGGCAGGCAGTGTCCGGGGCCTCCCTGCGCACCCCCCTGTCCCGGGAGCGGAGGTTCGCTGCACGCAGAGGGTGCTCACCCGCACGGCCCCGGCCAGGGCCCAGAAACCGGTCTGAAGCGTAAAGTGTGTGTGCAGGAGCTGGGGGTGCAAGCGGGGCAGGTCCCCCTTCACGGCCCGCAGGGGCAGCGGGGCTGGGGTGGCCCCAGCAGCAGGCGAGGGCAGGGAGCCCTGGCAGCAGCAGCRGCGGCGTGTGCCTCTCCCGGCACGCTGCAGCCCCGGGGCCGGCCCTGGAGCCCACCGTCCTGCCCCACCGCCCCGCTCTGAACTTCGCAGGATTTCATTTTAAGGCATGAGAATTTGATCCTGTTTCTGCATCACTTCACTCCTGCCCAGGCTCCAAAGTGCCCGGTGTCTGGGCACGGCCGTGGGAGGGAGGGCGGGCGTCGGAGCTCCCCGGCGGGGATGCCCGGCAGCCCATGTCTCCTGCGGAGCCCCCTCAGCCGCTGCGGCCCCTGGCTGTGTTCCTCGCCGTCCTCCACGTGCTCCGGAGCCCTCTGGAGCCCTCCGGAGCCAGCACCGCGGGAGGCCGGCTGCCCAGCGACCACCGCGGCTCCYGGGCCGGCCCTGCCGACGGAGCCGGGCAGGGAGCAGGGCTGAGCGCGGTGCTGGTGCTGCGGAGAGGGGGTCCGGGGGCTGCGAGCGAGAGAGCCGCGGGGGCCGCCAGCGATGTCCCTTCTGCCTGTAACCTCTGCTGTAAACAAGGCGAGTCTGCAAACGCCTCTGCGGTCTGGTGTGTGTGTGTGTGGTGTCGGGGAGGGCTGGCGGACGGTGCCCGCTGCAGCGGGCTCAGCGCTGTGCCCGTTCCCGCACTCGCCACCTCCGGGTCCCGGGGAGCCCCCGGGAGCTGCTGCGGGCACTGGTTGCGGCGGCATCCCCAGCCCTCGCTCCGGCAGGCCCCGAGCCCCCAGCGCGCGGGTGCAGGGGGTGCACGGCGCGGGCGAGCCCGGACCCGCGGCAGGCTGGCTGGCGGCTCTGCCCCGCTGCGGGGAGCCGCACGGGGGGCGGTGCTGGGGGGCCTGGGGCTGCTGCCTGCACGCGCCGGGGCAGAGTGTGGGGCCAGGCGGGCGGCTCTCACTGAGTCCACCACAGCAGCCGGGGCCGCCGCTGGCGGAGGGGGACAGAAATGCAGCTGCTGCTAGGTCCCCCCCAGGGAAGGGGCTTGTCCTGCGCCAGCCGGGGCCGGTGCCACCTCCCCTCTGCACCGGTGGGGATGAGCCTGGAGCGGGGATGAGCCTGGAGCGGGGAAGGTGGCAGCCGCCGCTGGAGCAGCCTTGCTTAGCAGCTGTGACGCGCCCGGGGGACCATTTTGTGGGTTTGGGTGGTGCAGAGCTGCAAGACGGGGCCCTGAGGGCCCTGGGGGCTGCAGGACGCCCCAGTGCCGGGGATGCGATGGGCCCTGCCGGCACAGCTCGCCGTGCAGCTCGCGGCCGCGCGGTGCCCAGGGCGAGGGCGGTGGGCGAGCGGGGGGCATTGCGCAGCCCCTGCCTTGCGCTCAGGGCTGGCCGTGCCCCGGTGCAGGATGCGGCCCCGGCCCCGCTGCCGGCTGCGCTCCGGGGCGGTGGGCACCCGCCGGTCCCCGCGCCCGGCCCGGGCGAGGCAGCAGCAGATGGAGCTCTTGCTCCAGGAAAGCCCTTCCCAGGCGGGCTGCTCCCCTCCCGCTGCCCTGGCCTGCTCCCCTCGACCCCCCCATGCTCTGCTGCTGCTGCCCCCCTGCTCCCCCCTGCTGCCCCCCTGCTGCTGCCCCAGCCCCGGCGCTGCAGCTCCCAGCTGGCCGCCCGGCGAGGATGCCCGTGCCCGGGCCAGCCTGCACCGCGGGAAATGCGTTTCCAAGCACGGGGAAGGTGTCCGGACAAGCTGGGGTCCGGCAGCGCAAGCGAGGCAGAGAGCTGCGGCCGCTGCCCCCGGCCCCGCTCGGCTGTGCCGGGCCGCCCCTGCATGCCCGCATCGCCCGAGCCCCCGCAAGGCCACGGTGCCGGGGCTCTGCCGGCGGCCGCGAGAGCGAGCGGCTGCTGGGCTCGGCGAGGCTGGGCCTCACTCCGGCCCCGGCCCGGCCCCCCGCTCCCGCCAGGCGGGGTGGGAAGGGAGCAGCTGAAGCGCCGTGTTTATTTTCCCCCCAGCAAGCAGCATTTTGACATGTCACAGCAAGTCTCTCAAACGCATGTTGACAGAAAATGTGTACAAGCAGGAGAAATGTTGTTCATTTGCATCAAATTGCAAAGCGAGTCRGTGAAATTGATACGTGGCGTTTCTGCTGGCATCCCTGAAGAGCGCCGTTCTCCGCGGCGCCACGCGAGCAGGGAGCCGCGGGGGTCCCGGGCTCCGAAGCGGGACCGCGGCTGCCCCGGTCCTTGCTGCGGTGCAGCCCCGAGCCCACGGGAGCCACCGCGGCGTCACCGCGGCCCCCAGGGCAGCACCTCCGCGCAGAGCCTGGCGCAGCCACCGCGCAGCGTCTGCAGCTGCAAAACCTCCCCTCGCCCGCAGCTCGGCCGCTGGCGCCGGGTGATGCCCGAAGGGGCTTAGAGCTTCTGGTCCCAGATCTGCAAAAATGACCCTGCAAAAACTTCTGATTTCGTAATTTATTTCTGGCCGCTCCTCAGTCGCACGGCTCATGCTGCGCGGGCTGATGTTGCAGAGACGCTGCAGGACAGGCCATGCACAACGGGAGCGACYGCAGGAGCGTCTCCCGGCGCCGGCACGGCCCCGCGGACCGCTGGACCCCATGCGAGGGGCTGCGGGGGTTTCCACGCTGCGCGTCCCCGCTGGGCCTCGCCAGCCCGGCCGCCGGCGTCGCCGCTCGTCCTGCCGCTTTCCGAGGGGCGCGGTGCCGACCGGGCGGCGTTCGCTTGTTTTCCAGATGGTTATGACTATTTCATATCTCGCAGCAAGCAGAGCTGAAAACCATATGTGGAATAATGAATAAAGCTGAAGCTTAAGACAGGAGATCCCTGGCACATCTTGGAGCAATTAAAATATCGGTTACAAACTTCCGTGCGTGTAAAGCCACCGTCCTTCCTCCTCCCACCTTCGTGGAACGAGACAGCRGCTTTGCCTCGGTTGGGAACCAGAATAAGTATTTAATTCCCACCTGAAAGAGCGCAGTAGCAGGGCCAGCAAGGCATCCTGGTGCTGGAGCGAGCCCTGTGCACAAGGGTGGCGCAGGTGTCCCAGCTCCCGAGCGAGCCCCGTGCCCGAGGATGGTGCAGGTGTCCCAGCTCTGGAGCGAGCCCCGTGCATGAGGATGGCATGGGCGTCCCGGCTCCAGAGCGAGCCCCGTGCACAAGGATGGTGCGGGCATCCCGGCTCCAGAGCGAGCCCCCTGCACGAGGATGGTGCCGGTGTCCCAGCCCCGGAGCGCGCCCTGTGCATGGGGCCGGCAGGGACGTCCCGGCTCCGGAGCGAACCCCGTGCACGGGGCGTCCCGGCTCAGCGTGCGATGGGCTCCAGGGCCCCCGCGGCCGCGCGCTCTCATTAATACGGGCGCTTGCGAGGCGATCCATAATGAGATGCTAACTGAGTTTTCTCTAAGTTGGGTGAGGGAAGGTCAGCAAGGTAGAACTGGAGTCAGCTTATTGTTATTATCAATCAATAACCTATTTATTTTCCAACACTCCTATTAACCTCGGCGAGCCGCTCGCCGCCTCCGTCTGAAGGGGCCGCGCGGCCCGCTCTGCTGACTGGACAACTCTGATTGAAAACGCAGCGGTGACCCGACCCCAAAGGCAGAATCCAATTAAAATCATTTTCATTTGTAGATTAATATTTTTTAGCATGTTCTACAATCCTTGCTTCAGCATTTCACCCAGGAACTGCTGCCTCATTACGTGAGCAGCCCGCACCAACAGTGTCATAGGGAAATAATTACAATTAATTAGGCGCCGAGACCGCGGGATTGTCCTTTCGTGGGGAGCGAGGGTTTTGCCCGACTGCTGCCACCTCCCGCCCTGCTGGGGCCGCGGTGTCTGCTGAGGGGTGCTGGGGTCTCCCCGGCGGGATGCAGGATGCGGGATGCCCCCCGGGATCCAGGGATGCGCGCGGACCCCGGGGGCTGCGGGAAGAGCAAACCGCCGGGAGCCATCACGTGCCGACGCACCGTCCGCGCAGGAAGCCCTGAGCCGCAGCCTGGCGCAGCCTGGGAACGCGCTGGGGACCCGCAGCTGGCCCCGTCCTCATCCTCATCCTCATCCTCATCCTCATCCTCATCCTCATCCTCGTCCTCACCCCGCTGGCCCCATCCGCACCTGGGTGCCAGGGAAACGGAGCATCCCCGCCGGCGGGTCCCATCCGGAGCCCCCGGCCGCAGCGGCACGGAGCCGTGCTGGGGCACACGAGGTGCCGCAGTAATTGGCTGATGAAGCTTGGCCTTAATGTAAAGTCCATTATTAATAACGTGACTTTGATAATAAAAAGATTAAAATTAAGTTTATGGTAGGCTGGCTGCCCTTTCCGCGCGGTAATCATCCCTCATCCATATTCATGAGCCGCTCATTAGTAACCGCTGCTTACGAGCCGCCCGAGCCGCCAGCCGCTCGGCAGCCCCCGTCGCCTTAACTGCTTAACTCGCTCACTGATTACCAACATCAAATTAACTCTGCAGAACGGATCTAATAAGCTTCCCGGTGGCTTCAAACCTCCTTGAAAATTGCTCTGATGTCTCCATGGGGCCCTATTAAAAAAAATCCTTCCCCTGTGAGCATCGCGCTCTTTCGGTGGGCAGCGCGGGGCGGGGGCCGGGGGCCCGCCGCAGCCCCTCCCTCGCCGGGTGCGGGTTCACGTGGGTTCCCGCTGCTCACGCCGCGGGCTTCGCCTTTCCAAACCTGGTGCTGATAAAACCTGAGTTTCTTTTCGAGCAGTGTTGAGCACTAGAAACTCCCCGAACGCCTGCGAGCGCCRCGAGGGCCCCAGCTGGCAGCCACCCCCCGCCGCCGGGACGCATCTCCGAGCCTGTGCTGAACACCGCGAGTCTTCATTTGCCTATTTGATAACGCGAGGCTTGCATAACAACAGGGTAAATAAGAATGACCTTTCAGTTTAATTACATTTTTCAGATGTGGAAAATACATCGGCTTTTCAAAAGCGTGGTGCAAGGAGCTTTGCGGCGGCTGTTTTGGAGAGGGCAAGTGGGACGGCAGCCAGAGCCTGCTGGCTGAGGGGACGGCCCGGTGCGCGGTGCCCGATGCACGGTGCGCGGTGCACAGTGCCCGGTGCCCGGTGCATGGTGCCCGGTGCATGGTGCACAGCGCACGGTGCATGGCATGCAGCAGGGCTCTCCATACGCACATGCCGCCCATATCGAGCACAGACCCGGCTCAGGTCTCCAAGAGCAAGATGCAGGGGCCGCAGGGTCCCGGGGCAGTGGAGGAGCATGGGGACGATGGCCTGGCCCTGGAGGAGGGCTCTGCACTGGCAGCGGTGCCTCGCCGCCAGAGCCATTGGGGTTTGGTCACCCCAGAGCCGCCGGCGCTGGGGCCTGGGCACCTCGTGGCCCTGGCCGGCACGGCGCGGTCCTCGTGGGCTYGCCGTGGCGGGGGCTCCGCTTCGCAGGAGCGATGCCGTCGGCAGCTGCTCAGATCGGCGCAGAGGGTGGGGGTGGCTTCCTTGCAATTAGCTCTGATTAATATTTCAGTGGCTGCCAGCCAGCGTGATTATGCCTAATGCGAAGGAATGTGCCACGGCGCTCAGCGTCACGTGAGACGTGAGCCCAGCGCTAACCCTCCATCTCTCCCATTGCCATGGCAACGGCAGGCGGAGAGGGCCGGCAGGAAGCGCGAGGGGAAAGCCGGCGCGAGASGGATGCGGCCGGCGCCTGGAGGCAGGGCCTCGCTGGGGTGGCCAGGAACGGCGCCCCCGAAGCCGGGTCCTGCAGG
Organism: Casuarius casuarius; assembly: GCA_003342895.1. Taxonomy (NCBI): domain Eukaryota; kingdom Metazoa; phylum Chordata; class Aves; order Casuariiformes; family Casuariidae; genus Casuarius; species Casuarius casuarius. Next base: position 1,115,834 of record PTFA01000071.1, on the reverse strand, counting down.
GAGGCTGCAGCCCCGGCGGGACACGGCAGTCCCTGGGACATTGCACTGCCTGGGATGCTGCAGTGCCCGGGATGCTGCGGTACCTGCGATGCTGCAGTGCCCGGGATGCTGTGGTGCCCGGGATGCTGCAGTGCCCGGGATGCTGCAGTGCTTGGGATGCTGCGGTGCCCAGGATGCCGCAGTGCTTGGGATGCTGCAGTGCCCGGGATGCTGCGGTGCCCAGGATACTGCGGTACCCGGGATGCTGCGGTGCTTGGGTTGCTGCAGTGCCTGGGATGCTGCAGTGCCCAGGATGCTGCGGTGCTTGGGACATGGCAGGGCCCAGGACGCTGCGGTGCCCAGGACGTCGCACTGCCCAGGATGGTGCAGAACCCAGGATGCTGCTGTGATGTGCCGTCACGCAGAGCCCAGCCCGGCCTGTTGACAGCTGCCGGCTGGGCACTGCCGTCCCAGGTGGATGCAGCAGGGCCCAGAGCAGGCAACCAGGACGGGAGGCGGTGAGCCGGCCCAGCGCTTGCCGCCAGCCTCCCTGCTTGCAGCTGGGCTCGCTCCCTCTGCTGCCAGCGCACAGGAGGCTCGGGAGCAGCGCTGCCTGTTGTGCCATCGCCCAGGGGAAGGTGCGGGGCATGCAAGGCGCAGGGTGTGCAAGGCGCAGGGTGTGCAAGGCACAGTGTGTGCAAGGCGCAGGGTGTGCAAGGCACGTCCAGGCCCCGATGCAGCGTGGCAGCCCCGTGCCCCCTGCCCCGGCCTGCGGCACTGCCGGGCTGCCCGCGGCTCCCAGGCCGCTCCGGCGCTGATGGCGCCGGCTGGGCGGCTGCAAATTCCCGTGCCCAGCACATATTTCCTGCGCGCTGGTGAGAGCGTGTCTTGCAGCAAGTCAGGGACAGGCAAGATTTAGTGGGCAGGATGCGGAGAATTTGTGCATCAGTTCCCTGCTTTATGGCAGAGGAGTCTGAGCAGCGGCGGAGGGAGCAGCCGGCACCGGACCGGCCCTCGCTCCTGGACCTCCCTCCGGGCCAGCACCCAGATCTGGACCGGGGGCTGATGGCACCGCGCCGGGGCTGCTCCCAGGCCCTGCAGGCGTGCAGCACACCCCAGCAGCGGTTCTCCAGGGGCTTTTGGCCAGATGAGGAAGGGGGATCCCGGCGTTTTGCACGGCCACACGGGACCGTGCTCGCCCGACCCCCTGCAATAGCCTAGGAGGGGGCAAAGTCGGGCGGGGGGGAGCTAGGCTGCACCCTCACCCCGGCGCTCGTGCCCCACCGCTCGCCCACAGCCCCSCTCTGCCCTCCCTGTTCTCACGTTCTGCCTAGAGCTGATATTAATAGTGGTTTATTTCAGGTTTTCAGCCCACTTTCTCCCAAGAAAATATTTATACTGGGCTCCATTTTCCATTTCTTTTCAATTACCACTGTGTCTGATCAGCTCCCCACAACTCTCCTCTTTAGCCATAAACACAAATCCTATTATCTTTTCTCTTTCTGTGTATTTGCCCTTTGATTTAAGCTGCATTTTCTCCTGTTTTCATCAGTTCTGGGCCGCTCCTGCTGTATATCTCSCTGTTTATCTACTTTCCAAAGGCCCCCTCTTATTTCTCCATCCCTGATCAATACGGCTGCAGAGCCGGCTGGCAGCTCCTCGCCGGCACCGCGTGTAGTTTTTCTTGGGGGACTTGTCCAGTATTTCTTGTTAAGCTTCTGTCTCGGCTCGCTCCATTTCTCATTAGGCTCCGGCGCTGGCCCTGTAGTATTTCTTGTGTTTCGGCGCTGCCGGCGGGTCCCGTGGAGCTGGCGCCGGCGGGGCCGAGGGGGCTCCTCTTTAGTGGGCTCCCGGGTCCGCCCGGCTCGGAGCCGCCGCGGCGAGCGCCGTGACACTTTGATTTTCAGGTGGAGAGAAGAGCGTGTCTGCTCGCAATCCCGGCCATGATTTTTCCTAACAAAAGGGGCAATAGGGATTATTTGTATTTTACGGCTGTTATTGCAGGGAATGTATTTACAGGGGCAGCCGGGAGGTGTCCGGCGGCTCCGCCATCCGCTGCCCCACAGACCGGGGCCGGCTCCGGATGCCCGCTGGCTGCTCCGGACCCGCCGCGGTGAAATGCTCCCCAAATCCCCTCCCGGGAGCCCTTTCCCGGGGGCCTTCTCCGGGCCAGCGAGCAGCGCTGCTGTTTTGCTGGTTCCCTCACGCACGCTCTTCCCCAAATTTTCCTTCTGCGGGAAAAGCTGGGTTTAAAATACGCCCCAGCTTTCCGGCTGTCAAGAGCTAGCAAACGTATTGCTCTCCGTGGCTGCATTTCTGAGTATTAAACATGACGCGAGGTAGCCGCTGCACAATATTTCCTCAGATGCCGCTGCACCGCGGGAGCCAAGCAGTGTCCTTTAAAATAAAACCAATTTTTCCTGTCTCTTCCACAGAATGGCCTTATATATATACACGCTCAAACAGCTGTTCCTGCAGGTTAACCAAAGCTTGTAAAAACATTTTTCAAATGCCCTTAACTTCGTGTGGTTTGTTATTGAAATTGTTAATCTCTGTTTCAGAAATTTTTGCGCTCCCAGTTTAAATCCCTGCCTAGGACAGTGCTCAGCACAGCCGGCACGCGCTCCCCCGCTGCGGCCGTCCCCAGGCCCGGCGGCCGTCGAGGACGTCTGGGATTTGGCTGCTCGGGCTCTTCTGGAAGCCGTGCAAAGCTGCCGCTTGATTGTGCACGCGCCTTCCATTGCCTTGGTTCTCGTCTAGACCAGTACAAACGGGATGTGGAGCAATTAAAACTACTTTTAGCTCCGTTCCAATTAATAGCATTTTAATGTTCCTACCTGAGRATCACTTATGGCTTAATTGATCTCATTTGATCATCTCATCTGCAGGAAAAAAATGATGTGGTGTAAACAGCACCATTTTCCTGACCTTGTCTCCGGAGGAGACGCTGCCCGGCGGAGACGCTGCCCGGCGGACYGCGCTGGCGAGGGCTCGGGAGCGCCGCGGCCGAGCGGGGCTGTGCCGGGGCAGCGTCACCACCTCCCCTGCCAGCCCCCGGCCTCAGTCGAGCAGCCTGGGGGAAACAGCCTCCCAGGGAGAGAATGACTGGCGTCACTGCATGCCTTGCAAGATAAGTGAGGGATAAAACGAGGCCGGGAGATGCTAGTTCTGCACAGAGCGAGCCAGAGCAACAGGGCCGGAGCAGCTCCGGGGCGTGGGACAGGCTCCCCGCATGGAGTAACATGCTGCACCCCGAAACCAGCCTAGAAACCAGCCCTGGAGCACCCAGCCCTCGGGCCGGGCGATGAGGGACCCCGCAGCGCGGGGAAGAGGGTTAGCGAAGCCAGCGAGCAGCGGCGCTGCGTGATGCAATGCGATGCAATGCGATGCAATGCGATGCAATGTGATGCAGTGTGATGCAATGCGATGCAATGCAATCTGTATCTCTAAAGTCTCTAAAATCTCCTCTCCTTCCCTCCCCGCCCCAGCCGAGACCCCAAAGAGGCCCCGGCTGCCTCCACCTGCGAGGCGGTTAGTGTCCGAGCAGCCCCCACTGCCCCTGCGCCTCGCCAGGAGGCCTGCGAAGGAGCCATGCGCCCGGTGCCGTCTGCACGGCGGGTGAGTGAACGACGTCCTCTCCTGTCACCCTGCGAGCACCATTTCTATGCAGATGATCCTCTAATCGAGGAGGGGAAAGCCAGCCGCTGATGAAATTCAATCTCATCTTCGGGCTGATTGTGATAATTTGCAATGAGCTAAGGAAAAGTGAGTTATTATTGAATGCAAATAAACGTTAAATAATGCTGTTTGGGAGCTGCTCTGTGTTGCACCACCCACGTAAATCAGGAGGGGGTTTAACCCAGGGCGATGCATCACTGCAGGTAGCTGCCACCGCTGGGCACCTGGCTTTGCGTCCRGGGCAGCACAGTCCCTTAATTACCTCGCTGTTAAATGGAGGTGGTGATTGCACTGATGGGAAATGAAGGCTGGAGGTGGCTCTGCTGCACCTGCTCCCTGGGTGGGTCCTGGGCGGTGGGTTTTGCCGCAGGGAGCTGGGTGCTGCGCTCCTGCCGCGGTGCCTGAGCATCGCTGCCYGGGCGGGATGGAGGGCGCAGCCGGGTCTCCTCCCCGGCGCCCGTGTCCCGGAGAGACGTGGGACCGGCGAGCGGGGCTTGCGCTTTGCTCGGAGGGGACACGTGCTGACGAGGTAAATGAAGTGAATGGGGTGCCAGGGTGCTGCATGGGGCCAGAGGAGCTCCCGGGGGTGCCATTCCGGCGGGTCGCGGCTGCGGGGGGGCACGCTGGTGCCCGGGGGGGACGGCAGCCCCGGGCCGGGGGGGTTAGCCAGCCGCGCTGGTCCGGAGCGGGGGCGGCTCGCGGGAGAGGCGGACGGCAGCGAGGAGCCGGCAGTCCTGCCCGCGCGGAGGAGCAATGAAGCACCCTGATGTTTTTATGTCACTGTAAATCGTCTACCAATCAAAAGGCTGACGGAGATGTATTTTTAGATGCTGCAGCACAATTAAGTCTTCTTGTTAGTCTCAGGAGGAGAAGGGGCTTGTTGGTTTACTTGCAAATGCTGGAGGTAATTCTCTAATGGCTCCTCCACCATTACACAGACACTGTTTTCAATCTCTTATCATATGTAATCCCTAATGATTCCTCTGTTATGTCCTGTTTTATTAAAGCGCCATTGAACTATAGCCTATTGATTTAGATTTCACAGACAATTGAAATTTAAATTGACTCCAAATTGAATGTCTCCATGCAATCTGTGTTCTGTACTAAAGATGGATAAAATGCTTCTATATTTGATAACAACTCATAGCAGAGGCACATCTGAATTTTGAGGAGTGTGCGAGAGGGTCCCGACCGGCGCGGGCGCGTCGGAGGGCCGAGACCTCTGCGCTTGGCGGCGGCGGGTCGCTGGTCTGAGCGGCGCCCGGGGGCTCGGGGCGGGTGGCAGAGTCCTGGCAGCGTGCTGCGGGTATGCTCTTATTTTTGTATTAGCTAGAAAAAAATTGAGCTTAGTGATGTGAAGAAGAAGGCTTGTGCAGTCCTGAAAGGGCCTGGCTCGGCGAATGCAAGCCGAGGAGCTGCGTTTTGCTGCGGGGACGCTTCGTTGCGCGGCGGAGCCGGACGCAGCCTCCCGGAGCAGCCGCGGAGCAGCATCCCGGAGCAACATCCCGGAGCAGCCGCGGAGCAGCATCCCGGTGCAGCCAGGCACTGCGCCGTGGTGCAAACCCCGTTGGGTCTCCAAATTTGCACCCGTGTTCCTAATAACTAATGCAGTGCTTCCAGGCAGTGCACAGGTCTGGTCTAGATTTAGGGCAAAAAGTTGGAATATTGGACCTTCGTGGGACGGCAAGGTCCTGGAAGCGCCGGCTGGGCGAAGCGAGCGCTTTGCTCCCCGGGCTGGCGGGGTCCATGGCGGATCCTGCCCAGTGCCGGTCTCCAGGCCCCGTTCCCGGGAGCACGGTGGGGAGCCGAGGTYCGGCCCGGCATCCCGGGTCCCGCGGGAGCAGAGCCGGGGCTCCTCGGGGCTGCGCATCGCCGCCGCCGCGGCATAAATAATGAAGAGTTACAGGCTGCTCCCTGCCACCGCCTCTGCTTCTGCGCCTCCCGCTAGTAATAACGTCTGTGTTACGGCCGACCTTAATGCCAGCGCAGATAATTCTCCCGGTGCAATGAACTGTTTATTGGCTGATGGATGCGGCGCTGTCAGGGAGGGCGATCCCGGCGGGGCCCCGCGGCTGCCCGGGGGCTCCGGCGCGGCGGGGGCTCGGCGATGCCTCCGGGAGCTGCCGGCCCCGGCTCTGCGGCGTGGCCGTGCACGCGGGCAGCGGGAGAGGAGCCTGGCGGTGCATCCCAGGCTTTTAGGGACGTTTAGGTTTAATCTGCGGTTTAAGGCTCCTGCGGGAATGCCTCACCGCCGAGCGATGTTTCCCCGAGCCCTTGGTCTCCCTTCTGACATTGTCACATCACGCGCGTTTCGGGGGAGCCGGGKGGCAGCTCGTCTCGTCCAAAGCGACGGAGGGGCCGTTTGCCAGTGGAGCTCGTCTGGAGGCAAAACCCCTCAAACGAGGGTTTGCGCAAAMAGCCGTGTCCTTGGGGCGAAGCGTGCCGGGTTTTCCCACGTTTTCCTGCTGGCGCTCCGGGGCGGGAGCTGCGCCGGGAACCCGCGGACCCCCCGGCCGGGGGGGTCACCGCCGCCGGGCGCCTTGGGTCAAACCCCTAACCCGCCTTCCCAGCCCTGCTCGGCTCCTGCGGCCGGAGCTGTCACCCATCCGCCCGGCTACCGCGCTTCTCCCAGAATGATAGACAGTAATTAAAACTAAGCTAATAACCTCCTCGCTCTTGACATTTCTACTGGGGTTTTGTTCACCATTATCTACATATAGATTAAAAATTGTAATTGGACCAGAGATAGGGTTAGAAAAATCAACCACCTTCCAACCGAGAGCTCGCGAGTGAGTGACGCTTTGAAATTTTGTTTAATCTGAGAAAATTGAGTGGAACTGGAGGGAAGCTGAGCTGCCGAGGTACCTGCGTGGCCTGGGGGGCACGTCCCCTGCCCCGGCGGGGACCGGCGGGACGCGGCTCCGTGCGCCCGGAGGAGACCGCTGCTTCCCTCCGCGGGAAGGGCACGCGCTGCCGGAGTGCCCCGGTGTCCTGGTGTCCCCGGACGGGGGGTCCTGGCGGCGCGGGGACGAAGACGCGCGGGCGGCCGCATGGTCCCCGCACGGAGGAAGCATCCGCATCCCCTGCGGTTACCGTGGCGACGCGCACGGACGATGCGCAGGAAACAGCCCGGCCCGAGCGCGACCGTCCTCCATGGTGGCTCCTCCTGTGTTATTTACAGTGATTTTTATTCCAATCTATAGCGATCCATGATCACTATAGACATTTAATTATTACCGCAATAATTATTATAGCACAGTATTAGTAATGGAGTAATGACAGCATTTATTTTAAACCATGACATATTAACTAAGCAGGGCAGTATTAATTGCAATGGTGAATTATCCTCATAGACACTATTTCAATTATTGTTTTGTCACTATTACGTTTATGACAGTAATAATTACATATCTAATATACTCATTATTGTTAGATATACAGAATAAGTCTGAATAAATGCAGCAATTAAGGGATAATGTTCCTGGTGGGGAGTTGAGGAGCAATAAACGACTTTTGTGGCGGGCTTCAGCACTGGGTAGAGCAGGGGCTGTGCCAGCCCCGGGTGCAGCCGGCGCCGCCGGACCGAGCTCGGGGCCGGGAGCCTCCCGGCAGCTGCCGGTACGGCTGGCGCTCGGCCCCGAAAGCCTGAGTGCATCCGGCCGCCGGGGCCTGGTGTTCGCTGCTCCTTCTCTCTCCCTGTGTGTATGTTGCCCTTATTTTGTCTCCAAGGGAGCGAGACCAGCTCCAACGACAGCAGCGGCAGCTCCAGCCCACTGCAAATGTATTTCCCCCCCCGAAAAGTGGTTATCCCCATCTCCGGCACTGTCCGAAACATTGTTGGCCCTTTACGGACTGGCTCTTGCCGCGGGGGAATACAATAACTGCGGGGCAGCTGCTCGCGTCCCGCGTGGGGCAAGCGCAGAGCTCGGGGATGAGCACGGTGCTCGTGTCCTGCGCCGCTGCAGCAGCAGCGAGGCTGCGACCGGGAGCAGCACGGCACCGGGAAAGCCCGGAGCTCCGGTGCCCGGGCACGCTGCCGCCCGTGCTCAGCCCCGTCCTGCCAGGCTGCCTCGCTCCCAGCGCTGGAGCCGGGGAGGCCGAGTTGCCTCTGTGTTCGGGCAGGTGCTGCAGCCGGCAGCTCCTCCCGGGCAGGATGCCCTGGGCAGAGCCGCTCCCAGGGTAGGACCCGGAGTCGCTGCTTGCAGAGGGCCCTTCGGAGAGGGCTGTGCCGCGCTCGGGGCACTGGTGCGGGGCGGCGAGCGCGGGCGGAGGAGCCTCTTGGCACCTTGCGAGCAGCAAAGCGCGGGGTGGCTTTCAGCGATGCAAACCGGCGGATGAGTGGCAACACCAGGAGCGAAGTGCCACAATATTTGGAGTGGCCGCATCTCCTGCACGGAGCCAGCGAGCCTTGGGGAGGCCGCGGCAGCTGGAGTGGCTCAGCCCGACTCAGTGCAGTGCGGCTCAGTGAGGAGCAGCTCGGTGCAGCGCAGTGCAGCTTAGTGCAGCTCGGCTCGGTGCAGCACGGCTTGGCACAGCTTGGCTCAGTGCAGAGCAGCTCGGTGTGGTGCAGCACGGCTCGGTGCAGCGCAGAGCAGCGCAGCGCATCATGGTGCAGCTCAGTGCAGCGCGGCTCGGTGCAGCACGATGTGGCTCGGTGCAGCGTGGCTCGGTGCAGCGTGGCTCGGCGCGGTGCAGCTCGGCGCGGCTCGGCACGTGCGTCCCCACACGGTGTCCCTCTTCGCCCGCTCTACGGGCCGCGCGTCCCGCCCTGCCGCCGCCGTCCGTCAGCCCGGCCGCTGCTCTCCTGGACAACGCGGGAACGGGCCCTTCCGGGAGCCACTGTGTTGCGGACACAAAGGAGCGGGGCTGCTAACATGTGCACGGTAATGGGATCCCCGCCGGCTCCTCGCCGGGCCTCGCGCCGCGCTGCCTGATGGATTGCCCGCACCATCCATCTAAATTATGTCACCGGCAATAAGCAACTTGCTTAATCCGTCTAAACGAAGGGCCGGCCCGGCAAGTGCTGACACGTGCTCAACGCTCGCCTCCGTGTGCTGCCGGCAGCGCAGCCCGCCGACAGCCCCTGTCTGCAACGTGCTGCGCAGCCGGAGAATGCCTTCATGCTCAGGGGCTTCCTGCGGGGCCGTGCCTGCTCCATGCAGTGCCTGCGCCGTGCCTGCATGCCTGCACCGTGCCATATCTGCATGCCTGCACCGTGCCTGCACCGTGCCTGCGTGCCTGCGCTGTGCTATGCCTGCATGCCTGCACCGTGCCTGCGTGCCTGCATGCTTGTGCTGTGCTACGCCTGCATGCCTGCACCGTGCCGTGCCTGCACGGGGCCGCGGGGCCGCCGCTTCCCCGGCGGAGATGCAGAGGTGCCTGGCTGCGTGTGGCTCAGGGCCAGCGACCCTCGCTCGGGACCTCGAGGAAAAAGCAATCCCAAACTTTACARACTGAAATTTCTCACGAGTTTGCTGATGCAGTTTGTGCCACGTCTTACCGTTTTTTTTTAATTTCATAATAAAAATGGTGGTATTTTTTTCAGTAAAACTACCAGGATCAGCTCCTGTAAAAGYGGCAGCCTGAGCGGCAGCCAGCTGCAGAGGTGCAAACCGGCACCCAGCGCCTGCCCGCGTCTGCCCGTGTCTCTGTCTCTGCTCTTCCCGGCGTCGGAGACGCTCCTCGGGTCGGCTCGGGGCAAGGTCCGGCGCGGTGCCCCGGCGCCGGCAGCAGCGACCGGCACGGCGCGGTGCACGTGCAGAGCAAACCGTGGCGGGTGAGGAGGCAGCGAGCGAGTCGCCAAAGCACCTGCCGAGCGGGTGGTGTGGACGCGATATGCGCTGGGTACGTGTGCTGTGTCGTGCGCAAACACGTGCGCTGCATCGTGCCCCGAGCACTAAAAGAATCATAACGGCACCAAAGGGCAAAATAACTCAGCTGTGGTTGCAAATAATTAGTAACCTAAAGGTATAAGAAAAAGAAACATGACAATTCGTATATACGAAATTCTTCATGTTGCACAAGATACTAGTGAGAACGGGCAATCCCGGTAACGTGTTTGCTTCTTTTTATTCTGCATCTTCATTTGTGTTCGTTCATACTTGAAAGGAATGCACTGTTACAATTAATAYGATTCTTAGAAGAGGGATTTTTCAAAATTTTGGAGCTATTTGAGTGAACGTTGTCCCTCCCCGCGTCGGGATGCTCGCGTAACCCCTGCTGCCCCGGCGCTGCTCTCCTCCCCTTGCTGCTAAGATGCTTCTCAACTCCTGCTCACGCGATGCTTTCTGCTTTAGCACCTGTAGGGTTTTGCAAAGCCGTGGGGTAGCCAGCAGCACCGGCTCGGAGAGGTGGCACGTGGGGAAAAAGCAAAGTCTGAGCGCAGCGGTGCGGTGCTGCGAAGGGACAGCGCTGGGCGCGGAGCCGCGGGCTCTGCCGGGATGGCAGCACCTCCCTGGCGCAGGGCTGCGGCTCCGGATATTGCTCGCATCCAACTTCCAGGTGAAGGTTGCAATAAATCCCCCATGAATATTCACACCGATTTAAATGAATTTGGTACTTCTCTGCTCACATTTCCCGCAAACATTTGCACAATAAGTTTTACTGGCACTGATTTCCATAGGAGACAAATCTCCAGGGCTCCTGAGTAATTTGGGGGAAAACTGAGTGTAAATTTGCAAGCGCAGCCACTGGCCGTTGTGGCACCTTGATGAYGCTGCGGTGCATCGACGTGGTCCGGGAGAGCGGCAGGGTCGTTCGGCCCCTCCAGAGACGCGCGAGCGGCCAGGACGGGGCAAAGCGAGCGCCGCGCATCAGCCCCTCGGCGCTGGCGGTGGGTTGAAACCGCGCGGGAAGYGGGATATTTGCCTGCGGGAGCCAGAAATAGAAAGGGAAAAGACAGACGGATGGAGCAACCTGCCACTGCCTCTCGGGGAGCGGCGCCAAGCGGGAGGCTCGACGGGGACGCGGCGCCGGCAAAACTCCTCGGGTGCATCCGGGGCTGCCGGCGGAGCGGGAGCCTCYGGGACCCTCGCCAGCGGCTTTCACGGAAAGGAGGAATAAAACCAGCTTATTTTAGGAAGGAGGAAGGGAAGCAGGCGGGSAGGGAGAGCCAGCGCTCCCCTCGATGTGGTACAACGCTAATGACTCGAGGTGGTGGCTACGTTTGACAAGCCGATTGGTCTCGCGGTGATGGTGTTTGACTTCCTGACTAATGACAAGGGATGAACTCTCCGTTATTGCAACTTACAGTCGAACAGCTCTGGGCGATCGCCCAATCAAATGTTCACAATGTTGCAAAGTAAATTGTCTAATAAAGCAATAAAGCAAGGGACTCGCTAAATGATTTGTCTTTTAACTATTGTAATGGAATTTTTTTAACATTGTTTTATGTTGGAATGCAAAAATTATTACAAGTAATTAGAGTCATTTCGATTCAAATCTCTGCTTGGGCTTGACATATTTTGCATACTTCCGCTGCATATAACAAGTCAGCTCATAAAAATGCAGGCAGCTCGCGAGCTTCGCAGCTCAGGCGAGAGCGGAGGTTGTCTAAACCAGCGTRACGCTGCCTTTGCTTTAGTGCGGGAAAGGGGGCGGGGGGGGAGCCGACACCACGTAAATTTATTTTGTCTCATTAGGGAGAGAGGAGAGAGCCAGGCTCTGCSGCGACGGAGCCGCGGTGTGCCCGTCTCCTGCCGCGGCTGCGGGAGCCGCCCGGAGCCCTCGGTGCTGCACCCCAGCCCCTCGGCAGGCTCAAAGCCTGTGCCTGAGCGTGCATTTAGCCACTCTGGCTTAAAAGCAGGTACGTTTTGGCAGGAAATCTTCCGGAGAGCCCAGCTGCTCAGGGAAGCTCCTGGGGCGCAGGTCCGCGCAGCGGAGACGCTTGCAGCAGGGCTGCAGGCGCGGGGCGATGTCCAGCCGCTGCAGACACAGGCCTCAGCCGAGAGCGGGGACGGTTCTGCACTAGCACCAGCAATGCGTTCACATTCACACCTGCATTTACACCGACTGTCCRGCCTGACCTCTTCCCTTTGCATCCAGGTCTGTCCTGGGCGTCGGGAACAAGGGCGGGAGAAGGGCCGATGGTGCCGGCCGCCCTTCCTCCCCCTCCCACCGCAGGCGCTGGGCACGCGGACGGCAAAGCCCAGTGTTTATAAAACGCGATGGGTTGAACARGCAGAATAACAGCAGGAACAGCAGCAGCCCCAGCATGGTCCGAACGAGCCGCGGGGGCTCTCGGCTGGGTTCGTGGTGCTGGAGGCACCGCGGCTGATGGTGCCGTCGCTCTGCTCCCGCCGGTCCGGCGGGATCTCCCACCCGCTGCCCTGTACACGGCGTCTCAGCACCGGAGCTTCKCCTCTCTATTTGTCTTGTTTGAAAGCCCCCGTGTAAGAGAGACAATTTTTTGACTGCAAGATCGATTGCCTGGAGCCGYGCGACAGCAGGGAGAGGAGACGGCGATGATGGATAACGCGCGGCTGGATGGAGGACGGGCGCGGGGCCGGGTGGAGGAAAAGCGCGCGGCAATGTCACGCCTGGCCCCGCTTCGGCCAGCGCCGCCCCGGATGGACGGACCGACGGGCTCTGCTGCCGGCGCTGGGTGCGAATCCTGCCCCGAGGCGCTGGGCTGCGGGAACGGGGCCCGYGGCGCTCCGGGCACTGCCGGCTGCTCCGAGACGGGCGTTCTCCGTCCATCTGTGCACCAAATACAGATGCAGGCACCTTATTACACCTCTGTTGAGCTATTTTTCAACTTAAAGGGCTAATAATGCCTTAATAAAACTGTTTAATTACAGGAAACGTCCTTTATTAAACATAATTACCATATGGTTGCAAAGTGCTTATGGCCACATTCATTATGTGAGGAAGCAAAGCTTCGCTGGTGACACTGGTAGTGTTGTTAATACATTTTAATTATTTCCACGCGCATCCACTTTAATTCTTYGAGAGTTAAGGGGAAGTGTTTGCCGTTGGACAGGAGTGAGGGCCTTCACCCGAGCTGCCCCGCGCAGCTCCCGGTCGGGCACCGTCGCTTCCGCGGCAGAGCTGCGGTTAGAGCAGCCGCGAGCAGCCGGCAGCATCCCGGGCGGCRGGTCCAGCTCGCTGCCGCCCCTCCGCAGCTCCCGCAGCCCCGGGACCGGTCCGGAGCCGGGCACCTTCCCCAAACCCTGCTGCAAACCGGCCAGCAGCGGCCAATTAATCTATTACCTAGAGAGATATTTTCCATTAGCTGCTGAATCGCTGGCTTCAAAGCAATTAGCAGRAGTAATGAACTTCAGTGCTGCGGCGGGAGGGAGCTGTTAACCCCTTCCCGGGGCTGCGGCCGGCCGGGACGGCGCCCRGGAGCCCCCGTTCCCTCGCCCCGGGTGCCGGCGCGGGACGCCTGCGGCAGAGCCGCGCGGCTCTCGGCGATGCGCTGCAGGGATGGCACACGCCGGGAAGGGCAGGGGCGCGGGACCCCGGCCTGGCGACACCGAGCCCTGGTCTCTCGCGGGTCCGGCCACGGAGCGGCGTGCTCCCACCTCCCATCCCTGGTGCATCCCATCCCCAGCCAGGRCTTCGCACCCTGTGTCCTCCCCGCAGGCTTGGTGCAGAGCTGTCTGAGGAAGAACGGTGCTCATTTTTCAGCTGTGGCAATTTTACGTGTAATTAAGTTTATTAATCGTGTATATTAGTGATGAAATGGAGACACATGACCGCTGAGGCCCGCCCCAGCAGGCAGTCATCTCGTGGGCACCTCTCCCGACGCCGCACCCGGAGAAATCGCGGCCATCTGCTGAGGGGTCCAGCAAGTCCTCGGGCCACCAGCGCGTCCCCAAACCCCACCCGCGCACGGGAAAGCGGGGAGGACGCGTCCTCCCACCGAAGCTCATGGCAGCGAGCCCCAGGGATGCCCTGGGAGGACCCCAGAGCTGGGTCTGCGGAGGCTTCTGGTGGTCCCGCAGAACGGGTGGTGTCCAGCGGCTGGAGAAGCTCCCCGGCCTGTGTGTCCTCCTGAAATACTCAGCAGATAAATATCTATAATATATATTTATGCACATGCATAAAATACTCATAGATACAACAAGGCGGCTGTCGGAGGCAGAGTAATTCTGGCAGCCGAGGCCGAAGCCGGGGTGGCACCAGGCAGCGGGCTGGGGAGGCCGGGGGACATCTGCGCCGATGCCACGAGAACGCGCATCTTGGCACTGGTGCCTGAACCAGCCTGGAGGGTTTGGAGCCACCAGGGCCGGGCCACCGCACGCGGGAAGAGCGGCCGGCTCGTCCTCGGCTCCGGTGCGCCCCGGGCAGCGGGGACGGCGGTGGCGGAGGGCGCGGGGCACGCGTTGCGTTGGCGATGCCAGGCTAGCGTTTCGCTCAGGAGCGGTGCTAATTGCTCCAGTTTGCGCTCTACCCTTGGCAGCTGTTGCAGATACTATTCATCAGACGCAACATCATAATCCATTTGTGCTCACAAAGTGCTTTGCAGGGCGCTGCTCCGCCGAGAGTGATGAACCCGGGCAGGCTGCGGAGCAGGACGGAGGCAGCGCGAACACGGAGGGGTGGAGAGACAGACAGATTGAGGCATCCGAAGAAAAGCCAAATATCATTATTATTCATAATAAATAGATGGAGTCTGTTAATTGCTGCATTAACCTTGCAGCGTTGAAAAGTCCCCCAGCCCAGTTTGCATCTCAGCTTATTAACGCTGTAACCTCCCGGTCCTCGCCGCTGTCGTTTCGGGGTTGTCGGAATTCAGGATCTCGCGCGCTGCCAGCCGGGGGGTCGCTGGGCCGGGCGGGGGCTCGGCGCGGGAGCCGCCTCGCTGGCACTGCTCCCCGCACGGGTTCAGCCCTATTAGCGACCTGCTGATCGTCATGGCCCTGGGTGAAGCCAGAGGCTGAAAACTCCTCATTTAACCGGCGCCAGGATCCCTGCGCACGGTTATTAGCCCTCCTCGCAGCAGGCTGGGTGGTGTTCAGATGCTGCCTTGGCCTTTTGTTCTGACTGAAATTAGTTTTTGCCACTGAAAAAATGTAAGAGACAAGAGTGTGAAAGAGAAGACACTCCGGGGCTCGCTGCATAATTCCCCCTAACCGGCTCCAGCCCTCCCCGCCGCGCGAGCTGCTGCCGCGGCTTTCAGACTGCCTCGGGCTCTGCTGGGACACGCAGCTGTGCGCGCGTGTGCGTGTGTGTGTGTGCGCGCGTGTGTGTGTGTGTGTGCGTGTGTGTGCGTGTGTGCACGGGTGTGCTTCTCCCAGTGCAAACGGATCTGCAGCGCAATTACCATTTGCGAGGGAAAAAAGTCATCCCCTGCCTTTAACCTCACTGGAGAGCTCTGGAGCGCTGAGCTCAGCCCTGGGATCGGGGCCAGCTGGGCCGACGCAGCCCCGGCGCCCGGGTCCGGCAGCAGAGCCGCCCCGGCCAGGGCAGCTCCTCCAGCCGCGGCGCCGGGAGCAGGGTCCGAGCGCCGGCCCGGAGCTTGCGCACGGGAACACCGCTGTGAAAGGCGGTTGCACCTGCAGCCAGCTCGGATCCTCTCCCCGTGCCTGTGCACAGGCGTTTGGTGACCATAACCTGGCACTGAAACCAGGGTGATGGGCAACAAAACGTGAGCCAGCAGGGACGGCGTGGGGCCGAGGGGACCCTGCACGGCCGCGGCGGGTGCTGCGGGGCGTACGGGGCCGCGAGCAGCATCGCTGATGTGCCTAAAACTCCGCAAACTGCACCCTTTCCGAGCAGCTGGGTCCAAGTGCAAATCACTGTGATTTTCCTGCGGCTCGGAGGCTCCCAAACACTCCCCTGGGAGCCGGGACGGGGCTCTGCCCCCGCGCAGGTGCCAGGCGCAGTGCTTCCCTTAAAGAGCTGCTCCGAAGTCACGTTTGATGGGACCACGCAGGTGACACAGCTACTGACCGCAGCCAGCGGCTGCTGCTGCAGCGAGGAGCATTTAGCAAAATCAGCACCGGCGCGTGGGCTGGGCTGCCTGGAGCAGCGGCAGCACGAAGGGAGCCCTCGTTCCAGGACAGCGAGCGTGTGCTTGCAATCACACTCCTCCCCCCCCGTGGTTCATATGATATACGCGGGGCTGTGGGTATTAACCCTGTCGGCAGCGGTGGCTTTCCAAGCGCGTCTGCTTTGGGCTGCAGCGACGAACACCCCGCGCACCGGCAGAGCAGCTCCCCCGGGACGGGGTTAGCGCTAACCAAGGGATCGCGTTCATTCTTTCCATGACGTGAGTTTCGTGAACATCTGGTTAACATTTTCCAAATGAAAAGAGTTCTTCTTTGTTGAAAAACGGCTTTTCTCAAAATTGCTGAGATTGCAAAAAATTGATGCCTTTTTTTTTTTTTTTTTTTTAAGGGCTCTGCCCTTCGCCCGGTTTCCCGGAGGAAGCTGCTCCCCGCGCGGCGGTGGGCAGGTCCCGTTTCGGTGGTTTTGCAGGGCTGGAAACGGCCTCGCAGTGGGACTCGCTGCTCCCGCCCGGCCGGGCCCCGGCGGAGCGGCACGACGGCTCAGCCGCGAGCGAAGCCCAGCGCCAGGAACCGCCGAGCTCCCGCACGCTTACTTATCACTGACTCGTCGCCCCGGAAAAGCGCCTCCGGGGTGGACAGGCACCTCTGCGAAGTGGAGAAGCCGTCCCCCGGGAAAACCCCAAGTTTGCCGCTGCTTTGGGGAGCTTCAAAGCCAAACGAGTCTGGCTTGCTGCGTGGGCTGCTTTCCCGGCTCTGCAGGGCTCCGCTCCCCGGCAAGCGAGCAGCCTTCGTTTGCCCAGCTAACTGGCAAGATAAAGTGGTTAAAACTTGCTAAACTAAGAAGTCAATAGGCCAAACTGCACCTCATCATCACAAAACCATTTGCAGCTTCCAAACCACCCGCAGCACCTTCCCAGAGCGGCTCTGCCGCGGGAACGGGAACGGCCGGGAAGGCGGTGGGACCGGAGGGGCCGGCTGCCCGGCTCGGTGCACCAGCAGCGATACTTGCTGGGAACAGGGTTTTCTGCACAAAAAAAGGGGCGAGGAGCTGTGAGGGGCCTGGGGGGGGTGCATTGCATTTTTCCCTTCGAATTTCCAAACCGCGGATCCAATCAGCCCCCCGGGGGCCGCGGTGCCGTTTGCTCTCGTTTTGTGTTCCCCTTCTGCTGTTACACCTTGTCACGGCGTATTAAGTGCCACCAAGCGCCATAATGCGGTGACACAAGAACCTGATGCTACATGATCGACAAAACCCGTTGTCCCCCAGAGAGGCTGCCGGTGTCACGCTGCTGCCGCCTCCCGCCCCGCGCACCGGCGCAGACCCGCCGTCACGCAGCTCCCGCGCCGCTGCCTGCGCGTTGGCACGGGGAGGCTGGATTTTGGTAACTGGTGTCCTGCAGCCTGACACTGCACACAGCGAAGCCGCCAATTAAACGCAGATTCCTGTTCAAAGGCGGCTGCAGCAGCCTGGGTGCAAAGGGGAGCTGCGGCCTTCGGCAGCACCCGACGCCTTACGGGCTCCGGCGCGGCTCTGCTGCATCACCCGGGTGTTTGCGTAGTGGAGAGAGGAGGAAAAAGCCTCAGGTTGCTGCCAATTATGCAGAAAATGAGACAAACCCATGTCACTGAAAGCAGCCCTGGGGTCCCCCACCGCAGCACTGCCGGCCCTCAGTGCATGTGGGGACGGTGGCAGTGGGGACAGCGGTGGTGGGGACGGTCACGGTGGGGACAGTCACTGTGGGGACGGTCATGGTGGGGATGGTTGTGGTGGGGATGGTTGTGGTGGGGATGATGGTGGTGGAGATGGTGGTGGAGATGGTGGCGGTGGGGACGGTGGCGGTGGGGACGGTGGCGGTGGGGACAGTCACCATGAGCAGCGGTGCCCAGAGCCTGGCGCAGCAGGAAGGACGGAGCAAGGTGGCAGCTGCAGCCAGCAAATCCCCCTTCGACCTGGCGTTTTCGAAGCCCTGCCCGGGGTGTCGCTCGCTGAACGTGCCCCTTTCTGAAGGCCATCGGGTGCCACCGCCGCGGCGGGGGTCCCGGCTGCCCGGGTGGCCCGTGACATGTTAATCCACCGCCATTCCCCTTCTCCCGCTTGCCTGGGTTTCTTGACAGTCCCTAACGTGCGAGCGGCTGATTTTCATGGCAATGTGCTAAACAAGTGCCGTGTCCCCTCCGCAGCGATCCGGCCACTCCGCTGGAGCCCCGCGACGGACCTGGCGTGCGGGACCCGACCGCGAGCGCGGCGTGCCGGAGCAGCGCTGAGCGCCATCCCGAGGGATTTATGCCAAGGACAAAATAGTGTATCCCATGGGTAAATATAGTTAGCACAGCTGCAAAACAGAATTTATTTCTTGTTTGCGATATCATTTTTAAAGTATGGCATAGGGAAAGCTTTAAAAATGAAATTATAGCATGCAATAAAAAAAGCTCATAGGCACTGTATTCAAATTATGCAACAGAAATATGCTGAGTTCATAAATAAACATCTCTTATTAACCCTTCTCGTAGCAAAATGGTATTTTTCCCTTGAAATAAACAGTCAGAATGATTTGCCAGGGAAAATGTCAGCAAACAACTGTAAGCCACAGCTGCAAACGGTTTTATGACCCGCAGACCCTGCACGCCGGCATCCCTGCGCCTGCCACGGCCGTGCAGCATCCCTGCGCCCGCCGCGGCCGTGCAGCATCCCTGCGCCCGCCCCGGCCGTGCAGCGTCCCTGCGCCCGCCCCGGCCGTGCAGCATCCCTGCGCCTGCCACGGCCGTGCAGCATCCCTGCGCCCGCCGCGGCCGTGCAGCATCCCTGCGCCCGCCGCGGCCGTGCAGCGTCCCTGCGCCCGCCCCGGCCGTGCAGCATCCCCGCGGCCGGCAGCCTCATCAGTTTTGTGTGCATATGCAAGGGGAGCCGCCGTCATTTCATTAGCACAAGTAAGGACTCGGCGCACTTTGTGCAGCTTCAATAATTCTCTTTAAAGTTATTGAGAAATGTATGCTTAATTATATTTGCATATGAAAAATAGGGTCTAATTAGTTTGATTGATTATTATTTTAACCTTAATGACATTTTGAGTATCTGTCCCAACTAATAGCAAATGTATCTCTAATAAATCACAAATTTTTATAGCATGGTCTATTGAGCTTCCCTTTGAAATACATTTTATTAATATACCAGAATGTATTGAAACTGAAACAAGTCAAACAACTGCTCATTTATTAAACCATTTAAATGTCAGTTTTATACAAGAGTAATATTACAGGAAATACGTTCCTATGAAAGACATCTGTAGGCCAGGGATACTCAAAATATTAGTTATTTCAGTAAAATATATTAAGGAAATAAAAATTCAATTATGTCATTTATTGCACTAAATAAATTTATATCGACTAACATAAATGTTTTGAATTAGCAGATGTACTTTCCTGCAAACTCTCTAATTTTCCATGACCGAGGTGGCGGAGGCGACTCGTCTCCAGAGGCTGCGGATGGGGAGCTGCGGCCGGCCCGGGATGCCTCCGCCGGGGTCCCGCGGTGCCTGGCCCCGGAGCCAGCCGAGGCGGCCGAGCAAGGTCGGTCCCACGCGGGGACACCCGGGCGAGCTCGCACCGCAGCCTGCCGGGCAATGATAAAAAATAATAAAATAAAATTCCCAGGAAGTTGTGCCCGAGGGGGAGCTGCCATTCGCCCTGAGCMGCGCGGATGGTCCCTCAAAAAGCARGAGTCGGGCGCTGCTTTTGTATCACCCGCGATGATGGAAATTCTTCCACTATGGTGGTGTCCCCGCCATCAATGCCTTAATTAGAAATTAGGATAGTCACATTGGCATAAATTAAATCAGACTAAAGATGATTAACAAAGTAATGCAAGAAATCATTAAATTAAACCACTGTGCCAAGTCCACTGCTGATCTATCACAAATTCGGGCTGCTAATGAGGTCTTAATTAGTAAGTTAGGTTGAAATAATTCATGTCATTCAATTCGGAGAAGACACTTCTTTTCCAAGACGCGATGCAAATATATCAACTAATGGGGACATAAATAAATAAACAAACAAATAGCATCCTTGTGTTATCAAAACTGCTGCGCCAAAGAGGCAAACGTTGATTTGCAGGAGTCGTCGAGCGACGTGATGCCGGAGGCGGCCGAGGGAGCACGGGCTGCGCGCAGGCGGCAGCGGCCGGAGCAGCGCGGGGAGCACGGCACGCACGGGGCCGTGGAGCAGCGCCGAGCCCTTGGCACCACTCTAGCTTTGGCAAGCACAGCTGTGCCAGCGTGGCTCCGGCGGGCGTTTGGGCAGCTGCGGCCGGGCTGGGCGAATCTGCCCGGAGCGCGCCCGAGGAACGGCCCGGGCGGGCTGGGAGCGCCGGCAGATTTACTTTTGGCTCTGCAAATTTCCGTAAATTTCTTTTGCAAATATCCTGTGCTCGTGCCTACCGCCGAGCCCCCGGCGGGCGTGAGCGTTTGGGGACATCGCGGGGGGACATCGCTGCGCCTGCCCCGCTTTGGTGGATGCTGCCGTGGTCTCTGCTGACCCTGCACCCCGGGAGACGCGGCCCTGGCGGGGACGGGGACGGGGACGGGGACGGGGACGGGGACGGGGATGGGGACGAGGATGAGGACGAGGATGAGGACGAGCGCCTCAGCAGCCGGGTGGCCGGTGACAGTCGCGCTGGGACCCAGAGCCGCGGCGCTGGCACAGCTCGCGCGGGCGCCCCTGCAGCCAGGCGAGCGGCTGCGCGGGGCGAGGGGCAGCCGAAGGCAGAGCCCCCCCGGCCGCGGCACCGGGCCACGAGCCCTGCTGGAATGGCCGCAAGCAGTCGGCCGGGCGCAGGCGGGGCCCCGCAGAGGTGCCCTGCCGCAGCCGCTCTCTGCTAGCGAAGATGCAACGAGGGCCGAACCCAGCCGGGCTGGAGGGGGTTTAATCCCAGCAAGCGCGGAGCCGGGCGGCTGGCGCTGCGGGGCGGCTGCGGGGGGGCGTGTGCCCCTGGGAGCGGGGCTGCACCGCCGGCTCTGCCGCAGCGGCGAGGCTGCGCGTGGCTGCCGGGCTCAGCAGCGGTGCCACAACGCGGCTGCGAGTGGCAGTGTCTGCAGCGTAATCACAGCGGGAAAAGCAGTCGGAGCAATTAATAAGCAGGGAAGATCCTCGCGGCGCGAGCCGCTGCGGAGCAGGAGCGCCGGCACGGCGGGCGACGTCCTCCTCGGCACCTGAGCGGAGGGGAAAGCGTCAGGCTCCAAAACCGCCAGCGCCACCGCAACGTGCCCTCGGCAGCGGCGACCCTGCGGGCAGAGATGCGGCACACGACGCTCACGGAGGAAATCCGCCCCCGGGTCTGGGGCCGGCGAGGCGGCGGTGCCGGCCGTGCAGCGCTTGCCAGCCGCGGTGCTGGTGCCGCTGCGTTAACGGCGCGCGGGCGGGAGGAACACGGCAGGTATAATGCGGTGGGTATGGAAAAGGATTTAGAGCAATCACTTTGTCATCCGAAAGGAAAGATTCATTCAAACTGGACAAGAAAATTGTCCCATTCTCCGTTCTTGAAAAGAGTAAGAATTGGGCTGTTAACGCGTTCAGACGCTTTTGTACAGCTCGTCTTTGCCTCCGGTCTCCCGCCTTTGAGCATCTGGCCCCAAAACCCGGAGCAGCGCCGCGGCGAGGTGCACGTGCGGGCAGAGCGCCCTCGGCCCCGCAGCGCTCGCGTGGCCCAGCCGGAGCGTTCCCGCGCGGCCGGGAGGAACAGCCACCGATTCACACTTGCAAACAGGAAAACCGAAGGCAAACCGGCGATAGTTCACCCCGCCGTGCGGCAGGGCTGAGCATCCCGCGGGCAGCTGAGCGGCTCACGGAGGCGTTACGGGGCCCGGCGGGCCCAGAGCGGAGACGGGAACGGGTTTGCGGGAAGGGGGTCCAAAAGCCGGAGTCTGCCGATCGGACGTGTCGCGCTGCCGCTGCCGTGCATCCGGGATGCCGCTGCCGGAGAGGGTGGGATTTTCCCCAGCAATTCTCCCTGGAATTGGGCCTCTCGCTGCCGGGGCCCCAGCCTGGGCAACAGCAAACGGGAGGGACATAAATGAACGCAGCTATGCTGACGCGCGTAAAGGACCCTACAAAAACCCCAGCAGCAACAGTAACAAGAGATGATCAGAAAGCGCCAAGCCGGGTGACCTGGAAACCTCGTCTGCATGCACCCGGCGCCGCTGTCTTCCCCACGGCGCGGGGATGTGTTTGGGGAATTAAGCAAAGCACATCACTTCTTTTGCATAATTGAATTCTCTGCATATTTTTTTCTTTCTGTGCATAATCTTCCTTTCATGTTGTTCATGTACTTCCTAGATAATTCAGAGGTTACTTTCCTTGAAAAGAAAATACTGAAAGAACCTATGGCACTATATCCTTAAGTATTCCACTTGTTGTGAACTCCCCGAGGAAGCTTACAGACACTAAACATCAGTGGAAAAATATTCAATACATTTTCAGAACAGCTCTTTGTACTCGAAATACTCTGGTTTATATTAAAATATTCTAATTTCCCTGTAATTTATAAGAATTCATAGAAGCAAGAGGACTCTCTTTTTTCCAAATCCTGCTTAGCAGCGGCACCAGCAGCACCAAGCACAGTGCTCCATGGCGGCGGGCGGCGCGGGGCCGGGCAGTGTGGTCCTCACCGCTGGGCTGCAGCCAGCACCACGGCCGCATCCTGCACCACGGTCCGATGCAATCCCCTGCGGGAAACGTCCGCGGAGCGCGGCATGGCGGCGGCCGGGAGCAGCGCTGCTGCTAGCCGCACGCACGGAAGGGAAATCCGGGGAGGAAAGCAGCGGAAAATTGCTCACTGACATTTCGCCGGCCGCGGCGGCACCGCTCAGGCTCCGCCAGCACACGGGGGGCTGCGCAAACGAGCCCAGCGGCGGCGGCGGCACCGGGGGGACGGTGGTGTCGCGGGAGGGAGTCCAGCCAGGCTCGTCCCCGCGCCAGCCCACGGGACAGGCGCTGCGGCGGGATGCAGCAGCCCCCGGGCCGGAGATGCCCGTTGCACCTCGTGTTCCTGCATCGGCCCCGCTGCTGGCCCTGGTGCCCCATGTTCCCACGCCTGGCCGGCTCCGGTGCCCCACACTCCTGCACCAGCCTCCAGTGCCCCACGTTCCCGCGCCCGGCCGGACCCCAGCACCCCGCGTTCCCGCGCCAGCCCCACTGCCGGACCCCAGTGCCCCACGTTCCCGCGCCCGGCCGGCCCCAGTGCCCTGTGTTCCCATGCCGGCCCCGGCGCCCGGCATTCCCGCACCAGCCCCGGCAGGGCCCCGCGCTCCTCCCGGCATCCCGTGTCCCGGCCGTGCTGAGCGCCTGCACCGGAGACCAGGCAGGAAAAACCACCGTGGGATTCCCGGAGCCGAACGGGGCCCGGCGGCACCGGTGAGCGGGGCTGTGGAAGCGGCAGGGTGAGCTGAGCCGAGGCCGTTTCCCGTGTCCAAAGGGAATTTTCCATTCCTTATATGGGCCCAAGCGGAGGCTCCGGCGAGAAGCAAAGGAGCCAGGACAACGCAGTAGCTTCGCCCTGCCTGGGTCGAATTCATTTCTCCAAAGACCAGACCGGCCCTGCGAAGCCGGAGCCTCCAGCTGCTGCACCCGGGGCGCGTTCCCGGCGCGGGGCGGCACGGCGGCGGTCCCGGAGGGCACCGGGAAGGAGCCGCCCGGACTCCTAGCACTCCAGTGGTTAAAATGTTATCACTTTTATTCGTGTAATAGAGATGAAGTTCCTGGGCCTTCCAGGAGCATCAATCTAGAGATTTATTAACCAATTTAAAATACTATTGTCTTTCACTTCAATGTGAGATTGAGGTGTGTTGTCGGAGGAATATAAAGCTACAATCAGCGAGCCGCAGTGCTGGGAGACGCCGGTACCTGGAACTCAATAGATATTCATGAACATTCTCGTATTTAGTGAAGGAAATAACTTAATACCGACAGTGTCGATGGAATAATAGCCATTTCCTGGCTGACTTGCAGCCCTCAGAAAATGAGATTGCGCCTGCCTTCATTTTTCTTGTCTTCCGCGGGTTCCTTGCCGGGGAAGGCACCGCGGCGGATGCTGTGCGCATGCCAAATCAGCCGCCGCGCCGCCGTGCCGCCCGGCCCGCGCCGGGAACAGCCCCGCCGCACCGCCGCGCCGGGCGGGCGCAGGTTATAAATATCCCAATTATTATTGCAGCCGAAAGGAGGGCAGGCGGCGGCACCGGCATCCCGCGCCCGGCCCCACGCGTCCCCCCGTAGCGCGCACACACTCACGCGCACGCTCCCACATGCCGCGTAAATATTCATAACAAAATCAATTTGCACCGAAAGCTCCCGTCTGAAATCGCATCCCAGCGCAGCGGCTCGGCCCAGGCACGTGGGCGGGATGTCGCTGGAAATGCCACAGCCAGGGTGAATATATAGAACGGGGTAAATCTCTTGTAAGTAATTGTGATATGATTTCTCTTATTCCTCCATCATAAATGGCACTGAATTATTTTTTATCATTTTGAAGGCCGTCGGCGGGCACCGCTGTGCAGGCTCAGCGGACGAGGCTCCCTCCTGATCCGCACCGCCGGCAGCCGCGGGCCGTGGCAGAGCCCCGAGCGCGGCCGCGGGGACGGTGCCACGCAGAGGCAGGACCTGGGTTTGCTGGACCGGTGACCTCAAGGGACAAGTCACTAATCCTAAAGATCCTGTCAGTGTTAGAAGAGTTTATGTAAAAAATTAGCTAAGCATATTTCCCTAACTCCAGTAGAACCGCAGCTTGGAGAAAGCTCAAGTAAGGAAAAGTACTTCATATTTTAATGCTTTCATTTTATTTGCTTGCCTTACACCAGCTAATAGGAAAGGACGCAGCACATTTGGTCTGTGACGTCCAGGTCACATCGTGCTGTGCCCTGCGCCGGCTCGCGGGAAAAGGGGACGAGAGAGCGACCTGCGCCGTCCGGCAGCAAAGGGCACGCGGGGATGCCGGTCACCTCTCAGGTTTCGCTCTACATGGCTTTTAAGCTAATCTCGGTTTTGGTGGCCTAATCCCCCCGCAGGCCTAATTCCCGCCGTGCTCCCGCTGGCTCCTTGGCGCCCGGCAGAGCGGGACCATCCGGCAGCGCGCCGAGCCGCGGCGGTGTGCGCCCGGCGCCGGAGAAGGTCTCTCGCTTGCACGCGCCGAGGACAAAGCTGTACAGTAAAAACACTGATCTTCCAGTCTCAGGGAAAAGCTACAGCACCTACCAATCATTTTTATACCCGCTAAACAAAACCTGACAATGAGGATTTATTGCTTATAATATTAAGTGAAGTTTAATTTAGACCATCTATAAAAGTCCCATTCCAGAGTGTTTCCCAAAGATCCTCGATGCTTTAAAATAAAGAGGACAAATACTGAAGTGCTCTCTGAATGTTATGGGACAATTTCCTTTTATGTTGCCATTCAGCGACGTTTTCTCGCTGGCTGGAACCCAACATTTCGATGAATTTTTCAGACTGTATCATGCTCCTTCCCTCCCCAGCTGCCAGATGATGCTCGTGTGAACAAGCTCGCGCTGGCAGAGCAGTAACCGGCGCTCGGCTTCCCCGGGCGGCCCCGTGTTGATTTTGATGCTGTGCAGCTGGGCGCTGGCTCCGCGCGGCGAACGCAGCAGCACGTGCTCGGGGAGAGGCGGGGGCCGCGTTTCGGGTCTGGGTGCCCAAGCCGCTCTCCTGGGCACCACCGGCAGCTCCGCGTCCTCGGATGAGCCGGGCTGGGGCACGCGGAGCGGCGCGGGTTCCCACGCTCCTGCCACAGCCTCGCACGCTCCCCGGCCGAGCAGTGCCGCACCGCCAGCGCCCGGGCGGCTGCGGAGGTCCGGAGCTGCTTCCCAGGCTCGCTGGCTGCCAGCATTCCCCAGCACCCGAATGGCCGCGGAGGTCCAGAGCCGCTTCCCGGGCTCGCTGGCTGCTGGCGTTCCCCAGCGCCCGAATGGCCACGGAGGTCTGGAGCCGCTTCCCGGGCTCGCTGGCTGCTGGCGTTCCCCAGCGCCCGGGCGGCGCGAGGCTGCTCCGCATCGAGCCCCCGGATACACGCAGCGGAGCATGATCCGCTCAGCGCGGAGCTGGGAATGGCAAAGCGGTGATGGACAGCATTGCTACGGTGACTCAATCAGCTAAAGTCCTCCCGCTCATCCGCTCTCGTTACCGGTGAGGCTGGGAGGAGCGTTTGGAAAAAATTAGGCACCCAAGAGCGGGAGCGAGGAGCTCACCTGCACGCGGCGAGCGCCGCTGCCCGATGGGGTTCGCAGCTGCGGATGACGGAGGTGGCTTTGGGAAGCACCGCTTTAAAAATATGCATCATTTTAATTACACGTGGACACACACTTAAGTCCCAGTGAAGAAGAGCTGGACGGCACGGGCGGCGTGCTAGGAGCTCGGCCGGCCGCTGCTCAATCCAGGCGCACGCTTTGCACCCGGGTCGGGCAGAGCAGGAGCGGCTTCAGCCCGCTGGGAACAAAGATTTCTCTATTCTGTTATTAGCAGAAGAAGCATTAGAAGAAGACAGGTCTTTGGGGTCGGTGTCTGCAGAGCTCGTCGCGTTACTGCTTTTAACGTCTGTTCCTGAAACCTGGCTGTGACAAAGCCCTGCAAGGGCGTCCTGCCCCGGCCCCGCCGCCGGGCGAGCGCGGCAGCCAGACACGGCGAGCAGCCGCCGGGCAAACAGCCCTGCTGCTTCCGCAGCGATGGGACGTGACCGCCGAGGGAAACCCGCCGGGTCGCTCGGCCCAGCTCCTCCTAAACGGCCCCGGCCCGCGAGCAGCCCCCTTTGCTCCCTCCTCTCCTCCGCACAGTGAACCGGCGCTTCTAAAACACCCCAGAAATGATGGTAAATGTGTTTTAAAATTTTGTGACAGTGCATGCACAAATCACCAATTAAAGACTCCCTAAGTGCCCATTAACATGATAAGTCGTAACAGCTCCAAAAGAGACATTATTGTTTATCACGTCAGCGACCCGCAGATTAAGGGCTCCCCAAGTACACATCGCGGGAGGAGGCCGTGCCGGGAGCCGCTCGCCGCCCCGTGCCGGGAGCCGCGGCCGCCGGGAGCCCTTCGCCGGCCCCGCCGGACTGGTCACGCCTCAGCCCACCCCGCTTTGACACGGGCGTGAAAAATAAAGTCTCGTGACTCTCGTCTTCCCACTTACGCCCATTCCGCCTCATGGATCTGCCCCGGTTTGACCAGGAGTTTGATGTAATTCGGAGCCACTTAAAGCTATTATAACAAGCGGGTTCGGACAGAGAGTTTTACTCTCTTATTTGCAAACAGCATCGCATTTCTCCAGAAACTCTTCACTTTCCACTGAAAGACACGGCTCTCCCAGCCAAAACACGGCAGCCGAGAAGGGGAGTGTTGAACAGGAGATGCTGCCCCGGGAACGGGGCTGGTGCTGAGCCCCACGCGCTGCCCGGGGCCGGCGGGATGTGGGGCTGCCCCGGGAACGGGGCTGGTGCTGAGCCCCACGCACTGCTGGGGCGACGCCGCGTCCTTCGCCGGGAAGCCTGCAATTCGCTGCTCAAGCCGTAATGATGTCTCTTAATTTGCAGCGGCGCCCGTTACAAGCCGGGCCAGCTGATTATCCACAATATACAATTTGTGCAGGGAGCGCAAATTCCCAGGCCTATAAACATCCCATTTCCCATTCCGGCGGCACTGACAGAGTTGTACGGTTCAATTTCTGCTTAAAACCTCATCTGCTGCCTGGTCCCACGAAGAGCTCTCGGCTTTAGTCTGCTCGCCCCGATTAGTGTCTCAGGACCCAGAGTCGGGCCGGAATCGCTCTGAATTCCCCAAATCTCTCCATTAAACAGATCTCTTCTTGTTAGAGCCCATTTATTCAAGATGCAAACGACAGACCCGCCGCCCAGCTGAAATCATTTTCATCCAGAGCCAAATAACGCACTTTCATCTTCCTGGCATGAAGCAGCGCGCTATTAAAGATGGGAAGGCAACACGGGCAGGCGGCTTCGCTCCTCGCTCCGGGCCGTCCTCATCAATATTTCACCGGCGCAGGCACAGCGCCGGTTTAGTGCGGCTCCCGCGGCCGGCAGCGTGCGAGGGCAGCGGCTGCTCTGGGCCGTGCGCACGGGGATGGCGCGTATTCGTGCCAGATAGCGCAGGCGCGCACGAGCCGTGGGCACCGCAGCCCGGCTCCGAGCTCCGGCGCCCGCCCGTCCCGGAGCCGCACGCGTCCAGCGGAGCGCTCACTCGGCCCGAAATGCTGGCAGGGACCGGCCCTTCCCGCGGGTCGGCAGCCGGGGCAGCATCCTGGGCCGCCGCGCTTCGCCCCTGCAAGAGCCCCGTTTGCAGTGCGCTGGGCTGCGAAATTGGGGTCGAGGGGCTGCATCGGAAAACGGGGACAGGCCCCCCCGAGCAGGGCTGGTTAACGTCTGCTAGAAACAGCGGCGGTGCGGGTGATCAGTGGGGCAGGCGTGGGGCCCGTGGCCCTCTTGGCAGGGCAGGCGCCATCCCCCCGGGCGTGCATCGCCCTGCTGCGGGGCCGGGACGCCTGGTGCTGCCGCAGTCTCCAGCCCTGCAACCGCCAGGCGCCGCCGAGCGCTGCAGCTCGCCCGGGGCTGGAGTATTTTCCCCTCGCGTCTGCGTGCTCGACGCGGCTCCCGTGTCTGGCAGGTATATTGAATCGCTTTCCCGAACGCATACGGAGCGTATGAAATGCTATAGAACAATAAATACATTTAAAAAACGGGAAGGCGGCGTGTCAGCCAAGTAATTTCCCCTCAGTGAGAGGTGCTGGGAGAGGGAGCGGGGAAGTTGCTGCGATCTTATTTCAGACTTCATACGGCATCTGCAATAACATCAGGGCGAGCCAAAAAGAAACAACACGCAGCTTATGAACACCTTAAGTGCCTGTTGTACCTGTATTTACTCCATTAGGCTGTGTCACATCGCATTTGAGCTGCAGACTGTGCATCTCAGTCTGTGCACCACGCGGCGAGGTGGGAAGAGCTCTCCCAGGGCAGGAGGAGCCGCAGCCGGGCGGCCCTGGTGGGTGCGTGCCCGTGCCGATGCCCATGCCCATGCCCATGCCCATGCCCATGCCCGTGTCCATGCCCGTGTCCGTGCCCGTGCCTGCAAAGCCAGCGCACACGGTACAGGTGAGAGGCAGCAAAGTGCAGGAGTGAAGGCCCAGGCTGCTTCTTCCCAGGGCTGGAAACCCACCCGCAAGCCCAGCCGCGCTGCAGGGACCCGGCCGGTGCCGCCGCTGCATCGCCCCGGTGCCCGCTCCGCGCGGGGCAGAGGTGCCGCGGGCGCACGGGTCGGCACGGCCCGCGCGGGGCTGCGCTGCTCCGGCTGCTTTTGTTACGACCTCTCGGGGAGAGCGGCTCGGGCTCAGCCGCRCTGTTACCTTTGCAAAAAAGCAGCACAATTAACAACACACTAAAAGTATATTACTCTGGAGCAGAGCTTTACGGTGCGACCTGCCGCAGCGAGCTGCTCCGAGTGGACCCTTCTGCCCCAGCTCTGTAAGCGGTTATGGGTAATAAGCTGCCTGTACTTAAAAAAATATAGCGAGCGTGTCTGACTGCGCTGAAGAGGCTGGGCTGTCTAACCTTTAGTGCAGCCTGCGACACGACGCGGCATGATTTATTAGCGTAAGGCAGTGATCTGCATGTGATGGATAACAGTAGTTCATTATAAGTCTGAAGTAAAAATTAATTGTAGCACATTGGAAAAGGTCACAATTCCCTCTCTAAACTTCATAGGATCAGTCAAAATACCATAGAACAAAATGCAAAGGTGATAAAAAATAAGTATTCTGCAAAAATAGATAGATAGATGGATGGATGTATAGATAGCTAGATAGATAGGTGGATAGATAGATAGATAGGTGGATAGATGGATGGATGGATGGATGGATGGATGGATGGATGGATGGATGGATGGATAGACAGTCTGGATTATGCAGCCAGATGAGAGCAATCCAGGTGCTGTTTCTCCTTCCACTTGCTCCCTGTCCTCCCTCAGACCTCAGCATATCTCCCACCATCATTTCTTTGCCGTGCTCCCCGCCGGCGGCAGTGAGCCAGCCCTGCGGCAGCGCTGCCCCGCGCACGGCGAAGCCGCGGCTCTCACGCCTGCCCCGCCGCGGGGAGCTCAGGGGAGCTGCGAATTTCCGGGGAGAGCCGAGGTTTTCCCCAGCCCCGGTGCTCGGCGCCCGGGCGGGAGCCTCCGCGCAGCCTCGGATGCTGCTGGGGCCACGGCCGGGCTCCCCGCGCAGCGCTGCGCCCCGCGGTTCGGCTCCCGCGAGCAGCGTCTGGCGCCCGTTTCGGTTTGCCGTCACGAAACTTTGAGGATCCATGCAGGTTTAAGGCTGTTTTAATGGCAAACTATCCATGAAGGAAGGGATTAACGGGCAGCTGTTAAGACAGCTTCATGGTCCCTGCTGGAGGCAACGAAAGGGGGAGGAATGAGGATGCAGGGGGATTTCKCCCCAAAGCATCCATCTTCACGGCTCCAGGGTTCAGAGGACCCTGGGACCACGGTGAGGGGCACGTTGGCACCTGCCCGCTGTCCTGACCGGGTCATGCTGCAGCGCTGCACCTCCAGCGGCAGAGCGGTTCCCCCCTTTTGCAGCGTGATCAGTCGTTCGCGATCCTTTCGCGTCCTACGGCACCAGCTGAAGTGTCCCTGTGTCCCCAGAAAGTGAAGCAGCTTGAGCTTCTCTGGTGCAAATACACAAGGAAAATGCAAATTGGATCAAATATTTACTGCAAATGCATTTGAGCTAATATTGAATTAGAAGTTCAGGAGCGTGCATTTGTGACTCACAGTGTATGCTGCATTGCTGAGATATCCAGGTCGTGCATCGAGAGAACAGGAACAAGCCCCTACGATTTGTTCAGTTGATCGACACGGTGAAAACGTGGGTCAAACCCAGCCTTTGTTCTTCAGTCACACGCTGCTCGTTTTGCCGCTTCACGGGGCCGCGGGAGCCCAGCAGCGCGGTTGCACCCCGCTTCGCCTGGGTTCGGGTGCCGCGGCCGGCACAGCGCCGATTCCCGGTGCTGAACGTGCACGGTGCCGTTCTCCCAGAGACGATCCTGGGAAGAAGCTGTACATTATTTAGGATACACAGTCAGCGGAGAATGTCAGAACTGGCTTGTGAGCGCCTAACGAAATGATAACATTTGCTGAATAAATTATCTGTTGCAATTTTTTTTTTTCTCAGCTTTGGTGTGTTATGATGGTGCAAGACAATAAAACTTTTATTTATGCCTGTCTGTAAGCTGGTCGCTGACAGCGGGGAGACATGAATGATAACCTGAACGCTGCGTTGCATCCTCTCCCCATGAACCCTGCTAATATTAGTTCGTCCAAAGTGCGAGGCCCTGAAATAAGAGCTGATGAATGGAAACTAAAGCAGACACTTGACCCTCCTGACGCGCAAGCTCCTCCGCGAGAGCCGGGTGTTTCCAGCACCTGCTCCGTTTGCTGAATACTGATAATTTTGCTGAGCTCTGGGACATGCACAGCGCAGCCGGACCTGGGGCTGCCCACCACGTCGGCACGGAGCACTGCGCAGCTCGGCTCCCGGCAGCGCGCGGGCTGCAGTCGGGGCAGCGCGGAGCAAAGGACGCGGGGAGAGATCGCGCACGCAGCCCGCCAGCACCCGGCTGGGGCCCTCGGTCGGCTGCTCCGGGTGCGGCAGCAGAAGTTAAAGCCAGCACAGTTCAGAGGAGCTGGGTTTAGACAGGATGTTTAGCTCCGTTAGAGACGTCTTGGCCAGGACCGTGCTGGATCCTCTATCACTGGAAGTTTTCAGATAAGGACCAGCTGTCTCGCTAGCAGACCTGCAGCTGCTCACGGCGAGGTTATCTGGCCTGGGCACGTGCTGGGGGGCGACGTGCAGGGGGGCGACGTGCAGGGGGGGACGTGCAGGGGGGGACGTGCAGGGGCCTGCACCCACCTTGCAGCGCCAGGGAGAGCTCCCCGTGCCCCCCCGCGGCCCCACGCCGTCGGTCCGGTGAGGGGCATCGCGCCTCTCGCCCGGGGCGGCAGCACCCGGCGCGGTGCCGGGTCAGGCTCAGGTGCACACCGCTGGGTCCCGCGCCGCTCGCGAGCCGCCGCTGCCCGAGCCGCCATGCGCAGAGGCATGCCGGCACCACCGACGCTGCCGCGAAGAGCAGGACGCGCGTGCTCGAAGGCACCGCCAAGGTTAGGGAATGACCTTGACAACTTTTGTAGACAATAATTTCTAAATTTTAACAATGGGGGGAAGGAAAAAAGACATCTAATTAACAAAACCGCACAGCACGGTTCAGCACAAACTTTGGGGCGATTTCTTTTTCCTTTTGCTTCAGTGACTTCAGAAGAACATGAACCATCCAATTATCCAATCATTTTTACACCCTCCGAGTCGCAGCTCGGAAAGGGGAAAGGTCAGCACGTTCCAGAGAGCAGGACTACGACGCCTCCATTTTCTCTAATATCTGTCTGTTTAATTACTGGAACAATTGTTTGAACATTTTAATATATTAATTTAGCAGGAGGATAATTGTACGATTACAAATTCACTTTGGCCACGATAAACCAAAAAGCTGGCCCGTCTGCTAAAACACAATCCAGAATTTGCAGAGGGGGCAAAAGAAGAGAAAAGAAAGAAAATGGGTGCTGGTTTCCCTCACCACATCTCAGCATGTAAAATACCCAGCGGAGCCCAAAGCTGCACGTCCCCCCCAGCTCCCGGCGTCCCGCTGCGCTGGGGAGCAGCACTAACTTGTGCCTGGGGACATCGACCTGCGCGGGGGCCGAGACCCTGCACGGCCGCGGAGGCGGCGGCAGCCAAAGGGGAGAGAACGGGAACTTTTAACTGAGCTTTTAATGGAAAATTCCATCCCRCCACGTCTCTTGGGAAGGTGTTCCCTTTAAATTTTTCATTTTCCTCCCCGAAAGAGTTGAAAACATTGAAACATCAACATTTTGGTGTCAAAGCACTTGTGTTTTGACTTTTAACAAAGCAGTTCAGATTTTGTTTGAAATATCAATACAGACTATTTAGTAAATTTATAGCAAAAGTATGTAAACAGAGGTCAGCACCGAAACGCGATGTTTTGAAGCGGCTGGAGGGGAACATCTCGCGCAGCGAGCCGGCGGGTTTCGTTTACCGAAGGAGCGAGGCTGGGCTCTCCCGGCCCCGTCCCAGGCAGGGCTGCAGCACCGGCGGGGATGGGAGGAGAGGTTGGTCCTGCCGCAGGGCACCGCCGAAATGGCAGCTGGCCCGAGCATCCGCCAGGGCACCAGGAAGGGCTCATGCGGGCGCCCAGCTCCGTGCGCCCAGCTCCGTGCACCCAGCTCCGTGCACCGCGGCACGCTCCAGCACGGACCCGCCGGGCAGCCGCTTCCACCCCGCAGGCAGCCCCAGTGCATAGGGACCCGCCGAGGAGCCGGTCCCGAGGCCGGCGGGTGGCTCGGGTGCATCTCCTCCAACGCTCAGCCGTGTTTCTGCCGCCGCGCCAGGGAGAAGATTGGTCTTTAACAGCTATTCATAGAAATGTCACAAAGTGTAAACACCAGGCAACCTTTGCTTCCCGCCTCCCTCCTCCGGGGGCCGCAACAAATGCAGTAACRCAGCCAGCGCTTTCTAAACGATACCACCTCCCCTCTTAAGTAAATTAGTACCAAACCCACTGGGCTTGGCGCCTCCGCTGGCTTTCAGACCAGGTGTCCCCCTGCCTCCAGCAGCCTCCTG
>PTFA01000071.1:948388-1082370 GCA_003342895.1 Casuarius casuarius | reverse complement strand
GCCAGGCCACCGCGTCTCTGCCCCACTCAGTCCCGCTTCCCAGGAGAGCCCCGGGCATCGCTGCCCCGGCCACCCCGCAGGCACGTGGCTCCGGCTGCCTTTGCGCCAGCTCTCGGCACCATTCCTCACGCTAATGCTATTTCCAATTATCAGCAAAGTTCCCTGCTTTCTGCCTCTGTCCAGTATCTTCAGGAGCATCTCAGTGCAGATAGCAATTACATAATCCATCCGCGGCAGGACAATCAGTCACACTCTAAATTAAGCATCTCAAATAAGGATTTATTAGAATTAATCAGTCAATTAATGTATGGTCATGAAATAGAGTTTATTAAAATACATTTAAGTGTATTAACTATTAAATAAGATAGATATTGGTTGCAGAGATGGCAGAAGACATTCCAGTCATACTCCCTCATACAAATGCAGACAGACAGAAACACTGGAGCAAGATCTGTGCAAACAGCGAGGTGATGCCGGTCACTCGGGAAATGCTCGGCACAGACAGCCGGCGCAGGGAGCAAGGGCAGAGCAGGGGATCTCGCCCCTCCAAAACCGGGGGAGGCGATACCGGCCGCCCAAAGCGCCCCCAAAYACCC
This sequence comes from Casuarius casuarius, assembly GCA_003342895.1. Lineage (NCBI taxonomy): Eukaryota > Metazoa > Chordata > Aves > Casuariiformes > Casuariidae > Casuarius > Casuarius casuarius. The sequence goes on along the minus strand of PTFA01000071.1, from coordinate 1,081,774 downwards.
CCTCCATCTCCCTGAACACGGAGCACAAGGCAACGAGCATGGGCAGAAATCTGAACTACGCTGTGAAAACAGTGCTAAAAACCTGCACAAAATCGTAATGTGATTAGTGGTACCGAGTGGATGCTGCTTCCTCCAGCCAGATGCGAGGAGGCTGGAGAGAGCTGTCATGCAGGAGACAAAGAATTAAGCAGGGCTCGTCCAAACAGGCCCGCCAAGCTGGGGGAAGCTCCTTGCTTCACCAGGGTGGTAACGCAGCCACAGCCGGGAGGGAGCCCGACGCGCAGCCGCCCTCCGCTCGCCGCATGGCTTGGCAGGGTTGACGGCAGCATCCTTCCTGCCCCAGGAGACAACCGGCAGCCTCCCAAGCAAAGCAGCGCCGCGAGGGCAGAGCACGCGAGCCGGCGCAGCACGTCGAGCCGTGCCACGTGTGAGGGTGGTGGGCAGGACCCACGCACCCGGCAGCGCAGTCTGCACGCACCGTGGCAGCCGCTGGCACGTGCCGCCTGCCCTCGCTGTGGGATGGACATCTCCGCTTAGCTACCAGCCGGCTGCATCGCTGCCTTCCCTCCTCTTCTAGAGCATCTCCCGTCATTGCCATTGCTATTGCCAGCCGCTCCGATCATCCCATTTATACTTTGCACTTATACAGCACTTTGCACTTTCAAAGCAGACCTTAACTAATTAATCAGATGTTAATGATTCCTCAAAGGTGCAGCCGACCAGACAGCTATCAATCGCTGCCGCTCCCTCCACATCTCCCCCGCCTCCACAATTAGATTCCAGCAGATTTTCCTCCTGCTTTGCTCTATTTTCCCTGTGGCCTGTTCGGGGGAAGGCAGGCGCAGCAAGCATCCATCAATCCCGCGCTCTCATTAGCGATGCATAGCAAGCAGGGCTCGGCCGCGCTCACCGCGACTACCTCCAGCCCGGGAGCGCGGGCAGGCTGAGCAGCAAGCGCACACACAGGCATTTGTTTCATGCTGAAAAAAAGCTGAATTTGTTCTTAGAAAAATGATGCAGCCCAGGGAAGAGCTCTTACTTCTGCTACTCACACGGAGGCGGAGGCGTGCTCCTCCCAGGTTACACGAGACAGAGGCCACGAGACAAGGCGGCAGCCAGGCTGCAGCCCACCTGCAGCAGGGAAGGACGCAGCAGAGAAGCCCATGGCGATATTGGCCCTTTTCTTGCACGGGCCCCACTCCTACGGCCAGTGCCCTCCCCAGGGATCACTGCCACAGGATTAGGCAAATTCCTCCTTCCAGGTGCAATGTGTGATGAATCTAACCTGTGGGGCTTTGCACTGCCCTTTCCTGATGAAAAATACGGGGAGGGGAAGAAAGGGAAGAGGGCAAAGCAAAAATATGGATCTTTATTATATGCAAAAATATTCCAAGACAATGCAAATTAAGCAATTTAAGTCTCGCAGGCATTCCTCTGTGCACCGTTATTAAAAGTTCCCAGCCTGGAATTGCAATTTCTAATCACAAGCAAAATCCAAAGGAGGCCGAGCAAGAGCCGGGCGAGGGCAGACCTGGGGATCGCGGAGCACGAGTGGCCGACGAGGTGCCGCTTGACGGACGTTAATTATTGACAGCCTCTTGCAGACAGGAATATCAAATGTTCGGTGTAAAGGAGCAAGTGCGCTGGAGTGTGGGGCAAATACTCAAAAGTGTTTTGATACTGTACTAAAGGCCCAGGACCAAACCCAAGAGCACTAATTAATCCCGCTCCCCGTGCCTCCTCCCCGCAGCCCCGGGCCTCTCACCTTCCCCGCCTCCGAACGGGGAGGAACGGCAGCGGCCGAGGAGGGCCAGGGCAGCGTGGACCAGGAGCAGCACGGGGATATGTGGGCTAATTAGTTAGCAGCTGTAAGGTATTCTGCAGAAGCATATGAAATACGTAATTATAATTACAATAATAGCAACTCTATGAGCAATGCAGCAGTGATGAATTCACTTCAGCAGTGGTGATACAACCTGACAGGGCTTATCACAGGGAACGTTATATCCAATTAGCAATTAACCGTGCCGCAGTCACTGTGCCGAACACCCCTTGTGCAGCCATCGGCTCACGCTGGAGGAGCCTCCACCTCCTCCAAATTCCCCGTGCGAGCCGTGGAGCGCGGCTGGTGCGGCTCCGTCCTGTTGCTGCTTCCTGGGCCCCACGACAGCGCTGGGAGACCCTGCGGAGCCGAGGGAGACGTCGCCGGGTGCTGCGGAGCCTCCCCGAGACGAGCCCGCAGCTGGACCTGGTGCTTGGCACGGGACACCTGCAGCGACAGAGCACCGATGGCTGCTGGCACTTGTCAGGAAAGCGGCACCCCGTGATGGGTGGAGGCTGGTCACCTCTATTTAGAGGCCAATAGTGATGGAACAGCGTCTCCTGGCCAAGGGACTCCCCACTGCTCTATGCCACCATCACCCGCCACCCCCCTCCAGCACCTCCCTTCGGACCCTCTCCCCCACGTCCAGGCCGGTTCCTGCCTCCTGCAGCTGCCTGCTCTCGCGAAACGCGCGGGACTCGCCCCCCCGCAGACCCCAGCCCTCCCGCAACGCCCGCCTAAGCGGCAGCGCGCCGAAACCCACCCGTGGGAACGGGGCACTGCGTGTGTGCAGGGACCACCCCCAGCACCCTCGCCTGCAGCCCCTGTTCCCGTGGGAAACCGGGCAAAAGGGAAGACCCAGAAGAGGCAGGTAGGCAGCAGTCGGTGGTGGTAACTGCTAAGGTGCCTCCAAAGGCAGCGGGATGAGACGAGCCTCAGCTGCCAAACGCTGCTGCTGATGCTTTCCTAAAATACCCTCCGGAACAGAAACCTCAGAAGTTACTAAAAGCAAAGAGGAGAGGACAGTGACATCCCTCCCCTCAGGGCAGCCGCTCAGTTCCCTCCTCCTCCCCTGCCAACCCTGTCCAAAGCCCCATCGAGGGGACATGCGGCAGCAGGAGTGAGGAGCACAAATGCACACGGGGCAGCACAAACACAGGACTGTTACCCACCTTCTCAAGGGGCCACCATAAGTATCTCTGATCCCAGAAAGGAAGCAATAAAAAGGAAGTGAACTTTGAGAAAATAAACACAAGCTCCAAGGAAAAGAAGAAACCAGGACATTTCAGCTCAGATCCCAGTGAAAGTGCTCATCACTTAGGAAGCGCTGGATGACCTCTTTGGCCCAAGTAATAGAAATAGGATGAAATTTAATAGCATAAAGCACACAGTCCTGCATTTAGGGACTAATAATGATGAAACACTCACCTTAAACTGTGAACACCTCAGCTGGAGGCACCAGGAGAAGAAAGCAGCCGGGTCAGGCACAAAGCAGCTGCTCCCAGCAAGACACTGCCACCACGAAGGGAAGCCCAAGCCCAAGCCCAAGCCCAAGCCCAAGCCCAAGCCCAAGCCCAAGCCCAAGCCCAAGCCCAAGCCCAAGCCCAAGCCCAGCTCCCAACACACCCACCATCACCCACTCTCCTGTTACCTTCTAGCTGCTAATTAGTTTTCCTACTGCTTTTAAAGAGCTATAGTTGAGGTGAGCAGTTTCACCTGCTGAAGGTGTCCCTCTGTGCTGAAGGGAGAAGGAGCCTTCTCCTGATCTCCTCTTCCTCCTGGTGAACTTTCAAACTGATGCTCCTGTCTTAGAGCCCCCCGGCTGTGTTGCATTTCACACCTTCGCCGTTCGACATTTGCCGTGTATTCCTGTGCTGTACTTTTATACTTATTCTTAATGGTCCAATCTGATCTCTGCTTTTTGTACAGTTTCTTTCTGTATCTGAAGTCACCAAGTGTCTCATGGTTCTTCTACTCAAGCTAGCTTGTGTGCCACTAAAAATGTTTATTTAAGGAACTGCCTTATTTGCTCGTCTCATTTCCATCAGCTTTGTTTCCAAGGGAACTATACCCATTAATTCTCTAAATTTACTCTTAAGTCCACTGTTTCCACTTTGCTTTTCTTTCCCTTTCCTTTCCCAGGAATTATGAATTTTATTGTTTCATGGTCATTCTCTCTAGGACAACCCGCTGCCTTCACATGCCCAGCCAGATCCTCACAGTCATTAGGAGCAAATCTAGAAGAGCTTCCTCTCCATTTCCAATGATACCTTATATGTTTTACAAGTTGTTCGGTACAGAGGAGTTCGACAGGCCGATGTGCAATACGCTAAAGAGCAATCGAGAGGAGCGGGTGAAAGCAGAGACGGGAAAAGGGATTTGCTCAGTTGAGAGCAAAGTCCGAGGGGAAACGAGGACAGTTTCCAGGGATGGAAAAGGCAACCGAAAGCGGAGTAGCGCACTCCTCCCAATCGCTGTGGCCATGGGAGAAGGAATTTACGGGAAAGGAAGGGAGACTCGGCGGTGTAGCCAGGTCAGCGAGGCAGCAGGGCAGCGGCAGGGCGGCAGAGCCCCGTCGCTGGGGGTTTCGGGGCAGGACGGACAACGGGCGAGCGCCTGCGAGCAACGGTGCAGCCACCGCGACCCTGCCTCGGCTCCCCGCACACCGCCGACACCACGGCGATCTCCTGCCGATGACACCGCCGGGCCACCGGGGCGTCGCTTCTCCGTTATGCGCGTGACTAACGACGCTGGCTAATTAATAAGCAATGGAAGTGTAAACAATTGTGTCAAAGGGAATATAATTATTGGCAATATAATATGATTGTGATTAATACAATTAGACTCCCTAATTGCATTAGTAAACCCAAAAACTAGCTCCAGGTCACGAATTCGACTGAAATCCCCGGCCAGACCAGCGTCCTCCCTCCCCGTCGGCCGGGAGCGGCGGGCGCCGGCGGGGACGGGGCAGCGGCTCCAGCACCGAGCACCGCCGCGGCGGGTCCCCACAGCCACCCGCTGCGGGAGCACTGCCGTGGGGCAGCCGGGGCCGGACCCGCCGGCGGGATTTCGCACGAGGTCAGAGGACGTCCGAAGACGCCCGGTGCAGTTGTTTCGCAGCAGCCGGGCTGTCCCAGCCCACGCCGTGACGTGCACGGCACGAGGACGGCAGCTCAGCTGGCCGGGCAGCTAGTTCCAATTACTGGTGATGAAAATCTAATTATCGGCTTTAATGGGAGCTGAATTGGGCCTGAAGAATCCACGAACAATTACTCCGGGTCCCCGTTAGATTAAATGGGAGCGATAGAATAGTCCCACTGCATTATCATGCAGAAACCAGAGGTGAATAAAGGCAGAATAAAAACTTTGTCCATCAGATTTTTGCTTCCAAAGGCAGGAAACCAGGCGAGAGTGATTATGAGAGCTGAACTCGACCCATGCTATTGGGAGGGCATGCCAGGGACAGCCGCATTACTGCAGAGCCCTCTTCCCTGAGTCTTTCTGAATTTGTATTATATTTAAATCAATAAAGAAGTGGAACTCAGTAAAATGCCATTTACCTCTTAGACCTATTTGCCTAGTCGGAAAGGTGAATTGGAACCAGAAGCGACGACTTGCTAGGTTAAGGACGACCTATCGAAAGCAATCTTCCCATATTGGTCATGAACTTCTAGAATTTAGAATTCGAGTTAATACGGAAAATGCTCAGGTAAATTAAAAATGTGCATATTTACACAAACAAACGCAAGTTGCTATGCAGCTCAAAGACGTCCTCAGAGGGGTTCGCAGCTACCCGCGTGCGTTTCTGGGCCATCCGACGCTGCAGGACGCCCCAGGGCCGACTCCAGCGGTGGGACGGCGCCGAGCCGGGGCCGGGCCGGTGGCACACCGTTCGCGCGGCAGCACGGGGCCGCCTGCCTGAGCCTCCAGATTTATYGCGGATGTAAGTGTGGGAGAACTGAGACCATTTTTAAGACGTGTATTATCCATCCGCTAGACTGTGACGGCTCTTTGTGAGCTGTAACGCTCTACCATATAAAAGCAGTATTTAGGATCTATTTTAAAATTCATATTTTCTACCACATAGAACATAACGGCTCCTTGGGAGCCAATTTAATGATTATCAGATAGATATGTTGTTAGAGTTATTTTTTTTTAAGACACACATTTATTTAGAGACCATTTTAAAAACGTGCATTCTGTACAAGCTACCCTGGAAACGCTCCCCCGAACGCCCCTCTCAGGCTCGCCAGACCGACCGCTAGGACTTCTTATTCTAAAGRGCGGTTCAAAGCAACGAGGCGGTGCCGAGGGAGAGGCCGGCCTGGCCCTTCCCTGGGTGCAACACGAAACGGTGGTTTTGTGTGTTGTCACGGTACCGAGGGACCGCCGGTAACTCGGGGATGCTCAGAGCCAGCGCACAGGGGACCGCGGGGACCGCGCGGAGCAGAGGAAAGGACTCACATCCACCTACCCTGGTGCCTCCTACTTGTACCGTTCTTGCCAAATTTCCAAGGGYTGTGCAGTATCTATGTACTTCCTCAACACTTAGCTATGCAATGGTCTTGATAATTCGGACTAATTGCATTCCTAGATATTTGTATTTCATCAAAAGCCTCTGAACACACCTTCCCCGAGGTCTAAAGAGGGTTGCTCTCCCACCCAGCCCCTGAGTCAACCTTCGCTGCCCAGAGAAGAATAAGCTTTAACTTYGAGCTGCGCCTCAGCCTCAAACCCGGGGTCCTTCTGGATGCTCGTAGGCTTCCAGCATGTTTTCGTAGGAGGCAGAGCCGTGAGGACGGGCTCAGCCCCGCGCTGTGCTCCGAGGAGGGACCGGCACGCTCCAAGTACGCGCCACAGCCACGGCCGGACGCAGCACCCGCCTCCTTCCCAGCTTCCCTCCTCGGGCCAGCTCGGGCGCCGGCTGTGCCAGTTTTGCTGGGTCCTTTTCCAGCCGGGGAGCAGCCGGAGCSGCTCCGCGATGCTCCTTGCAGAGCGTGCAAGGCCGCGCAGGGCATTTTACACGTGCCCCGAGTTTCCAKCAGCCCCAGGCAGGAGCTGTGGTCCCAGGTGGGAGGCTCGGTGCGAAGGCGGCTCTGAGACGGCAGATATGAACTCCTCCGCTTGAGCAGGACGGGATTTGGCACAGGGTTTCCTGCATCTTCCAGAGAAAGCCCAGATCTCCCCAAGCCCGTCCTGGTTACCGCCACTTCTGCTGCAGGTCCTCGTGCTCCAGTCTCTCCCTCTGTACCTAAAATACCRTTTTAAACACAGTCTCTTTTATATATGAGTTGTGTGATTAAAATTTGCCAGAGCACCTGGACATAACGATCCCCGTTTGCTGGTCTAATCACTGCGATCTCTTCCCTCCCGGCACAGCAAGGGATTTGACGCTGYGCTGGGTTTTTTCAACTTTCACATTAGAGTTTATAAAATTCTCATTCCAGCCTTAGCATACCAGGTTCCTAATCCCATTACAGCCAATTAGCCGCTTTCCGTGCACCAGCGGGGCGGGTGGGCTCACACGGCCAGGGCCGCGTGGCCGGTTGTCTCCTTTGCAAAACGCGGCAGACATCTCCCCCCCGGAGCGATGCTGGGGCTGCCGTTCCCGGGAAGCACGGGAGCCGGTCGGATTCCCGGCTGCGAGCATCGAAGGCGACCTGCGCTCTGCACGTGCTGAAATTGGGGAAAACTGGAAAAGTTKAACCTTAAAGCAAACTCTCCAAGAGGTCTGTGCCGGCGCCGCGCGGGAAGCGAGCAAGAACCGCCCCGAGCGGCAGGTTTGCGCTAGACGCAGGCGAGCGGATCCAAGGCCCAGCTTTAAAATGAAGGTAGAAAATCACTTTTTGGGGCAAAATTGTCCTTTGTTTATAGCAAAAGGCAGATTTATGGGTTAATAAACATCTACAATTAGCCTCTGAAAAAATATACTCAGGTAGACAGGAATTATTCATTCAAATTAACTATAAATTAAGATCAACCTAATTTATGTCCATTAAAATGGAAAAGCACATTATCTCCCATTCAAAGGAATTTGTATTTGATGCAAATAGAACAAATTCAGAAACTTTAGAAATGTTCTCTGATTGTTCATTTGCATCGTTAACCAACGTAGAATGGGACTATGATTTAAAAATGGGAGAACAGAAGGAACAATAATTAGTTATGTAAATAATGTGGCATTCTTGTTTATAATTAGTTCAAGAATAAAATAAAATTCACGCATGTCACAGGACTAATTTTCGTATGCAAATTAACAATCAAAATTATAAACGGTAATAATGCAGTTTGGGAGAATGTGGCATTTTTAATTTATTAGGCGAGGCATAAGCGAAAGCTGATTCCAGTTGACGTCGGGAGATTTCAAAGGTTCCTCCGGGATGGGGAAAACATGCAAAAGGAGAGAAAACGGGGGGGACGCGGGGCGCCCACCTGTCTGAGCTGCCTCCCGCAGCGGCGAGGAGGGACAGCCCGGCCTCGGCTCCAAAACGCCCATCTTCACCCCAAAAACATGTGTGTGTGAAGTCTGCAGACTCCCACGGCAAGTCTCTCTTTCCCAGCGCAGCAGCTTCCTCCCCAAACCACCCGGCGGTCCAGGCCCGCGGGACCACGCGGAGCAAAACCCCCGAGCCGTTTCCTTGGAAAGCCCCATCCCGGCCCGGCCCCGACCTCCCTGCTCCAGACCCTGCCGCGAATTTCGGTCCCCGAGGTCTAACCAGCCCCAGCAGCGGCAGCAGCTTCCAGCGTCTCCGTTGCGGCGCAGGAGGGCCGAGCGGGGCGGAYGGGCTCCCGCGGTCCCGGCGGGTTCCCGTGCTGCTGCTCGACGGCACCGAGCCCCCGGGAGCCCCCGGCCGGGCCGGCAGCAGCTCCGCTCCCGCACGGACCCGGGAGCAGCATCGGCTGGGCCCCGCCGGGCACAGGGAGCTCAGGAACGCCAGGGATTGTCGGGTATTAATTATTAATTGTGGCTCATCTTGCTTCAMGTGCGGAGCAGGAGTCAGATCCTGCATCGGGGAGGACGGGACATCTCAGGAACAGCAATTCCTGGACTTAAGATACGCTTCCCGCTTCAGCTCAGCACCGGGCCGGTCTCTCAGCGGAGCCCAGACAAGCGTGTTTTATAGTAAAAGCAAGCGCAGTAACGTTAATTAAGGCTGCTCGGGCTGGYGCTGCTGCGGCCCCGCGAAGGGAGGCGGCGCGGGCTCTGCCGGGCTCCCCCGGCTCCGGCAGCAGCTCCCCCACCAACCCGGCCCCGCGCCGCCGGCTGCCGCAGCACAGACCCTACGGGGGACCACGTGCAAACAGGGGATTTTAAAACCAGGGGAAATAATGCCAGCGGTGAGCAGACACCGGCACAGCTGCTTGTCGAAGCCCCGTGCAGCCCAGTTGCATCACTTTCTCCCCAGCACAGATTTGGGTGTGAAACGGGTATTTCCAGAGGTCGCTTGCAACTGGGAATGCAGAGGCCAAAGCCGGGGGCTGCCTGGGGGCCAGGGGCAGTGCTGCCCGGGGGCTGCTGCGGATGGGGCCGGACGAGGCCAGGCGGGAGCTTCGAGACAGGGCGCACAGTGCTGCGCTGCAGCCCGCGGCCGCCCCCCACCACCCGCAAAGCCCCTCCGAGCGGGTCCATGGGGCGGGCGGGAGCGACCCCCTCCCCAGCCAAGCCAAGTTTCACTGCAAAATGTCTTGTGGAAGACGAGGTGCTTAAAATACCTGAAGGAGGGAACCGCAGTCCCGCTCGGAGCGTTGCAAAGCGGCTGCTGGGGGCTGTTTACTGCCGTCACTCAGGCCCCTGGTTGCCAAACCACCGACTGCACCTTCCTGTCAATCCAACACTTTTAGGGTAATTTAACTTAATAACACCTCTGTCTGCACGAGCGTTTGTATCTGAAGGGTTATTACCGTAGCGGTTATTTTAGGGTGGTTAATGGCGCGAGGCAGATGCTGAAGTGACAGGGCAGGGACGCAGGCGGCGGCTCGGGGTTCGCCCCAAACCCGCTCCTCGCTCTGCAAAACTTACCCCCTTCCCTACACGGGCCCTCGTAAACCATCAGCACTTTTCCCCCAGGTTCGCACACACCATTAATGCTTCGTTTAGAAGAACCGAGGGGCCCTGCTGCCGCCTCCCCGGCCCCCGGCGCGTTTCCCCCCCCGCCGTTTCCCCGGGGTAGCCCCGGCTGGACGTCGCCCCTTCCCAGCAGCATCCCCGGGCGCCCTGCAGCCTCCCCGCCGCGGCAGCCCCGGCATCGCCGAGCACAGCGAGACCTCGCGTGGTGCCCGTGCCCTGCGCCCCGGCACCCTGCACCGTCCTGCGCCCCGGCACCCTGCACCGTCCCGTGCCACCCCCGGGCCCGGTGACCTTGAGGGGCTCCGCTCTCTGGCTCAGCTGCAGTCAGAAGATTAAATTCTGCTCCTGTCCTGGGAATTTGATGATAAAAAGTCCCTTCTAGACAGAATCTGGATAATGAACAGCTCCCTGGCTTCGCAGGGGGAAGAGAGCGCGTGGAGTTATTACTGCATTAAAAAATCTCCAAAGTCAACTAAATTCAGCACAGAAGCCGAGGAGCAGAATTCTTCTTCATTRCAGCAAGGTAGTGCATTAAACATTATAAATAATGCCATGCTAATTGCCAGATGGGCCGCGCGGATGGCTGCGGGCGCTGCAGCGGGTGTGCTGACGCGCGGGCAGAAACTCRCGCTCCCTCGTCCCCCCCGTCTTCCGCTGTCCGTCACCCGGCTCCGCGATAGCCGGGGAGCGACTTCTCCAGCAGGAAAACACACTTCCAGCAAGCATGAAAATACAGGATCAGAGCGCCAGGGGACTGCGACGCCGCGACGAACGCGTGGCTCGGAGCAAGCGGCGGGGGGACGGCGCCCTGCCCTGCGGCCGGATCCTGCCCGCGGGAGGCGGCGAGGGAGGGAGCAGCCCCGAGAGGCGGTTTTRCATCACCTCGCGCATCTTTTTTCCTGTTGACGTCTCCGGCTAAAAGCTTAAACGGGAGTCTGAGCAGCAGCGAAGCCCACGGCCGCAGCGCCCACCGCGCGGGCTCTCCCCGGCGCGCCGCGGGGCAAACCGAGCGGAGCGGCACAGGTTTCCTCCCAAGCACTTTGCCTATAATCTGCTTTTTCTTAGCTTACCTGCAGCAAGACAGTAAGAACCAGGCCAGCAGGGCTGCCGAGCGGCCGCTGCCGGGAAGAGACTCGTCCTGGGGTTTCCCGTCTCGGAGGCTCTCCGGGGGCTGCTCCCCGGAGTTCAGTGGAGACGTGAAACCTAATTCTGCAAAACGTCCAAGTCCCCTCGGTACCCTTAGGTTTTATCGGAGCTAAAGGGACCTCCGGTTCAGCAGCTCTAACCGCGATGCCGAGGGCGCGTTAACGAAGCCGAGCGCAGATCGCGTTAGCCGCASCGGGTACCCTGCCCGCGCGCGGACGCTGCGGCTCCGGGGCCCCGGGGCTGCCTGGCATCGCCGCGGGGATGCAGCCGGCCGGGAGCCGGACACGGGACCACAGCCGCGGAGGGGATTCAGCGCCAGAGCTGGGTTTCACAAGTGCCCAAATCCGGCCCTGCATTTAGATGTAAATACCCTTTAATTATGCAGAACAAAAGCAAAGGACAGGCCAAGATACAGAATAGCTGCGATAAACAACGCCGTGACACGTTTCTCGTATTAGTCATAGACAAACAGGGAAGCTGAACATTTATCTGGGAAGGGATTCGGGTTATCAACTAATTAAAAAGGGCTCTGACTGCCGGAGCCTGTGCTATTTCATACCAAGTGCAGTCCCTCCGGGCCGCGTGCAGGGCAGGAGAGGATTTACACCTTTGCAAAAAGTTATTCTTTTTACTAAGGCTGCGCTTAATAGGAAATTTTCAGAAGAGTTTGCTAAATAAAAAAGGAATGGAGTCTCTGAGGGAAAGTCTTTTGCTTCCCTRTCTGGGTTTCATTTAGTCCAGGCCATGCCATCTCCCTCGCAGACACCGCTCGCACTAACTTTCATTTGTCCTTTCTGYGTGTCACAGCCCAGACCCTCTGCTGTCATCTCTGAACCCCAAGTTAAACCATTTGGACTCGGTCAATAGATTTTATGGTCTTTTCCCTGGTCCGAGGGGATTGTGTAAAGCTCGCATCTCGCGGCGTTCATCTGCTCTCTGAAGAATTATTTTCTGGGAGATGGGAAAGATACAGGAAGATGCCTGGCGGTCTCATTGCCTTCCCTTGCCTTGATAGGAAGCAGCAAGGGCTATTTAGGGATGGCAGAAACTTTCAGCATAAAGATGCTTTCTGACCTTCAAAAACATCAACACAAAATTGCCAGAAAACAATCCGGCAGGCGAGCTGAGCCAAATCAGGACTCCGAGGTTCACCCATCACCGCGCTCTGCAAAAGGACGTCTCTGACAGCATAGAATAAAAGCAGAAATAGCAATTTCTCACTGAAGATCTCGCCTGACATCTCGCTGACCTGTAAGCAGCAGGGACTCTCCGCGCACAGGTAGAGCCTGTTTGTTTGCTGTTGCTTCAGTTGACACTGCTGATTAGAGAAGACAGCCAGACAGTCGGACACGGCGCGGGGAAGCGCGCTGCGGCCAGCGATGGGGATGCCTCCTCCTGACCCCCAGCCCCAGTGCCATTGCCCTGCATCTGCAGCTAAATAAACCAAGTAAATCATCCTGGCAGATAGATAATTAAATAATTATCAGCCACTTAATAACAAGGAGTGGGTGTTCAGAATTAGCATATTAGACAGTGTCTTTAAGGGCTAATTGTTGCATTACATCAGAGTTACTCATTCATTATTCTTGTCATTTCGGGTGATAATTTGCACTTTAGGAGACAGAGACAATTTTAGCAGGCAATTAGAGACATGTCAGGCTTGGCCTAGTGAGTTACTGTCACAATTATTGCATTTTTTCCGGTGTCCTCATTTGCAGGAGTGTATTTAAGGGCAGTCGAGTAATTTCATGGTTAGGCAAAATAGGCAACGACACCAGAGACGCAGCCTGGGCCTGGAACAAAACGCAGTTTCCTCGCACGCTCGTGGGGACGGATCGCTGTCTGCAATGCCGGGGCACCGCCGCCGCCGCCGCGCAGCACCGGGGCGATGCCGACCTCCGAGCTGTCACGGGTGCGTGCTGCCTGCCCGCTGCGGCCGGGGGGAGCGTTACTAATATTGCACGAAAAAAACCAAAAAACAAAAGAGAAAGGGTTTCTAAACTGCTGACTGGAATGCTCCAGCGAGCCTTGTTTCGGGTCCCGCGCACACTTGCCCCGGTCCCGTGCAACGCCTGCTACGGCGAGGGGCTGCTGCGGGGTCGCTTCCCCTCCGTCCCCCCGCGCCACGCACGGACACGATCCGAACCCCTCCCGGGCAGCTCCGCCTGGGAGGCAGGAGCAATAAGGGAGCAAGCGGGCACGAGCCCTCCCCGGGGCCGGGCTCAGCTCGGCTCGGCTGCGTCAGCAGCGCTGCTCTGCGACGCGCGCGGATGCTGCGGCGGGGCGAGCAGGGGTGCAGAGCCGGCAGCTCACCGGGGTTTGATCCGAGGCGTCTCCTGGGCGAGAAAGCAGGAGCGTGAGGATTCACCGCAGGAACGTGCTCCCAAAGCTGGTGCCCATTTGCCAGCTCCCGCTGCCAGCGAAGCTCTGGGAAATAGAGCCAAAATTCTTACAAAAGTGGTACGTGAGGGGCTAAAACCCGCCRGTCTGTTACCAGATAAGGAGGGAACAGAACTGCCCTTAGGAAAATGCTCTGCAACACCCTTTGTTTGCTTTTCCCACACATTTTCCCGGGAGAAGGGAGATCGACCCTTGCCAACCGCCCGCGCAGTCGCGTGCTGCGACACCCCTGCGGGGTTCGGACCCGGCAGCCGGATTTCTGCGAGGCTGCTGAGCACGTCGAGCCGGGGCCAGGCGCTGCCCGGCACGCGGCCGCCCCACGGCACAGCCGCCCCACGGCACGGCCACGCGTGGATGCCCCACGGCACGGCCGCACATTCCCGGGAGCCACCGTGCTGCGGCACCGGGATGCAAGAGCCCGGGCCTCCGGCGCGACCCTCGCCCGCTGTCACCGTCAGCCCCTCCTGCACTGCACACCCGTCCGGGTGTCTGACTACAGCTTTCGGCCCCGCGGGACAGCCCGCGGCTGCAGCACCACCGGGACATCGGCACCGGCGCCCCGGGTGCAGCGGCGGCAGCAGTCGGAGCTCAGGGCCGGGCAGAAAGTCGCCTCCCCGGGAAGCAACACATCTGCAAGGCGAACACATRCAAATCGTACCGCTGCTCTATCAGTTAGCTAAATACAACGACGCGCTCCATACAGGCCAACCGAGTCTGAGAATTATGACAAGGACTAAATATTTCTTAAACTACAATTGAAGGGAAAAACTAGATACGTAACYGATGCACCTGGGGATACATGCATTATAAGGGTATATACAGTCAAATAGAGTTAATTAAGCTAAAACCGCAGTAAATCTGTCAGATCCATATTAACACCATAGTCAAAATTGTGGAAAATATAGTATTTTCTATAATAAATCCTCTTCTGCTACAGATTTATGTTGGCATCTGCATAGTTACCATAGTTTTACAATAATCATTGATCAATCAAAGTTTTATGACAAAACTATAATTTTACCGTGTTTCTTTCTTACTTAGTTTCCTAGTTTGCTTAATTCCCAGAATGCAATACAGTAAATCTTTTGATCTGAGATATTAAGTAGATAATAAGAATGCCATGTAAGATTTGCTTATATTTTAAACTGTCTTTACAAATGATTTATAATTAGGACCAAATCTAAGACAAAACATTATTAAAGTCGAAACCCTCTATAAATTACTAGAGTTTGCTTATGCTTGTAGTAATTTATTAGGGTTTTACTACAGTATTTTCTCTGCTGATATCCAAAGCTTTATATGTCATAAATGGAAAATATGAGTTTGTAAACTATATAGAAAACAAGAACGATCCCCAGTGACCTGAGATGACAGACTCATACTCTGATACAACATCAAAATCATTTTTCAGTGCAAATATAACAGTACCGATAATATAATTGTGCCAGACTCAAAATGCATTTGTTCTTTTTAAAATTAAATCTTTATGTCTTTTTAAGTTGTCCTGTTTRTAGAAGGTACCCAACCTGTAAATAGACTGGCTGAAAGAAACACTCTATCTGGATTGCCTGACACTGCACTGTTCATTATTTTTCAATACAGATCAAATTCTGGATTTCCTTACAGGCAAACAAGTTAAAAACAGTAATCCTTCCTGTAACTCGCTCCTCTGCCCATGAAGCTACTGAGCTTGCAAATTATTTTCAAACACAAGGTTTTTCCGAGCATCATGCATGAAGAACTTTCAACGTGCAATGCTGGTACAAGATACGGTGCTCTCAATTAATTAAATACAGGTAGCTTTTTCTTTTCTTTCTTTTTCTTTTCTTTAATAGTATTAATGCCTGAATGATTTTGCTGCAAGTGAAATTCTCTACTTGCAATGATAATTTTGCAAATCTCTGTAAAACGCTTTCCAAAAGCCCAGCCGTGTGGCTGTGTCTACATTGAGCTCGGACTGCAAGTACGGAGCCTGGTCCATCTCCGGRATCTGGGATCTGGTAGCGGCAGCAGAGCGGCCGGAGCCCTGGGCGCTGTCTCCACAACACAGCGACCGCCGCCTGCCCTCACCGACGTTGGTTCGGACCCATCTCTACGAGCCCAAATCACACCACGGGCACCTGCAGCGCTGGCACGTACTGGGACCTAACCAGAGACTGAACCGGCACGGCTTCACCAAAAGCATCGAGTCACCATTCGTTTCATCAGAAAGCCTCTTCCTCAGGTTGCACTGCACAGAGCAGAAATAAAGCCTGTAGCCCATTTTTTCATCTGCTAAAATAGGGGAAAAAAATAAAAGAAAAATAGATAAGAAGATAGAGAGGACTGATTGGAAAAGCCGCAATAACGCATCGCTCCGAGCACCTCTYGAACGCACCCTCCCTGCTCCTCCATCCGTGATATCATCACAGCCCTGATTGAATTGCAGGTGTTATCAGTCTCCTGCTATCCATCACCTGCAGATAACGTGGGAGCTCCGACATCGGGTGGGGATCATCTCTGCTCCGYGCCCGGCACGACGAGCGCGGGATGCTCTCCAACGCCGCGGTGCTCCTTCCAGGCAGGTCGCACCGAAAACACCCGGGCAGCTCCGGCCGCGGACAGGGCAGCAGCTTCCGCGGGAAATTCTGCTCGTCCTGAGAACGGCTCCAGGAAAGGTGTGCTTTTTCCTAAAAGGGATTTGTATTGCTGAGAAAAATCATTCGTACCTTTTCTTATCTCTGTATGTAGTTTGTCAGGCGCATGTATGAATTAAAGTCTATTTGATAACACCRAACTAATCTGCAAAGCTTAGCTCCCAGGCTTTGTCAAGATGTGGACGCTCAGAAAAACAATCTGAATTAAACTACAGTGCAAACGGAAAGTGGATTAGTTAACTTGCATTAAACTCATTTGTGGACACTCATTCAG
Organism: Casuarius casuarius; assembly: GCA_003342895.1. Classification (NCBI taxonomy): domain Eukaryota; kingdom Metazoa; phylum Chordata; class Aves; order Casuariiformes; family Casuariidae; genus Casuarius; species Casuarius casuarius. The sequence goes on along the minus strand of PTFA01000071.1, from coordinate 1,065,428 downwards.
AATTAAAACCCTGTTAATTTGGTTTAGTTMAATTTATGAGGCACTTTAATGCTAAATAAGACTTTCACTGCAGGAGGGGATTTAATGAGGTTTAGCTAATCCACTGTAAATTCACACCTTATATTAATTCAAATTAAATATCCCGAGCAGCCCCAGCAGCAGGAGCAGAGGTAGCTGGGCCGGCGCAGCCCCGGGGACGCCGATGCGGGATGTGGCGAGACCCGGTGGGAACGGCCAGCGGAACGGGTTTCCCTCGGGAAATTCGGGTTTCTGAAGCTGGAAGAGTTAGCAGCAAGGTGATATTTTAAACAGGAAAATTTCAGAGCGATTCACATTGGCTTTGCCTTTTTATTTTGCTATTATCAAAACATCATGTTTTGGTATATTCAAAATGAAATTAGATCGATGTTTCTATTTATCTTTTATATTATTATAAGCATTTTGTAATATTTAGGCTTTTATCTGAGTGGAATGATTCACTGTTGCCATTAGAAAGTATTTCAACATTCCTGAATTGAAATTTCAGACTTCTGCTGAGCGTTTCAAAGTTTAATATTTCAATCCAGTATAATTTTGAATGTTTTTTACAGTACAGTTTCCCATAGATAAAAGGCTTTATTCCAACTTCTGGTGAGACACCGCCAGCAGCTTTGTTGTGCTTTCTTTTTTCTTTCCAGTAATGTTTATTGGCCTGCCATCAACCAGCTCTGCCCCAATTCAGGGCTTCCCGGCCTGTTCCCACCTCCTCAGCCCTCAGCACCAGGGATGAGCTTTCGCCTGGCCCGTGCTCGGTGCAGGTCAGTCCATGCAGTTCCCTGGAATAACTGCTGAGTCTGTCCATAAGTGAGAACTGCGTTAAATAYTTTCCTACTCAAAGGATGGTGTTTCGCACAAAATACGGAGTTTAGACGTACACATGGAGATGCATTTTAAATTTGCATTTCCTGTAACGTTGCCACATTTGCTTTAGGTTCGGTCAATAATAAGGACATGTAGCATTTTATAYATCGTGCCGCCCCGCGCAGAGGGGGTTTCTCGGGAGGGAGCGCCCCGAGAAAGCGCACRCATTTCCCAACGGAGGCTCATGGGAGGAAAACCACGGCCAGGGCGAATACATCCCGATTGCTGAAGCCGGGCTTTCGCGTGCCCTCCAACAGCCACGTAGGGACCTGCCCTGGGGGCCGGGGAGCCTCCCCCGTGCCGGCGCGGTGCCCCCGCCGTGCCGCCAGCACCCTCCCGGTCGCTACCTTTCGGCAGGGGAGAGAGAGGAGCCTACGCTGAAATACAGACGTATGCAGATTACGCCATTAAAATTTTATGTGATTTCAAAAATTCAGTGTTGACTCGGTGACGCAAATAGGTATGAAAACTGCGGCAAGCACGCGCGTCGCGACGGAAATCAAATGGCTGAAGAGCCGCTAATGAGGCAGACAAGCGGCTTCACTCACCCTCCGAGGATTTGAAGGCAAGGAGAGACGAGGAGCGCGTTACATTATTCATGCTGCCGTGCTCGAGTCYCAATCATAGGAAGATGCGACGAAGGGGGATTCGGGACGTGCCGGTGACCTGCTCYGCTCGGGGAGGGGCTCCAGCAGCACCGTCACCCCGCTGACGGCAGCTCCCGCGGGGCAGCGCATCCCTCCCGCGGGGCAGCGTCCCGGCATCCCAGCCCCGCCGGCCGCCTTTGCCCTCGCCGCGGTCTGCACACCCGCGCTGAGAGCCGCCGGGGCCCYGCGGAGTCACCAGGGCACCAAGCTAGAGCAGCACCACCTTCGCTGCTTTTCCGACRGCTGCTACCGGACCTAGGCGCTGCCCTTACTAAATTATTCCCGCCGCAGCATCCAGGAGCTCCAGCTGCTGCTTTGGGCACCGCACAAGCCACCGCACGCACATAACTGAAGCCCAGMAGAGGAGCAGCCTTAACTATTTGCAGAGTCCAGGAGAGGCTGGAAACCCCCCGACCAGGCTGCCCAGCCACCTGGGAGGCACAGCATCGCCACGCACCCAGACCCGTGCACCAGGATCCTGTCCAAGCCTCCGGCCGCGTGCCCCCTGCCCTCCCCGCGCGCCGGGCAGCACCACAGGGAAGCAGGAATATTGCATTATTAACTGTTTAAAACGCTCTTTATCCTCCTGGAACATGCACAGAATCTTTTGGAGGAAAAAAAGAGGAAAACAAGGGAGCATAATTGATCTGAGGAGGCGGCAGCGTTTGGGCAAGTGTTCCATAAAGCAGGGATAACACATAGAGTATAACTGTTGGCCAAGCACTTGCAACTAATAAACAGATTCCCTGAGTACTTCTGCATTTTGTAATTATTACTTACCCATAAAAATCCCTTCTCCCTCCTGCCAACATTATCTTAGTAAACTTTATGAGTGCTCATGAGGTTAATGCAGAACCATAAATCTGCAACGGGTCGAACAAGTGAGAGGAGAGGAAGTGTTCGTAAATCTGTTGGAATTGCTTCAGTTTGTTTATTTAATAAAATACCATTTCATAAAACTGCACAGAGGCTCCTGGCTGGGCTGTAAGGCGCCCGCTGGGCCGTGCACGGCAGGTGGGAGGAGGAAGAGGAGGAGGAAGAGGCAGCGAGGGGGCTCTGCAAGGTGAGCTCCCTCCGTCCGTCCGTCCTGCCTGTCCAGCGCGTCATGCAACCTGCAGTCGCAGCCCGCTCTGCTCCAGCGCCGCTTGTTTTCTCGGCACCCTTTAGTGGTCCTATCCAGTACTTTAAATTGTGCTACAAAACCAGCTCGTATGCAGAGCAGCTGGGGTCCCACAGCAAAGAGACCCGTCTTCCCTTCTTCCCTCACCAAATTGGCCAAGGAAAAGGCTATGCAAGGCCCCAGAGGGACTGGCCAGCTGCCACCCAACTCCCCTCTCCCCCATCCACCCGGCACCGCGGCTGCAAGCGGAGCCGCCCGCCCGTGGGACGGTCATGGGCATCGCCGAGCTCCGGCCTCGGCTGCGCCGGGAGCTGTTGGGCCACCCGATGCTTCTGCTCGCGCCAGCACGGCCGGGGCAGGGTTAAGCCGTCAYGCACTCGCTTGTTCGCTCCCTGCAGTCCGGGTCTATTTGCTTGGATTTTACATTGAAATTTGAAATCTACAGTTACAAGGAAACATTTATTTTCTTGCCCTTCAATGATCAAACAAGTGGCGCCAAGGCACAAGGAAGCGGAGTTTCCATTAGTAGAGCTGTTTTCTTTTTGCTGTAAAATATCAAATATTTTGACATTTCCATCAGACTTTTCTTTGTATCAAAGCTTTAATGGCAGAATAATCTCAAGGCTTTTAGACTTCATAGGTTTTTATATTTCTAAGCCCTCCCTGCTTTAGAGAGGGACACTTCTGAAGGAACATGTTATTCCTTCCTCAAAGACCAAAGGCAAGGTAATAAAAACAAGAGTCTTGCGAAGATTCGAGACAGCYGGGTTGACGGGCTGTTTGGGGTTTGAGTTCAGCACAGCTCCCCTCTCGGAGAAGCGGGGTGGCTAACTCGGAGGGTGACACACGGGGCCAGCTCGCTCACCACCCTGGCCTCACTGCCGCACGCTGCCAAAGCGCAGGGTCTGTGCTGGCAGGGGACGGGGCTCCCGGCAGCCTGGGAGTGAACGAGCCCCCTTGTCCTTGGGGAGAGCTAAACGGGCACAGCGTCCTGCTCCTCTGGCACCATACAGCAAGCTCCAGCCAGAGAAAACCCAGGAGAGAGACAGAAAACAGCACTCAGAGGTCAGCCCACCAAAAATCCCCCGCAGCCCCCTTCCCCGCTCTGATCCTTAAAGAGGAACACTTGCCTGGAGCCAAAGGCGAGAAGAGCAGCAGCCTGCTCAGAGCCGAGCCCCATCACCCTGCACCGCAGCAGCCACCACCTGCATGGTTCCTCCCCTGCTGCCGGTTCCTCCCTTAAGAGCCTGGCGCCCGTCAGCCCAGCTGCAGCTCCTCGCCGTGCCGGGACGCTCATCCTGCAGCACCTGGCCGGCCCTCGGCCGGGCGCTCGCAGACGCGGCCCCCACGGAAACACCAGGGCCGAGGTCTGCATCTCCTCCTGGCGCTCCGGGTCCGGAGAGCAGAGCTCCGAGGCTTGAAAATTGCTTCTTGGCTCCCTCGTATGCTGGACAGTGTGAACGAAATGAGCTGATCTGACCTATCCCTGGGCTGTGCGATGCGCTGTCCTGCTGCCACCCCTTCTCCGACACTGCATAAAAGAGCTGGGACCATCCCAAAATGCTGCTTTTAATCCACGATTCACAGAAAACTCCAGCTGGAAAAGCAATGCTCTCAGCTCCCTGGGACTGCCGCCAAGCCAGAGGTCTCGCCGCGCTCCAAAGCGGCGGGCGGCAGCCGGGGCCGTCGCTGCCCGTCCTCGCTCGCGGGTGCTCCGGGSGTCAGGCACGCTGCACCGAGCTTGTGCACAGCGGATGCACACGCAATGCCCCAAAAGCTGAACCGTTCAAAGCTTTTTTTCCTAAAACAATTAGAATGAAAAATATCTCTGTGACCTAAACAAAAGCTTTAACTGAAAAACTTCATTTTGCCTCAGATGCCCCATTTCTTTCCAATAAAAAACGAGAAACCAGCTTTTTTCCAAGAAAGACTTTCAGTGTTTGGTTACCGTGTATGGATTTCCATTATGACTTTCTTTTAGGAGGAAAGAGAGCTTTTAGCTAGATATTCTTGAGAATAGCTTTCAAAAAGCCAGGAATCTGGGAGAGTGGCTGTTTAACAAAAAAACTATTTACATAAGATCTTGACAAACTGAACTGTTTCAAAATTTCCTCCAGAATATTACCATTGGAGACTGACTACACACTTCACACCTTACCTTGGAAGCACATGTGCTTTCTTCTAACTTTCTGTTTTTATCAATAAATACCTCTAGTGATGGGAATGATTTGCAATGATAACCCTTCCGCGTGAAGCCGAAGATCACGCGCGGACTCACACCGGCGTGCAGGCGACTGCAGGGTTTTGCTGCTGACACGCGACACGCAGGTGCCGCAGGATCTGCAACGGCCACGCGGCTGATCCRGGCAGGCATCGGAGGGGATCCCCGGCGGGTTTACAGCATCGGGGAGCTGCAGATTAAGCGGGGTTTATTTTGATTTAGTTATTCTCTTCACTTATTCCCGATCCTGCTGTGTCCCTCTAAACCAGTCTGCTTGGTATGAGCTGCGCTCGGATCTGCTTGTCGAATAAGGGCAGGGATGTCCGTGGCTGCTCTTTCGAAGGAAGCGCTCTTTTCTGAGGTCAGGCTCACGGGGCTGCCGCTGCCTCCGCCACGTTATTCTCCTTTATCATGTGTGTTAGCTCACTTGCTACCTGCGAGCTAAGCGATATCACCCCCACTGTTAATTCCTGCTAGTGATCGTCAGTCTCCCGAGCCCGTTCTTGCAGTATTTGGCACTAGYGACCGTGCACAGCGCTGCCCGGAAAGCGGGGCTATTTCCTCCGGCCGAGCTGCGGCCCTGCCGTGCCCTCGCGGGACCGAACCCAAGCAGCTACGCAAGTCTGGGTGCTCCTCGGTGATCTTTCATCTCTGACCCATCCTCTCTAGGAAGTGGCTCCCTTTTTGCCTTGTTCTTTGATGTGGCTTTTTTAAAATCCCCTTGCTCATCAGACTTCTGTAAGCTGCCTGCCTATTCCTATATCCTTAGGGGACAGATATTCCCGCAGTTACGCCCAGCGCCCTTCCCACCTAGATTTCCTCCCCTCCCTTGGGATACAAGTTGCACTTGTGTCTCTGACTAGACATACCTTTGTTTTTCCTGCCATCTGATTTAAGTGAAATCAGGTTATTTTCTCTTACAAACTTTTCTGAAGTATTTTCTTTGCTGAAGCCAGACCCCAAAGCAGGTCCGAGGGAGGCAGCAGCCGCTGCCTGGAGAAGGGCCACCCCTGCTCCTCTCGGCAGCTACGCAGCAGCGCTGGTCGCGCCCCAGTCCGCACCGGGAAGTCAGCAGCTGCGACGATTTTGTCCTTCCCGGGGATCTCTATCTATCTCTGTGGCATCCCAGACGTTTCTGTCCGTAGCTGAATCCCATCGGGGCCAATGAGCAATCCCTGGCATGGGTCAGCAGACACTCTCTGGTTGTCTTTCCCCAAACGGATCTAGACCCAAACATCTCTGCTCTGTCCGTTATTCGTTGCAGTCTCTCACCTCGGTGATGCACAAAGTGCCTGCACTAGCTTTGGTTTTATTTGTGTTTTCGCTGGACAGCATCGTCTTTTGAGTACGTGCTCCCAGTCGTGACAGCTGTCTTGCCACTTTTCTATTTTTTCCTGATTTTCCCCTTCTTGTTTAATGACACCCCTTCTCCGGGCGACGGCCCCGGAGCGAACGCTGCCCGCAGCCGCCGGGGCTCGGCAGCTCTCCGGCGCGGGCTCCCGGCCGCGGCGGCCGGCTCGCACGTCAGGCAGCGCGGCGATGGGAGGTGGGGAGACGGCGAGCTGGGAACGGGCGCGGGAGGAAGGGTGATGAGCGCGCGGTTGCTGTGGAAACGGGGAGAGGGCCGAGGTGCCGCTGCGCCGCTCTTCGGCCGCGCGCTCCGGCTCTGCGGCGAGTCTGCAGCGCGGGCGCAGGGCGAGAGCTCCGCGGAGGCRGAGGCGAGGACGTGCGATCCCGCGGGAGCCGTCGGCCGAGCGAGGCTGCACGAGGACGCGGGGAAAAGGGGGCAAACGGGGCCACGCGCTGCGAAGCCGAGAGCCGAGGGCCTCCCTTGCAGGAGGGAGGAAAGCGAACCCCTGCTCAGAGGGAATTCGCTCTGGAGTAACTGTTTATCTCACTTTGATAATATCCTGCTTAATGTCTTGTGTCAGAGTAATTACAGCGTAATTACCTTTTTTTARTAACAGGTGTTTTAATTGCCGCGGGGCCGGCGGAGCCGCCATCCCCCCGTCCTGCTCGCTCCGGCCTTCAGCCTTCCCCTTCGTCACCACTCCTCTGCCTCGCTCGCGCCGCGCTCTCCCGGCTGCGTTTCTGTTACGCAGCTGCTTCCCGCTCTGCTGTCCTCAGCTCCCCGTTTTTCATCTTCCCAGCTATTCTCTGACTATTTGGGATCTTTCTCTCGCCTCTTTCTGAATGCGTTCAGTTTTCTTTTTCCATTTGTTTTCTCTAGCCATCAATTTTTCATGCCGGACAGCAGGGGATAATTAATTAATGATTCACAGAAATACTGTGGCTATAATACATAATTAGAGGATGGTTCATAGCCTGTTGCTGAGACAGTTATCAGTAATTTCACAGTAATTAAGAGATGTTTTTTAGCACATTTCAAAAGCCCTTACAGAATCAAGTAGACACACTGATTTATTTCTCTATAAAACTTGGGCAAACACTTTACAGCAATATGTTACCCAACAGCATCTTCCCTCTTTGCAGTCCTGCCATGATCCCTGTGCAGGGACGTGGACCTGTGCCGCAGTCTCGCTGCCGCGGCAGGACCCGGAYCCGGACCCCAGCACTGCTGGGGATGAGGCTTTACTACGGCACTGCAAGGTTCACGGGTTTTTCAACATAAAGAGTGACAATTAACATAAATAATGTGACTGTCATGTTTAAGATAATTTAACCTGTCTTTAGTTTTRTCATTAAGAGATCTCTAAAAACCAAAGAGCAGCTGCTGTTTTGTTTTCAGAAGAAAACAGTATGCTTTCRCTCTTGTGTCGGTTATGACGAGCAGGTCTGAGCGAGCGATTCTGGGAAGATCTTCCTCAAATAACGTACCGAACATTTGAAGAGGACTCCTTGTTTGCTCCGAGCCTTAACGCGAGGGTGGACGTGACCGCTGACCCCGGGGCCCGGGCGGTGGAGGACCCGCACGACGCCTTCGGCTAGTTCAGAGCGAGGTTCTTCCAGCAGCATCCTACGGCAAAGCCTGGAACATACTGCACAAAACGCCGTTTTGATGCCTCCTAAGTGTGATACTCCAATAATTATAGAGAGATTAAACAAAGACAGCTCTCAGCAGGGAGGAATTACGGGTAAGRAAGATCCTGACAAGCAAATGACAACGAAGAGTGGCCCAGAGAGAGTTATCCCAGATTAATAACTTTGTTATCAGAGGCGTTTTCCTCTCACGTAAGGGTGCCCATAAATACACTCGGAAGGTTCCAGATGGCCACTCGAAGAGCCGTATTCATCACCGCGTTATTTGTTTTGTCAGCACGGTGCCAACCGCGACCGAGGCCGGCAGACCGGCCGAAACGGCGCTCTTCTGGGAGAGGACCGGGAGAGACGCACGGAGCRAGCGGCTGGATCCCGCCGGCGGGGGCTCGCGGGCCGAGGTCGGTGCCGGGCGCATCGCGTGCCGCGGGAGCTGCCGTCGGCGAGGAGGAGCCGAACGCGAGCCGAACCTGCTCGTGCCCCTCGAGCCCGTCCCGGCAGAGCCCGCCAGCGACCGCGGCTCTGTGCCGCCGCTGATAAACCAAGAGACGAGTTAATCACAATTATCTCTGGAGAGCCAAAGATTTCCGTTCTCCTAACTTTCACGGCAATCATGGTTTCTGAGGACTCTCAAGGGCAATCAGGAGAAGGAGCGTTAGCAGTGGGTGGTGGCAAGGGCTGCTGGAGGGAAGGAGCCAGCAGGGAACCTCYGGGGGGGAAGCGGTGGAGGGGGAGCTGGCGCTGCCCCGCGCGGCCCAGCCCCTCTCCCAGCCCGCGCGCTGCAGGGCCCTGACCGGACACCTGCTCCTTCTATGTTTTTCCAGCTGAAGACTTTACCTTCACGTAAGATGTCCGCTGCCCTCCTCTGTCCGTAAGCAGACCGCTAACGTGCGCTGCACGGCCCGTGTCCCACGGCGACGCGTGCCCTGGGAATCGGAACGACAAACAGGACGACGGATCAGCGTTGGCTGGGGGTTTAACGGGGTGATGTCTGCAGAGCACTTCGTAAATGCAAATCTAAATGCAAACCTACGCACGTGCATGTTRAACGCCACAGCTACTGGGGACGGGGTCCCCAACGGCAGCAGCTTCTCGCTGGGCGGGGGGACGGCGCGGCCAGCACCAGCGCGGCACCCGGTGCCGCAGACCGAGAGCCTTTTTGCTCTTCGTACCCCCCAGATACGGACCCAGCGGTGAAATCCTTCCTCTTCTCCCGTCATTAAACCAGCTAAACTGTTTTGCTCCTCACATCYTCCCCACCTAAGGTGATTAGATTTTTTTCCTTTTTTTTTAGTACTGCAGGGTGTTAAAACCAGTCTTCCCATTAGGGGCTAGACATATTCAGAGCCTTAATGATAGATTAAATACCAAATACCTTAACATTTGAAAAATGACATTTATTATACGGAGTTGTAAATAGAGAAAAAAAATGACAATAGAACACAGTGTAGATCTTACATAAACTGCACCAGTTCTGTGTAATGACTATGATAATGTCAGTGCTAACAAGCAGATAATTGGCATCACTGAGATAATTTTTGGCACCTTATGCAGAGGGGAAACTGTTCTGCATAATTATTTTACCTAGGAATATTCTTCATTTAACAGGTCTATTTGCATAACGGTTGGAACTTTTTAAGCTATAAAGGGTGTTTAATATGTTGATTTGTTTTATCCATGAAGCAATTGTTTATTCATGAGAATTTGCACCTGAGGACTTTGGTAATTAAGCAGCAGTGACCCAGTCGGAGGCAAGAGCCTCGTATCGGATTTACAGGTCCAGGCAGAGGCAGGATTAGCAGACCACTCACAAACACCTAACTGGCTTTTATAGGCATTATAAAATTGAGTCATTCTCTGTAGTAAAACTTTATTTCTGTAACTTTTAAAAAGTTGATAACTTCAACATTTCACCATCAGCGGAAGGCACCTGCTTGCTCGCCGCGCGTCCCCCCGCGCCCGGCACGACGCTCCCCCCGGGATGCTCCTTTGGGGGACGCGCTCCCCCACCGCCCGCGCCGCCTCCAGCGACTCCACACAGTCCGGGGGGTTCAGAGGCACAAAAGCTACACAGCTTTATCACCCTCCGATGCCCGAGCACAGCAGAGGACGGTCAGCTGGCAGCTAAGACCTTTGCCTCTTCAAATATGAGGTTCATAACAGAAGTAAAYTCTCTTTCAGTCCTTAAAGTCCAGTGTGTGCAAATTATGCGCATCACCACATTGCAATTAAGCAGGGATATGCGATAAAATGGATGAGCAATGTGATTCATACAAGCAATGTTTATGTAGTATTTATAATTGGATCAACATACAGTAAGTCAATATTATTAACACATTGCAGCGTAGAGATGAGTGCGTTTTTCAGCCCAAGTGTAGTCCTGACAGGTCAGGTTGATGAGTTTTTTCAGTGTCCAGGCAATGTCCCTGCAAGCATGTGCCAAGTTGTCTGGAAACATAAAAGACGCTGGAAGCCAGCCCTGGATTCTCAGCACAAACACATGCCTGGCCAAGGTCCAGGAGCTCAGTGGTGCTTTCTCTATAAGGCTCTAAGCAACCCAGATTTGTCTTCCTTTGCCACCCCTGACTCAGGGGTACCTCAGCCCATCCTTGCCAGGTTCTGCACTATATATCAGCCTGCTGTTTGTCCCCATTCAAAGTACATTTCCAAAACAAGGGATGACTTCTGGCTCAGACTGGATGTTCCATACCAAACCCTCAGCATGTTCGTCAACACAGTCAGGATCAGTGTGATTCATAGTAGCTCTGAAGCACAAAGTCTGTGCTGGAAAAGTTCAAATTCCCCACAGGTTACACTTTGATGCTTACTTGGCTTCTCCATCTCCATTTCTGAACGTGCTGGCAAACAATTTCTCTAACTAGGAAAGCACCAGATATTCTCTGACAAACACTTTACATCCAGCAAAGCATTCGTGACACTTTGAGAGAAGGAAACATGAGAATCTGCTATTGTCTGAAATTTCCAAGCAGACACTCCAAGCTCCTCAAGCCATACTCCTTTCACCCTTGTGCCTTGTGCAGCCATTACTTACAAAGAAAACCTTCAGAGAATATAATTATGAGCAAGAACTTTGCCAGAAACCAGTGTGTCAATAAGGAGAACCTTATAAACTCTTATTTTATGAAAAACACATCTAATCTTTTAGGTCCCACATCAGCAAGGCCAGAAAGAATTGTTAGTAAATCATTGTTACAGCTTTGATTTTGCAAGGTCTCACATATCCCTAAAGTTTCAACCTGTGAGAACTCCTATTGACTACTAAATTAATCATGTGCTTAAGTACCTTGCTGAATAAGAGCCCTAGAAATGATTTGCCAACACACTTATCATAAAGCAGTTCCACACTCCACCGAAGCAGAGGAACTAGATGAAGAACAYGCAATATTTGGATTCGGAAGTTTTAAACAAAAGCCCTGATCCCTGGTGTTTTCCCCCAACACCCTGCTCACACRATAACTCYTCRCCTRGTGAGGGTGACCCCCTCGCCAGGCAGGGCTGGAATTTGAGCTCTGTGACAGCACTYGCTGCCGAGTCCCTTACAAGAAGCCTTAGTTTACCAGCCGGGGAGGGKGGGTATGCCCCAAGTTTTGTTCTTTGAGCTATGATATTCCTCCTTAATTTAATTTGTTAGTTTTTCTGCTACCTGATCAAGCAAATCGTGCTTGAGATGAGCAGCAAAATAATCAGCATGCTCTCACGGTGCATGCACAGTGTGTGCCCCAGACTCACGGGGTTGGAGTCTTCCGAGCGCCTCGTACAGCGACACTGATTTCACAACTAACACTTTCAGGGCCAGCTGAAATATGTGTTAATATGAACAAGTTAGAGTGTTATCACCAACAATATAACTCAAGGAAAGTTCTGGCACATTGTGCAGTATGTTTTACTGAACACGCATGCATCAAATCAAGCTTGTTACTGAACAGCAAACGCTTTTTGGCTTCGAGTTGACCTTTGTGGTGGCGATTTCCATCAGAAAGAATCAACACTYATACAGAAGGTCTGAATTTTGCCAGGGTGTCTCTGCCGTGAAGCTGGTGTGTGGTACACGGTGGTCACAACTCAGGAGAGCTTCCGAGTWAGAGCAGCAGCTGGTGCCACCAACCAGGAGAAACCGTGGAACAAGAGACGGGTTTTGTGCTCGAGACCCTGGCGAGGATATCGCAGGAAACCTCACTTCGCTTCCTGGCTCAGCCACAGGTTCTCTGTGTGATCTTGGTCATGTCATTTAATTTATTTGCTTCCCAGGTCGCCATTCGTAATAGTAAGACTTCTCTCCCTCACGCAGTCAGACTAACCCRTGCTACGAAAGGCCTCTCGAAGCTCAGTGGGAGCTCTGTTTGATATTACTTTCGAGGATATAATCTGGAATACTTTGCCTTTGCAATTTACAGGTAACTGGCTACTTTTTGAAAAATGTTCTTCATGCAGCCTTTCATCTTGCCCACTTTAGGGAAAATCTTTAAATTTGCTAAAAGAGGCTACATATTCTCCGAACCTGCAGACATGAATTTTCCTGTGAACTGAACTATCTGTGTATCTAACTAATTTTACTACTGCTTGCACATGTGCATGCAGGTGTGTGTGTGTGTGTGCGCACGCCTGTGTGTGCTCCTCTGCAAAGACCTGCGCCTGCAAATTTCAGCTCAGCCAATTTTTGTTAGATCAAAATCCATTTCTTCCCAAACAAGGCTCTTGGCTTTAGTGAAGAGAGGTCTGTAACATGTTTGTTTTTGGAGGGTTTACATGAGACATTTAACTTCWGACTGTTTTGATGAGGTTTCCCTAACCTTCGCTCTAGCACTGCTGCTTGAAGGACTAGCCCGTACCAAGGAGATGGACTCTGAGTCCATACATCACATACTCATCCTTTCAAGGCCATCTCACTGGCCTCTAATGTTCTGCAGAATGTTGCACTCTGCTGTTTCATAAACTTTATGTACAAGCCTGCAATTTTTCAGCTATCACCTGGATTTTCCAGAGCATCAGGTCATCCTCACCTCCCCCTGGCCCTTGCTAGCGTACAGGCCCCTAGAAGCAGGCCAGCATAAAGCTCCACCATTTCCAATAGGTACAGTCCATCTGCTGCATTAAAAAAATCTTTAGCGCCTGCCTTAAATCATGGTCCTCGCCTAGTTAGAGACAGGTGTCCAACCTTCTTAGGGATTAGTAGGTGATAGCTGGAAGCCACTCTGCTCCTACTCATTGAAGGATCGTAATTACTGCATCCCGTTCCGCCCACAAGTTCTGTACCACTTTTTTTTACGACTCCACCAGGCCATCTGTCTTGGGTATGGAGACCACACTCACTCCTGTTTGATTTTTCTCCTTTCCAATTCCCAAGTCAGCTCTAGTTCAGGGAGTAGATTTATTACTACTACTCTGTCCTCCCTGGCTTCATGCCACAGAAGGGAAAAGAGAAGCTCACACAATATTTTAAATAAAAGGAAACATAGTCCTGTGCTAACAGTCATCTGCATCAAGCAGCGGTTCCCAAAATCAAGGTTACGGTCCCTGAGGAGTCCTGACACGTGAGTACAGGGTCCTAGGTCCAGCTGAGATTTCAGGTGGGCCCAGCCAACGGGACTGGAGCTGCGTGCAGCCGTCAAGAGATGCTCCAAGGCTCTGCACAGAGAGGGTTTGATTTTACAGATGTTGATCAGAACTAAATCTCTGTTCCCCACCTTTATGAGACTCTCAGGGGGTCATCACAGCTCTGTCAAAATAAAGGAAGATAGGCTGAAAATTTCCTTTTTTCCTCTGAGAATGACRTGGCAGTATTTGTGTGCATGGCTGTGCAAGAGAGATGTGAAACCAAAACTCAGCCCAGAACCGTGCCATGGCAGAAGACGTGCAGCAYCCGGCACCAAGCCACGTGCCTCGCTGGGGGCTGCGGGACCGCCTGCAGCCCCAACAGTAATAACAGTAATAAAGAAACACAGTCCACAGCTTCAAAGGATGCATCAGAGACAATATCTGATATCAATACGATAGTCCACATCCTGAATGCGGTGTGCAGCTTTGGTCTCCGTCTCAAGAGGAACACAGTGAAATTCAAGGTGTAGGAAAGGGCACCAGCAAGGGGATGGAGCAGCCGCTGACCAACTTCACAAAATCACGTGGGTGACTGCATCTCCTACGGCATGGRGAAAACCACACGGGAAACCACCCTGCATGCAAGGGCAGCACAGGCACAGAGGAAACCTCGCGGCAGGTTCTGCTAAGGAGAAGCATGGGGCCTAGCTGTTCTGCTTGTTTGGCTGATGGAGCCCRTCTTGATTCGAGATGCTGAGGACATTATTGATCTAAACAAGTTGTCAGTGAAGGAAAAGTTGTAATTGCTGCTGTAGTTCCATTGTAACATACCAGCCCCGAAGGGAAATTAAAGTTTGCAGCTAATAGGGTTGTATGATCCTTCAACCTTTGATGTATTGAATCTAGAGTAGCCTGTGGAATACTGATTTGATGCACAAAGGATCATTTTTAACAGCTGCTATACCTCCAATTTCCGCAGATCTAATTCTCTTTTCGATCTTGACGTGCAGTATGTGCAGCGGGAGACACCTCGGCAGCAAAGGAACGGCACACGGTGCTCTGGGCAGCATCAATCCATCCTGATAGGGATCCTCGCTGCTCTGCCCTTGAGTCTTGTGCTTGAACTCCAACATTTCTGTGAGTCCCTGGCTCTTACCGTATGAATAAAACAAGCATGAATGATAACCAGGACGCGCCAGTGCTGCTTGCGTGTGTTCGGAGAATTAGACAGAAACTGCTCACCTTTGCATGGCTCACTGCACGAAGGCCTATTCCTTAGCTTTAGCCTGTAATAATTCTTTCAGTGCCTYGGGGAAGACCGGATCAACTGGCTGCATAGCTGATAAACAAGAGGGAAATACAACTCCAGCCTCTAAAAGAGAGAGYGTGTCCGTGCCCTGCCAACAGCAGGAGGGAGCAGCAGTGTGCTCTGCTGGGGGGCACAGAAACGACCCACGGCTCCTCCAGCCCCCCAGCACACCCCTAAATCAAGTCCACAAACAGGACAAAACAGGGAAAAGGAAAGAAAAGCCTTCAGCTGGTGTGTTTGCATGTGTCCACGTGCACAGGCGTGTGCATATGCACCCCCCCAAACCGCTCAACCCTGCAGACACGACACGGCTCATCGCTCTGTCCTGAGGACTGCACTGCCACCGCGCCGGGGGGGGACACAGCTGCCTCCACGGCGCTGCATCCACGGCGGGTGAAAGCTGGCAGAGCTCCAGCTCCAACATGCGTGTGAAATAGCTTATGCTGGGACTCCTCTAATTCACGCTGTATCTGCTGCTGCCACATTCATTCAGAGAATATGAATTTTGCAGCAGAAGCATCAGTTTCATGAATTCAGCTTTCAGAGCGTAATGTGTCATCTTCCTGCCTGGACATGATTTTCTTAAAGAAGCAATTAGTGATCTTTTTAAGCACAATTGCCAGCTCCCCCATTAATCACTCACAATTATAAAATAGGATTCTGCTAAAGAGTTGGTCCCAAAAGGCCACTAATCAGAGCAGTTGATAGTGCTCAGGTTTTTGTTTTGCTCTGGAAGCCGGCGGAGGTGAGGAGCTCTGGTCCTGGAGATCTGGGCTCTCCGCTGGGTTCGGCGTTCCCGCGTGTCCCGGGGAGGGGAGGGCTGTGCATGCACTGAAAACTGCCTGCTACCCTCCAGCCCCTCTCGCCGCGTCTCACAATGTTTCTCCTTTCCAAGTGACCTCCCATCCTAGCACACAGCCCAGATGATATATCTTACTACGTTTCCACAAAGACACTTTAATTCTGTGTTATGAAGACACTCTCTCTAATTACTTCAGTTAATTAGTGCTTCACAGCCACTGCAGATTAAACAGGAGGAGAAGCCCACGAGGACGCCGCACCGTCCCGGCCCACCTCCCGTCGGCGGCGGTAACGACGCCCCGTTAGCCGACCCTCACGGCGCGCAAAGGGGAGCCCGCTCCGCCCGCCGCCCCGACGGTCACTCCGAACACCCCAGCTCCTAAATCCCTGCTGAGGACAGCAGGCAATTTAGACCTGAGTGCAGCAACTAATTAAATCAATATGAGATAATGAACAGCAATTAGAGGTCCAGCTAGGCACATCTTCTCTTGTAAATACTGTTTCTCTCCCAACGGGAAGCTCTTTTTTAATAATCTGTTTGTGTTTCATTTCCAGGAGCCGTAATTCCCCAAAGAAGCAATTTGGGAAAGTGATTTGTTTGTCTGTATAATTGCCAAAGCACTTAGTTAGACTTGTTTGTTTTTCTTAGCTCCTGCTACTCCCAGAAAGAAACAATGCAGATAGTCCTTGCATTATTTTATCTGCTCTTTGATTTTTTTACGTCCTGGGGCTGGCGGTGTASGTGGGGGGGACTCCATTCGCGCCTGTGAGCTCCGTGTTTGGCTCCTGCCTGAAGCTGGGCATCCTCGCGCACCCCCTTCCCTTCTGCCTCGGGGCTCGGGAGGCTACAGGCCAGCCRAGGAAGCAGAATAAACTCAGGGCCTGAAGTCACTGTGCTGAGCTCAGGAACCGGACCCCGAGCCCCACAAAGCCAGATGCCAGCAGCATCGATCCAACCAGCCCTGGTCCAGCAGCAGCTGCTGCCAGATACTTTAAGACCACTGGCAGGAAAATCACTGCAAGGGACTTTTTCTTAGACCTCAGCAGCTAGTAACTGCCTCGTGCCTCAGAACATGAAGCCTTCCTCTGCAATTTTACCATACCTAGTGGCAGCCTGGTTTCCTTGTGATCTCTATGCAAATCCAGTACCGTGCTGAACTCCACGAACCTTTCTCCCTCAAGAGTAAGTTGCAGCAGTAAGTTCCACAGCTCAGTTTTGCACCACATGAAATACCATTTCCCTTGATAGCTTTCAGTGTGTTGCCTTTCATGGAATTGCCCTTTCTTCTTTTTTTTTTTATACTGCAAAAGTTATGCAGATGTTCTCCATCCAAAGCAGTCTTAGCTCTTCCGTGGTGCTACGCACTTCTGCTTTGTGTCATCTCAGTCTGAATCTTTTCACCATCTCCTTATGTGGAAGTTTTTCCAGACTTCTTATCTCGTGCACCGGCCATGCTGTGATCTCTTCTGTTTCTGCTCGTCTTGTTTTCCTCTGCGACGGTGCGATCGGAGCAGAACACTCTGTGCCGGGGAGCACAGCATCAGCTTACGGTGGCATCAGGATATTTTCAGTACTRTTTCCTACTGTACTTTCCACAGATCCTGACATATCGTTTCCCTTGTAACTACAGTTCATTGTGCAGAAGTTTGCCATGAGGTATCCACAGCCACGCCAGGGCTTTCTCTTGACGGGCTACAGCTCCGTTACGGCTCCAATAAGGTGCACAAGTAGTTCAGAYTATTCCTTCCATTACCCGTTACCGTGAGCCAGTCAGTAACACATCTCTGCAGTGGGTTGCCCATTTGCAGAGTTTTGTAGATCTTTTCAGAGTTTCCCACAGTCTTTCCTGCCTTTAAATAAAACAAAGTCAACATTCCCTTTGGCAATTGCATTAAAAAACCAAACCTCAGCTTTGGAGAGCTGCACCTTTCCCACAGCTAAAGGTCAGCCGATTTCACGCTCGGGAGCTGACAGGTGAATATTGTTTTTACTCTCAGAGTTATTTGTGCATAAGCTTGGACCTTACCCCGTGACAAGGCTATGCTCCCGGCCTACCCACCACTTACGTGTGTGCTCTCACAGACACACACATCAGCTGGTGAGCGTGCAAATGAACTCCCTGTGACAGGGAACTGCTTCTCGTGTGCTGCAGGACGGATGGGTGTGAACAAGCATCCCAAAAGCACAAATTACTGATTGAAATGATCTCAGAAAACTGAGGAATCCTGATTATTTCTGTGTTTCAGCAAATGAATATGTTCCGCCTCTGCGAGGTGCCTGTATGGCACCACTATTTTGGGAGAGCCARTACACCTGCCTGTTTACCGTTGGGAAGAGGCTTCCTGCGAATTCCAGTGGCCGCAGATCCACATTAAAAACAGTGTTTCTGGGGAACAGATCCTTACAACCCAATGTTTTGTATCTTGCTGCCCAAAATGTTTTTTTATTCGTAGTTGTGAGATCTTCTGGGGGCAGAAAACGTTCTGGCATCGGAGGAGCCGGGGTTACCCCATCCGGAGGGTCAGCCCCAGGGAGAGCGGCCTCCCTAGGCTAACGGTGCTGGTGTCGGGGCTGAGCCGACGGAGCCAGGAGCAGGAAACCACATCCTCTGCGGATGAAACTTCATTCAAGTCTGCAGGGAACTCCAGGTAGGCCCAGGCAACAGCGCAGATTTGCCAGCTGTACTCTCCAGCAAACAGCGAGGCCGCCCAGGCTCCTGGGAGGAGAGGGCTGCACGAAGGGCTCGCACACCACAGCCGCTGAGTCCAGGGCTCTGTGTCTGCAGTCGGTTCACGATGGATTTTGAGGCGGATCAGTGCTCGTACGGCAAAGCACAGCCCCTAGGCAGGTGCCAAACTCTTCTCAGTACTTGCCCAGCCCTCAGTGCACTTTCTTTCCACATCTGATGGCCAAATAAGCAGCCACTTGTAAGTCCAGGGAGGAAATCAGCACGGTTTTCTCAGGCTGTCTCTCTCCTCATGCCATTCCCCTGGGATTACAGAAGCAGCACCAGTCCCAGCACCCTTCCACCTTCCACCCTTCTCTGTAGGACCACCAAAAAGCAAAACCCGTCGTGATTACGCCCAGCTCATGTGCCTGAGGGTTCTGCACTGACCGAATGCCTTGGAAGCTGCACATACTGCCTTTGTATGATAATGGCATTAGCAACTTGCCATGTGAACGCTCACTGCCATTGAGTCATATTAAATTGCTATAACCTTTCAAATTAAACCAAGCACCTTGTTTATTAGCAGTTAAATGCTTCCCTGAGCCTTTGAGCTACAGCAGGACACAGGACACTTTGTATACAATCACATAATTGGATATCTATTGCTTGTTTAGTTTGGAGCCAATTAAATAGCAAACAGGTTATAGTCTGCATCCATATTAAATATGACTTTAAACACTTCCTGCAGGGATTAGTTATTATTTAATTCAGCTGCAGTGCAAGCCATATGCTATGTCAGGCAATGCTCTGAAAGATGCAGGATGGAAGAGGTCTGGGATCATTCCTGCGTGGAAGCAGATAAGGAAAAGCAGCCTCAGAGATGCACTGACACAGCAATGGGAAGCCCAAGCATTGGCCAATTGCAGGTCACGGGAGTTTCAGCAGGAGGAAGAGGATGGTTACAGTTCACGAGGCATCCACAGTTAGCCTTCTGCCACAGAAACAGGGTTCAGCTCCGTCTGGCCTGCATGTGTACCGAGATACAATTTGAGTCAAGCCCTAGGTATGAAATCTAGAACCAGATGAAAAAWTGCAAATTTTTAACAGAAAATTCACATTTTTCATCATATCATTTCCAGATTATATTTAATTAATAACCTGAAACAATAAAAAAGATTGGTTCTTTTGTACTGAAAATATTTCCCAGAGTCTAGGAGTATCTTCAAAGGCTCTCCAAGACCCCCACCACACCCTGCTCTGTCACATCCTGGCCATGCTGAGAAGCTGAGCATTAAGAAAGCAAGAAGAGCCATGGGACCACCGGGTACCACTGCAGGCGCGAGGTGACCAAGGGGTCTGAGCGTGGAGTGGTGGCCACACATCACGGTCACGTTACAGGGAGCTGGGAAAATCAATCCCAGTCCATCCAAAGCCCCAGTACACAGCTTTCCTTCTGAATGACATCTTGGGTCCAATTCACGGCATCTTTTCTGTGTCACTACATCACCTTTYTATCTTCCTCCCCCAAACCCAGGCTTCCTGCTGAAGCCGTCCCTCCAAAGTCACAGGTGCCGGGCATAAACACAGCAGCTGGAACAACTGGGGAAAATATCACACATTTAGGGCAAAGTGACAACACAGATTTTTCAGGAGGCTCCCACTCACAGCAGTCTCACGCAGAGACAAACAGTGTCACCATCTCTCTTCCCTGCTGCCTCTGCAGGTCGCTATTCACATAACCAGCACGAGCACAGGAACAGGGCTGGACGGAGTCAGACTTGAATTTCTGATCAAATGATCACAGAAAATCATTTGTGATAAATAAAGTACGAGTGAAAATCAGACTCCTCTGCTTTCCCTAGGCATGTCCATGAGGAGATTACAGTTGAGAAGTTATCTGCCACTTGCATTCATTTAAAAACAAGCAAATAACCTTGGTTCTTTTACTCTTTTTCACATTTAAAGAGAGTCCCGCTGGTGCTGAACATGACTGCTTCACATTTGGGGTCTGTCAGTCACACCGCCGCCATCCCTGGCAGACCCAGACTTCAATTGTAGGCTACACCTATAGCTCCTTTGATGCTTTATTGCTGACATGCACGGTAGCTTGAGTGGGCATTATAGGTTGGAGCAGAAAATGCAAAAGATGCTCCGATTYGATCTGCAACAACACTGCTGGGTGACTCCTCGCACTTCTGCCAGGGACACGCTGAGTCTGGGGGGAAACAGCGTTTGTGCTGCTGAGGAGCAGGAGGAAAAGGCTCCTCCAAGGCTGTCCAGAGCCAGGGATCTTCCACCCCAGGTTTTACAGCCCCTTATGCCTTTTAGCCGTCCTAGCCAGGCTTCCCAAACACCTAACTACTGCRCAGGAGGAAAGGAAGCGGAGGGGGCGAACGGCAACGCTGCACCCCAACTTCTGCCCTCCCCTCCCCAGGCCCCCCAGCACCACCCTCCAGGGTCCCGCACGGCTCACACGGGGGGAGCACGGAAAACTGCTAGGAAAGCRAGAGACTGCGAAGAGGTCGCGCTCCGGGTCCGGTCCTGCAGCAACCGCGGTGCAGACTCCTTATCCAGCATCAGAGGTGGAAATGTTTTGTACTGCCAAAAATCACAAACTGTGTTTTTCTTCCCCATCTCTTGTACTGCCGAGCTGACTCCTCCAGGGCAAATATTCATACTGTCTTTCTGTTTAACATCTCAAAACCTGACGCTGTACAGTGTTTTCCTTACAGCTTTGAAAGGAGACAGGCATATTTTGACAAACTAAGATTATCTGAAATCATCTCTCTTAGAGTGAGCGGTTGGTGTATAGAACTTAATTATAAATTAATTAATAGCAGTAAATTTACAACCCAAACTACAGGGAGAAAGAGGAAGGAAAGATGATTTCAAAATGAATGCACTAAGTCTGTAACATACAAAGCCAAAATAAAAGTCACTCTCCTAGCAAAAGCTCCCAAAATGCTGGCAAAGTGCCTGGAGCAGTGGATACAATCTGCTGCTTTTATGATTTTACCACCATCTCTGACCCAGTGCCCTGCCTCGGAGGCCAGGTGATGAGGAGATATTCTTCCCACCGACCTATTTAAGCCTGTTTTTATAGCACATTTCAGACCTGCCTGAGCATGGAGACAAGCTGGGCAACGTGGCCAAATTATGTTTGCAAAGCTCAAACATCAGAAGGCAGAAGGGGAGAAAAAGTAGTTTAAATAATTATTTAGAACCAAATTTGGGAATTTTAGAGCATCTTGGGCTGGAAGGCGGGTTTGCACCACCAGGTGACTTCGCTATTCAGGGATACGCGGTGCTGTATCGGCAGCGGGCTGCTCCGGGCCGCGAGCATCCTTCCCGTCGCGGCAGGGACGGGTAGGATTGTCAACAAGGGCAAACAGCAGCCGGTGCCAGTGGCGGAGAAGCAGGTAAATCCACTACAGAGGCTATAAAACATTTGAAATTCTGGGCAGGAGAGTGAGAAGCGGCAAAATGCACAGTTGCTGAGGTTAATCCTGGCAGGCGGCTTGGCAGAGGAGCCCTGCGACATACCTCGTGTCCGCGGTGCTCCGGGACGGCCGGCAGCCGAGCGGAGCCTCCGACTCCTCCCCGTCCCGCTGACCGCAGCGGGTCAGGCCACGGTGCGGTCAYGCTCGTTTTCATCATCTGTGAACATATTTATAAGCAAAAGTGATTTATAGTGAAAGCGAGGAAAGGGACTTGAGACATTTTAAGGTGATATGTAAAGCAATTATTTCCATTCTTTTAAATCTTTAAAAATACGGTTAATGAAGGAAAAATGCAAGATATGCTTGCAGCGAGCTAAGGAGAAAAGCAAAATCATGAAGAAATCAGAATTTTTTTAAATTCCACTACCAAAAAGTACAGAATTGTACAAAGTAGAAAAGTACAGAATTGTGACAGATAGAGAAAGGGAAATCCTGACATTCACCTGTGTTTCTCACCCCGCCCCTCCCCAGCTCTGCCGCTGCATTTACCAAGGGACCCCGAAGGAGCACGCTGCTTCCAAACGACCAGCTCTGAGTCTCAGAAGCACTAAGGTATGGTTCCTTAGGTGTGCCCAGCTGCAGCTCTCCCGCAGGAAGCGGCTCCGGCGAGCGAGGCGGGTGCCCGGGGGGGTCAGCCGCGGCGCAGCACGGCTCGGTCACTGCAGGGACACAGGGCTGCGGTTACGCCTGTCCCCAATAAACGGGACTGAACTCTGATCAGTTTGCACCACCCATGTGTTGTAAAAGCGGCTGCTCTCTTGTCAAAACTTTCRCAGTAGCTGCGTGGCAAAAAATTCTACCTTTGCTTACAAAACAGCGCTGCGATTCCTCTGGGGAGGCGACGGAGCCTGCGTTTGTGAAGCTGCTTTCAGCAGCACTCAGGGCTGAAAGGAGAGTGGAGATAAACATTTGCATTTTTGTTTTCCTGCCGCAGCTCTCTAATGGAGCTGCACGAGCAGGAGGACGGTCCCTCTGCACCCGGGTGTGCGCTGGCGGGGTGAGCGTCGATCATCTATAAAACGCAGGACTGCAAACCGTCCCCTCGCACAGGAGCGTTTGACTGCACGCGGGGCTGCGCTGGGCACGCGCTCTCCCTGCGCCGAGCAGGAGCAGCGTCTGCGGCCCCAGCGCCCCTTCGCCAGGGCAGCGCGACCCGGCCCGCGGGCACCAACCCGGCTGGCTCCGGCCAGGGATGGGACATGACGGGACGTGACGGGACGCGATGCAAACCAGCGGCCGAAGGCCAGGCTCCCCGTCGSAGGCTGCCGAGAAGAGCAGCTTCCAGGGCTGTTTAGAGAAACCACCAAATCATTCTAACAACAGATGTTTTCTCCAAAAGTGCTTTTACATCCACATCACAACACTCCACGGGGACTTTCACATTTTGATGAATTTTTCAATGAAATAATCCAAGATCAAGACTGATCCGTTTTGACTTTCTTCACTCTCTTAAACATTTCAAAGACAGTAATGAATTATGGTATATTTCTTTTTTTTTTTTACATTTTATTATAATATTTTAACATCTGTCAAATTGTGTCATTTAWGTAAGATTGTTTCACTGTTTATGAATTAGAACATTTCTCCAGAATTTCCATTCTGTGAAACAGAGATTTCCATTTCTATGAACCAATTCAGGATGAAAGAAAAAAAAGTGAAATACAGAAATTCCCTCTGGGAAGGCATTTTGTTTTGCTGTTGTTACCAGCAACACCTCCATCACCTGGAAGGYGGAACATCCCTGGATCCCACCCCAATGCCCACTACGAGTCACTGAATACTCATTTTTAATTGCAGGTGTCACAATCAGGGCTGCGCCACGCTGAATCCCGTCCCACCGTACGAGACAAACCTGCTCTGAAAAGTTAAAAAAAGAGAAAAAAACCTCCCTTAATTAAGACTTCCATGCGCWTATCTTTTAATTTGTGGTATATGTGCCTAAATGCAAAGACGAACAGTATTCAGTTTCCATAAGGTAGCTAGATTCTTGTTATGGAAATTCTGAACTCTTCACGTTTTCTGGAGAGAACGCCCAAGTTTGGTAGACTTTTTAAAATTCTTGTTGTAATTTTGTTACAGAACATCATAAATTAGCTGTCACCATTTTTTAAAGGTTACTGAATGTGTAAAATAACGTTTGCCCGATTCAGGAATGCAGTAGTTTATGCAATTATAAAATAGCACATCAAAAAAAGCCAGCCTTTCCCTTGCTGCTTGCATAATTCATCAGTCACTCTGTTGTCATGGGCAAGACCTTTCCTATCTTCCAGGCAACAAAAAATTAAGTTTGCATTCTCTTCGCTAATTAAAAATCTAAAAGTTTAAAAGAAGAGAGTCTGTAAACGGCACAGCCATGAAAAAGCCAGAGGAGCCCAGCGAGCCCTGGCGTCGCCCATCAGCAGCTGCAGCCCGGGAGGAGCTCGCAGGCGCCGGACGGCTCTCTTAGACGTATGCACGTGTATGTGTGTGTATTTACATACCCCCGCACGTACACGTGCAGGTACGTGTGTGCTCACACCGTCACAGCTTGAAGGAATTGACGATTCCGCTCAAATTTACACTGTCTGGCAAAGCTGATCACAGCAGAGCCCTTATGACATATTTCAAAAATAAATGTGGCTTTTCAATCATTCAGGCAAATTTGGACTGAAAAAGCAGGTATCAGAGAGGAAACCATCTAACGAGGATGTCTCACGGAGAGGATGTCTAAGCGGGAGGCCGACATCACGGGGAGGCAGAGCACAGGGCAGCGGAGACGCCTCCGAGGGTTTCACGACTGCTGATGGGAACGAGAAGAAACTGCCGAGACAAAACCAATAGAGCAAATACAGGTGGTAACGAATACTCATAATATGCTTTATGTGAAAACACACTCATAAATCAGCCTGAAACATCGGAATGCTGGAATGGAGGACGTGGAATTGCGCTGGTTACCCCTGCTCTGCCCCCAGGTAAGAAATCACCCCGGCTGCCCCCGCTCCCGCTGTCACCCCAGGCCCCCGCCCCGGCCCCGGCGCATTGTTCTCCCAATGACGCCGAGTGACAAAATCTGCATTAAG
Organism: Casuarius casuarius; assembly: GCA_003342895.1. Lineage (NCBI taxonomy): Eukaryota > Metazoa > Chordata > Aves > Casuariiformes > Casuariidae > Casuarius > Casuarius casuarius. The sequence goes on along the minus strand of PTFA01000071.1, from coordinate 1,040,649 downwards.
TGAATCAACAAGGCCGTCTCTGAAGAGGCCAAGTAGGAAATAGCAGGCCCCGCTGCCTAATGGGACTTATCAATTATTATCTCAGACCATATTTCTTTGAGGGGTGATTGTTTCACAGAGCCTGACATCTCATACAGCTTTAAATTACTCACAACCGGGACGCCGTACAAGATAGCAGTAAAATCAGGAGAGGATTGGGCAATGTAATTATAGTATGGAAATGATGTTGATCGCTCAAGCAGTGAGCAGACCTTGAATCGAAAATCCCCCCCACTCCCCCTTGCTCCTCTCTGCAGCCACGGCACCTGCGGGGGCTGGAGACTCGGGAGCAGCTAAGCCTCCCCGTTAAAACCCGCAAATGAGCACGCGCTAACGGCGGGTACCAGCGCTATAAACCTCCAGAGCCGCAGCGGCTGAGCCGGACGCAAGGACGGACCAGAGGAGAAACTGGCTGGTGAGTCTGGACCAGCCGAACGGATGCAGACTTCACAGGGTCACGGAGGGAGCCACACAGGGGCACATACAAAAGGAAAACGAGGAAATTGAAGATTAGAAACCAAGGTCTCAGTTGCGCAGGCGCAACCTGCCCTTAGGTTGAGGCCAGGATCAACAAAACACTGCGCGCGGTTCCGTCGAGGCAAGACCCGAGACATTGCTCAGTGCCTCCGTCAAGGGACAGCAAAGTCTAGACAAGCTCTGACACGGCTCCTGGCACTGAGATGTCAGCCAAAAACCTCAGAAACAACATCCCATTAGTGTATCAGACAACCTCACAGGGACGACCAGGGGATGAGGTAGCGCCGGGATGCGTTCAGGAAAGTGCAAAGGGACGAGCTGGTTGCTCTGCGGGTACCGGGACCAAGGACCTCTGCGGTGCCAGGGCATCTTTGCCAAAGCTGGCACTGATGGGGGAGAAGTGAATTGAAAAGTGCCTGCAGGCCTTAAAAACGTGCTTACTTTCATTTGGAAACCTGCAAACAGAGATTTTTTGTTCAGAAAATGGACTTACTGGAAAGATTTCCAGCTGTGTCCAGTTGGACATTTTCTTATTTCCAATCTGGGAAGAATTAAAAAAATTAAGAAGTGTTTTCATGGACAGTTTCAGCTGGTATGTCCCCCAACACATTCATCATCCAAAGCTAAGTTATGTCTCATAACGTAAGACTGGGGGCATTAGAGGCACTATGGAAGCAGACAAGACCCAAATGAACCGGCCAGAAGACAGTCATGGAGTATTATATTACCCCGAGCGCTGGGTTTCAGCACAAGAGACAAGACAGCTAGGGAGTTTTCTAATACTTTCACTTAATCATTTATTTGCAGAGATGAAAGTTACTGTTGTGGCCACGATGTGCTGGACTAGGTATATGCACACGGTTTAAGAACGGCACAGCACCCAGAAATGCTTGTAGCAAACCCACCTGCGAGGGCTGCGGGGCCCGGGGCACAGCAGGACTTCTGCACTCACTGCACAGATACGCACTGAGTCATAGACTGAAGTTCAAATGTTTCAGCAAAAATAGTCTAAGATGCAAATCTGACTTTAAAATCCCCTAAAGCTGGTACCATCCAGCAGAAATTACTTACCAAATTTATATGCACCATTGCGATGGATATACATTTCCTAGTCAAACCCTGACTGCACTGGCTCTAAAATATAGTGCTGAGGAAGAAATGGGTAGTTCAGTAGGACCTTTAAAAAGGCCAAATTTCCTTTTTTGGACTTATGTATTATAAATAGCACAGATACAAAAGTAGCATTTCCATTCCATGGAGATTTCCAAGACATTAAAACTTGATTTTGCTCTTAATTATAATTATTTTTTTTTAAACGCAGTTTTTCAAAACATTACACCTGAGTTTTACAGCTTCAGTTCTCTGACTGTATTTTCTATTTCAGAAGTCAAAAGGAAAAGCCAAAGGATAGGATAAAATCAAAATGAAATGTTATTAAAATTAAACAATAATTTCCCATCAAAATGTGAAGAAATTGGTAAATCCCATCACGCACTGATTTCACAGACTCTCCCTTTCCCATTTTTGGAAAATGGGTCCAGCAGAATATTTTCAGCTACCAGGAGGTGAATAAAGACCCTCTTCCAGCAGCACAGCAGAGAGGATCTGCATTAGGGTTACAGAGCATCACACGCTGAGCATGACTCAGGAACACCGTTCTGCTGAGAAAAGGCTGTCCCAGGACGCGCAGGAGCGTAGCCCCCAACATAGCCCCCGCTTGCCCACACGTGCATTAGCTGAGCGATGCAGCCGGTCTGCCGGGAAGGCGAGGAGGGGAGCGGCTCCGAGCGCGGCGCCCAGGAGCAGGGAGCTCCGGGACAGCGGCACAGCCGGGCGCCCCGTCCATCCCGCGAGCAGAGCCGCCCTCGGGTCCTGTGCTGGGGCCCCCGGCCGCGGCGCGGGGGGAAGGCACCTGCCCTGCCACCTCCGAGTGCCCCCCGCGACGGCGCCAGGGCTCGTGCTCCCCCTCTCGCGTCGCCGGCTGCGAACAGCAAGCTGCAAACCTCTGCCGGCATCCTCTCCCGCCCGAGCCAGCGTTACCAGGGAGGCAGAGACCTCGGAGAAGGAAGCAAATGAGATTTCACACCTGCACTGCAACATAACGCAAAGCTCCACAAACGAAAGCAGCTTCAAACACAGAGGACATCACTGCGGGGAGGCGCGGGGCAGCCCGGGGCGCGCGCCGGCCCCGGAGCCCTGCGCTCCCAGCACCGCCGTCCCGGCTTGCAAAGCAGGAGCAGGAGGGATTTCTGAGCTGTTTCTAAATGTTGTTGACAACATTCTTCAAACACCTTTAGGATTTGCAAAGGTAGTGGAATTGAAATGGAGAAATCTTGCTCTGCAAAAGCTCCATCATGAGGTTATTCAGAAATGAAATCAAAGGGATGAGTATTAGCTAGGCACGTATGGGAGAAGGGGGCTGAGCCTGGTCTAGGTGCTGCAGCCAGCCCACACTGCACAGGCTGAACCGAGGGGCTCGGCAGGGACGGGCTGATCGCCGGTGGGCTCGGGACCGAGAGGCACGCGGTGCGCGACTGTCCTGCTCGGCAGCAACCTCCGCTGCGTCAGTCAGACACACTGACAAACACACAGGCAGCCAAGCACAAGATGCACCGAGGAGACTTTAGGAATTGAGGAAGTCAGTGATTATGGATGTTTGCCTTTTTTCTTCTCTTTCTAGATTAAATGCTCCTCTCTGTTGCCCTTATTATAAAGACCCATGTTTTACGGCTAAAAGCCATAAGCGCCTCCCCCCGAAACAACACTCCCGATTACCATTAGCCTCTTTGAAGGCAGAGCAAGCTCAACAATAAGAAAAACTTCTCCACACACCTGTCAAAAAATCACAGGCAGAGAACGAAAGAGTTGCTCAACATTTTGCATAAATTGCAACGTCTCCAGAGCTTGACTGCGAATCACAAAGAAGGCGTCCCGGCCCGATCGTGCGCCTTTTGGGAACGAACCTCCGCCATCAGGACCTGGTATCGGTATCGCTATTTTCCAGGATGCTGCCGAGGACAAGCGGACAATACGAGCCTGGCTGGGTATTTACCGGTGACAACCACCGGTCTGCGGGAAGGAAGAGGAAGGTCCCTGCGGACCCTCCCGCAGCAGCGCTCCCGCCTTCAAAGGCAGAGCCCGGCGGGAGGGCCGGGGCAGGGAGCAGTCGCCTATGGGCACAGATGACAGGGCCATCAATTTGATGTTTTTAAATGCTCGAGCAGGAATGCTGTTTCCTGAAGGACCGAACAGGAGAAGCAGAAATCAGGACTTGCCTTTTTTTTTTTTTTTCTTTAATTAAAAAGCCCTGCTTTCCCCGACTCCTTAAAAGTTGATGTTCTGTCAGGCTTAACAAGCCGCTGTCAATCCAGCTCCCAGCCGCTGGCGCAGGGGGAGGGACGGCGCGGCACGGAGACCGGGCACGCGCATGCTCGGGGCTCACGGCCGAGCACCAGCTCCGTTCCGGGTAAGAGCACGGTCCTGCCAGGCAAGGGAGAGACGCAAGGCCAGGGCGCGGTGCCGAGGGAGGACGAGCCGGCTCGCGGGGGCACGGTACCCTGCGGCCGCCCCGCTCTCGGCCGGGCATCCCCGACGGCAGGGCTGGACGCGCGGGGGCAAACACCCAAACCTCTGCCGGCGAGGGGCAGGCAGCGAGTGGCTGGGCCCCGTCCCCATGAGCCTCGCGACGGGCGACGGGCTCGGCCGCGGTAACGTCCCGTCTCTGTGGGTGCTGAAATGATCCCAGATAATGAGGTTAATTAATATCTCCCTGCAAGCCCAGAGGAGCTGGGGAAGACGTGAATCAGGTTGTCCCCACCGGCTGCAAGACGTGCACCCAAGAGCAGGTATTGCCCAGAGGTTACAAGCGCAGATGTGCTCCGGGCCATGCCAGGAGATAATAAATCATTGTTTATTAAAAGCCTTTTAAGGATGCCTGCGGAATAAAAGGAGGCTTGTGACCCTCCCCCAGCCTCTCTCCTCCTTCAATCCATGCCCAGCGTTGGGAACTGAGCTGGTGCTGACAAATTGCCGTTCAGAGTCCCCGAAGCACCTTAAAAAGCTCAAGAATGCTGGACCTCGGGGCCAGGCTGGATGGAAGCCAGTAGCCAAAGAGGCAGCTAAGAACGATGGTCACAGAGCGGGAGACAGGCAGTAACGCTGACGGGCCCAATACGCCAGCCGCAGAGAAGTTCGGATTTTGAAACGCATCCAAAACAAGCATCGCATTTGGTCTAAAATGATGTCACCGCTGATCATTAGTGTGGTAATTACAGTGAAAGCCTTTTGCAATTGTATCCTCTGAAGGGTCATTAATGCAACCCAACCGCACCAGTAAATGTCTCATTAGTCTTATTTCAGACTTATGTATTTTTCAGAGCTACAGAATCCTAATAGTCTTTTCCCTCCAATAACATTAATATCTGCTCCAGACTCCCGAGTCCCTGACAACAGCCCCTTCTCCTCCGGGCTTCCAGGCACCGCTCAGGAAGACGCATTGCTAACAGCGAGGAGGAGGCACCGCGAGTCCGCGTTCGAGAGTGCTCCTCCATCAGAGGCAGCTCCTGCTCCTCGTTCACAAGCCAACGCCATCTGGGTGAAAGTCGAGGGGAGGTGCAAAGCCAGCCAGACACACGTGCACAGGACTGGTCACCCGAAAAGCTCCTCGTGTTAAATGTTAATAGTCAACAGCGCGTGAGATCCCTCGGACGTCTGCGGGGGGAGGTGGGTTGGACGCTGTTCCATGTTCCACTAACCCTAGTTTGGGGGAAAGGGAGAATGCAAGCTAAATTTGCGGAAGACTTATGGCTATCCAGGAATATGAGACCGCTGGGAGGATATTAGAACTCAAAACCATGTTGACAAATTGGAGGCCTGGTCTGAAAAAAAAAAAAGTCAAGATGAAATTCAGCAGAGACGACTACAAGCTGCAGCGCTCAGCTCAGCGGGAAGGGCCAGCTGCACAAACACCGGCGGGACGGCCGGGACCTGGATTCGGGGGTCACGAGCTGAACGCGGACCGGGGAGAGGCAAAGCTCGGACTGCGGTATAACAAGCGTGCAGCCTGCAAGGCATGCGGAGGAACGCGCCCGCCCTCAGCACCGACTGCGCCTCTCAGATGTGGCGCGTGGCCTGTGCGTGGAAACAGCTAATTACAGAGATCAGCGACTGGTTTGAGTCAGGGTTAGGCTCAGACGGGCATTTTGTCACATCCGAATGTTCGGAAGAGACTTTGGAAAGGAAAAGTAGAAAACTGCTGGGTGAGGGATGGGTCAGACAAGGAGGAGAGGGAGAAACAAACAGCAAGAGATCAAAGCCAAGCCCGGGTGCTCCCGTCCCCGGGGCCAGGGAGAGGGCACCTTCCCAGTGAGCTCATTCTCCTTCTAGCACAGAGGGAGATGCGGCTTCTCCTTCGCTGCCTCCATCCCTCTCATGGGCTTCTTGCAGCTTCTCCCTTGCCTGCCAACGCGGGACCGCATGCAAGCTAAATGGAAGAACCTGGTAAAACACATTTTGCTCCCTGTGGAGCAAATCCAACCCACCACAGGCACCCAGAGTCACCCAAGGGTACCTGGATGCCCCTTTCAGAGCCTCCTCGGCCAGAGATCAGTGTGCCGTGGGGCCAGGAGCCCAGGCCCAAGGGAGGATCCAGCCCGCCCCGCATCACGAGGGACCCGGAAGGTTCAGCACGGACCGTAGCCTGCCCGCAGCAGGAAACGGCACTCGGGGGATCCTCTTCTCAGAGCCACACGATGGGGAAGCGAGTGGAGACAGGGCTGGTGGATGAAACTACCCCCAACAAACTGTCAGGCAAAGAGCATCACCACTGCAGTGCCGCAGGCCCCCAGACTCCGGGGCTCACCGCCCCAAGACGGTCGTGAGCATCCAGGCGCAGACAGCGAGGTGCTGGCGTTGAGGGAAGCAGTTTGGGCAGCTGAACTGGGCTCCTGGCACCAGGACGACGCTCCGGGCAGGGACCCACAAAAGCAAGCCCTTGCCTCGAAAGCCAGCCTGGCTCAGTCCTCAGACGCTGCAGATGGGAGCTGCTTCCCGAGATGCCTCCCAGCCGCCCACCCCCAACGCATCACGGGGAGCTGTTCCGAGCACAGCCGAGTCCTTTAATCAGAGAAGAAAAACTCTCAGAACACAAGATTCAAATCCACCAGGAAAGGTGACAGATTCTCCTATTCTTCAAAGAGGCTCTTTAAATATTAAAAATAGCATTGTTGTTTTAGCAACATTAATTTAAATGATGCACACATGACACATTTAATCGCCCGTGCGCTCCAGACAGAGCTGCTCTGAGGCGACAGCACCTCGGTAGCAGCTCTTCTTTCCTGGTTTGGCCCACGACAGAAAAAAGGGTACAACTGCCACACCGAGGAGGGGGCTTATTCCAGCCCACCAGCCTGCACACGCACAACACGCCATGAGACAGAACCGGGCAGCAGCCCGCGGCAGGAACCACGGACCTGAAAGCTCGTGCTTCCTTCCTAAAGCTGGGCTCCCGCATCAGCTCAGGTACAAACTCATTCCCATAAAACAGGACTCAAGTAGGTCAAACACAAAGACACACCCTGAACATTTCCCTTGTTCTTCCTACATCTCCTCAACACACTCTAAATTCTTGCTTCAATAGCTCCTTTCCTGGTTCTCTTGTTCTCCCAACTTTGGGAGTCTGATGATCCATTTGGCCCCTACTTTCAGGTCTTGCTGGTGCATAAAAGGAAACCAATGTATTCCAAAAGACCTGTGACTTAGCAGTATCTTGGAGAAGTTGATCGCAAACATCATCTCCATCTTTGCCCTCCAAACATACTTCTGAACCAAGTGAACAAGAATAACTCGGGTACTGCAAGCTGAAGCTAAACACACTGGTAGGGAGCTAGATGGGTTACCATCACTGTTCAAGGAGAAGTTGCACGTGGAAAGGACTTTACCAGAAGATATACAACTTTCTTTCACCACAGATTCCCCGCAAGCTCTTTCTTTCAAGACCCTGAGCAGCTTTTCCTTGCTCCCTGCTTCAAAGGGTCTCTGCAGAAGCAGGGGGTCAGGCACAGTCTGCAGGGCTGCCCATGCATCATCAGGATTCATCTCCATCAACCTCTGAAGAGATGAAGAGTCAAATGTGATGCCTGGTGCTCCACCACCGTTCACTCAGCAAGTACATTGAACACTCTGTCTAGTCAGCTAGGAAACACACACAAGAGAGGGCTCTCACCTTCTTTTGAAGACCCAGCTGAGGGTGGGGGATGTGAGGGGGAAGTATATGATTGTAAAATGATGGAAATCATCTGTGACTTGACCTTCACTAATGATGGATGGCCTATTTGTAAAGATCATCAGCAGAAAGCCTTCATTCTGATGCATCACCTGCACCTGCAATGAATTGAGGGGAAAACTTGAAGCCCTTCCTCAGATCTCTGGAGCTTGTGCATGATATGTAAGGGAACAGTCCAGTTTCCAGTGAGTTAGATACTTAAATTTATCTACACAAAGGAATCTGAATTGCATTTGATTTCTGGACTACACATGAGTCAAGTGCAGTAGTTAGGTTGTGGCTCAGCTTTTCGTATCCAGGTGTCCCAATATGAAGTCAGTATGTCTCATTACAGCTTATTCCAAAACAGATCTTGCCCAAGAGCTGAGCAAAGCTGCAAATAATTTAACTCTCAGCACTGGCTGCTTGCCTCAGTCTGAGATGTGTTGCTGAAGGAATTGTCTTAATCTGCAAATTATTTATCCATACTAATTCATTTTGGTGAAATAAAACTATCCCCAACTACCATCAGCCTAAAACTGGATATGCTAGGAGCTACTTTGTGGACAGTTCTCTCTCTGTTCCTGGTGACAGTGTATAATAGCTTCTTGTACTAAAGTGTGATGTATTAGTGCCTTGTGCCTGCATGGTGCTTTCCAACTCAGGATCTCAACACATCCATAGGGATTTTTTTTTTTAATATGATCATTGTAATGTGAACTTATTGCCAAAGGAAACAAGACAAGGAAGCCAAAAGCACAGAAATAAAGTGGGATGGAAAGACATGGGTTAGCTGTTTCTACATGTTTGGACTCAGGATAACAGGAAAGCTGCTCGGCTTGCTTGATCCATCTTTACTCAAAAGGACTGCAGATGCAGGAGCTAGAAACCCTCTCTAGTCCCTGACTCCTGCTTGTTTTTGGCATCAGTCTCTTGGACCAGTTCCAGGGTGTTCAAAAAGACTGTGCCTTCTTTGAGCCAAGTTTACATGTGATGAAATATCACAGGAAGAGGTTCTTCAGATTCTTCTGGGAAGCAAAGCAGACCTGGTCCCAGCACTCTAACTAATTCTCAGGCTCCAGAACACAGTCCTTCCTTTGAATAGAGCCTTCGAGGCTTCTCTGTCTTTGCTGTGATACTAGGGAGAGGGCAAAGGGTTCAAACATTACTGAGTCTGCGGGAGAAAGAGAGGAGCAGACAGAGAAAAGAGGAAAACAAGAGCTTAAAGAAACCTCCTTGTACTTCCAGACAGCTTAGTTAGAGCTGGTAATTAAAGGAGTGCAGGTGTGCAATGCATTATCCCAACTCCTGCCTCTTCAATGAAGGCAGATTTGGATTATGCATTCTGACGCGTAACAAGGCCCACTGGTTTGGAACAAGAAGTCTGCCAAAAAGTACCGTGTTAGAAAGAAGAGCTGAACAGAAGTCTGAAATTGCCTTGGTGCTATTTCTGCAAGCGCAAAGAATATTAACACTATTCCGTGGGAAAAAACAGCCATCTTCCGCAGAGGCTGTGGAGAATGCAAACCATACTCCCCAAATAATTTCCCTGGATCTCGTTTTCCTTTGCCAGATGCATTCCTCATTGCCTCTCTCTGGGAAGGAAAATCTGAGCATAGTAACGACGGGTTCCTGAATCATGTAACCACTCTTTGAGTAAGATTTCAGAAGCACATTAGAAAGGTACGAGCTGTTTTCATAAATGCTGTCTCCTGCTCGCGCAGGTACGTACGTAAGCTTATCACTGCGTTGACTCTGATGTCTGCCTAACATCGTCAGGCACAAAGCATGACGGCATGGTGCAGAGGGCATGGAAGCTTGGGCCAGGAGGCTCAGCACTGAGGCAAAGCTTCCATTTGTGTCCAGATCTCCAGCGCTACGCACTTGAACTGGGGAAAGGTGGCCCTGGTTGTGTTTAAGAACAGCCTTTTCTAACTTTCTGTGTGGAGAAATATGCAGGGATGCCATCACCAGTGGAGTCTGAAGATGATAAACTCATTACAATATCACAGAGAAATAAACTTAATGGTTTCCAGTCTGCCAGTGGCTGTGCACAAGTTGAGCTCTGATGAAGTGAAGCACTAGAGATTTCAGCTCAGCAGGAGCTTAAAGTTAAGCATATGCTTGAGGCTTTTATGAGTGACATCGAAAAGGAATATACCTGCTACAAGGATGCAAATTGAGTTCTGAAAAGGTGGCTCTGTTAAAAGAGGACTCATCCTGCAGACATGATGAGCTGCAAACAGGGATAGTTGAGTACAAATCTCTTATATACCCTCTGGACTCGGGATCTACGCTAGCTTTCCTTGTGTGCATGTGGAACGGGACAGATAATGATATTCAGTGGAACGGTTTGATTTTGCTTGCTTGCTTGCTTATTTTTTAATCCTAGAATGTTTCCTGTGATTTCAGAAGTATTATTTTGTGCTGGGTACTAAAATGCCTAGTTAAAAAGACTGTGGTCTTCGGCGTGTATGTAAGTTCTGTAACCTCCTCGCTGTTGCATGTGTAAGTGCTTGAAGGAGTGTTTGTGCAGAGCTAAGCAAACAGATGAAAACATTTCTGTGTATATAAATTTCATTCAAACACATTTCAGTGTAACTGCTTCTGCAACCTTTTACGATTTTCTTTGCATCTGTGTTCAAGTGGTAGAGCTTGACTGATCATGAAAGCAGATACTGTGCTTGAATATGTCCTACAAGTTTCACAGTCTACACTTGATTGCAATATTCAGAATACCTAATTTTGTCTGGGGTTGGTTTAGTCCTCTAAATCTTCAAGAAGAAAGCGAAACAACAATTTTTGCCTTCATCCCCTCTAGCTGCCAGAGCCTAAAATAGCTCTCTTATTCATGGAGAAGCAACGGATGCAATTCACGTTCATTATCGGTGTGTCATTCATAGTCCATGCATCCACGGTACCTTGTCCTTTCCTCTCACACCTCCACTTCTCCAGCTCACCGAGGATGGGAGGGTGCCTAATGACACGGTTTGCTCTCCTCTAACCTGCAATCCATGCCAACCTTCCCGGCTGCTCCAGCACGAGATCAGCAGCTGAGCTCAGTGAGATGCAGGAGCACCGTAGCACCCGTAGCAGTACGAATGCCCATGGCCGGGCGTATGCTTGAAAACAGCAGTACCATCAGCGAGAGCCAGACACAGCTCAGCCACGCCGAGTGTTTGATTTGGAACGAGCAGGCCTCCGAGAATCTGTAACTCAATACTGAGCCGAAAAGCACAGCAAACCCAGGTCTTTCTATTCCAACCCAGCGCTTACTACAGCCCGGCCCGCTAAGCTGGTGACGGGAAAGCCACAGCGTGTCGTGGATGCCCAGGTGGGAGGCCACGCGGTAAGGTAGCTCAATCTGAGAGACACGAAATATTCATAAACACCTTCAAGCTAAAAAGCACCGAATGCTGTTTGCTCTGCTCTGCGAAGGCACGTCTGTCCTTATTCTAAAATCTCTGTATATCTGCTTTTTACTCGAGAAAACTTAGGGGGTTCCCAAAAGTTTGGCCTAATTTGGCCACAAACTCCTCCTGAAAGCGCATTATTTGTTACTTTCTGGCAACTTACTGAGATTTCCAGCTCTCTGATCTAAGAGCAGGAACATCGATGTGCGAGTTCAGTGCCTGTCCTCCACCTGGTGCCACGGCATGGTGGCACACGGTGCCAGACAGCAAAAGCCCACTGTCACCCAGCAGAGAGTCAGCAAGGAGCCCTTCGTCCCGCCAGCAAACCCAGGCACAGAGCACCAGGCTCAGGAGGACGGTGTCTCTCGCCAGCCTGTTCCAGTGACTGCTACCCCCAACAGCTTCCTCAGCTCTAGCAACTCCTTGAAACCCAGGCAGCATCACAGATCTTCTCCTGGCGCTCAGGCTCAGACCTCCTAGTCGGGAAGGCCACTGTGCAGGTGGCTGACACCTCCCCGTCACCCTCTTTGGCGGTCTGCGATGTGCTCACGAACCCCTGCCCTGCCCATCTGCCCCAGCAGCGAGCTTCCCAAGAGACGGGGTAGACCCCATCGCTCTCCCATGACTGCTGTTGTAGCTGTCACCAGCCACCTTTCATCCACACGCCTGCCCTTCGCAATATGGCTCTTTTCTTCCACGGGCCATGTGTTTCTAGTTTTACAGAGGTGAAAAAATCTGTACAAACATTGAATTACTGCAAACAGCAAACCACTCCATCCTAGACCTATTGCTGCTAAATATCCCAGAGACCTGCAGCTCCTGGCTGCACACCTATACCATCTCCTGTCCTGCTGTTAATACTCCTCACAGCCTTTCCTGTAAGTGATGGAGAAAAGTGTCAGGCTGGGGGAAAGACAGATCACGAGTATTTCTGGCCCTGACATTTTCCTCCAGATATCTGGATTTCCATATATTTGAAAACCTAATATAAACAACAGAGAGAAAATTTGCATTTCGGGCAGTGAGGAATGAAAAATGGAGGCGGCGTAATGTATTGCTGCTCAAAGAAGAGGAATGACAGTGGTAAAGTCGAGCACACACGACAGCACCCAATCGGCTTGTGGCAAACTCATTTCCTGGCAGAATATAGGGTTTCATCTGCTGGAACATTTAATAGGCATCAAAGAAAGATCACTTCCCTCCTCTCAGTGCAGATTGAGAGCCTTCGCTCTTGCTTTATTTTTGCCATTTTATTAAACCCTTTATATAGTTTTAATACAATATGTATGATCCCCCTGAAAACAAATAAATTCTTAGGCGCTTCCCAGATTCTAAGGATTTCTAATGGTTATATATGTTATTTATATTTTCAGAGAGATATTAAATATGTGACGTGTAAAAATATGCAACAACAACAATCAACTCTAATTTACTGCTATGTATGGAATAACGTAATGCAGTTAATTCCCTGCTGCGGGGAGAGCCAGCCCAGCCGGCAGCCAGCTCAGCAACGGGGCTGAGCACACTTGCACAGCACCCAGGCTTTACTGCCTTAATTGAAAAGCGTAAAGGTGCCAACTTCCAGCCAGGCAGTCTGAGGAACTTGTGATCTCCACTCAGCTGGATGCAGGGATTGCACTGGGGGGATTCGCAGCCGAGTCGTAAGGAGAGAGCCGGGAGGCAATGGGAAGGTTCTTAGCTTGTTGTATTACCTAAATTTGCTTCATCGTTGCCCACTAGCTTCCATGTCCTGTTGCAGAAGAAGGTTTGTACCAGGGAACTAAAAGCAAAGCCAGGATGCTGCAGCAGGGACTCCGGAGCCCGGTGCTAGCACACGGCTGTGGTGGGAGCAGGGTGCTCGTGGCTGCAGGAGCAGGCGAGGGGTAGAAGCTGTTCGCTGGTGCCACTGGCACCAACTGCCTTTGCTTATCCCTGCACTGACCGGCAGATCCTGCCAGCTTTGACAGCAGTCCTGCAGGTCCCCAACGCGCCCGGCCAGCCTCCCCCTCCCCTCGTCGGCCTCCTCGGGCGAGGGATTTCCACGGCGCTGCACGTATGCCGTCGCCGTGCAGACACACTCTCCAAGAGCCATCCACAAACACAGAGCATTAACAAATCCTCTTCCGGGCTGCAAGCACCCAACTAGTCCAGAGCAGCAATGTTTATTAAGCCAGAGCTAAGTGCCCCAGTTCCTCATACTGATTTTAATGCCATGTGAAGAAACAGGTGTCTTAGCCGAGTAAACGCACTCCATGTCTGGCTACACTCAGTGCCGGCTGGGTTGAAGGCACTCCTTCCACTATGCAAAAAGCAACATATGCAGGAGCACTGCAGATCCCGAGCTCCCGGTCGATTCACCCTAGGTAGCACTGGGGACCTCGTCACGGCCACCACCACACATGTGCCAAGGGGACTGAGCAGACAAGAGCTCTCGGGAAAAGTGCTTCCAATAACGCGCGGTGTCGAGGAAGCCCACCCGCAAGGCCAGGCAGGTGACGGAGCACGCGGGGCTGACTTGAACCACGCTCTCCTGTACCTTCTGAATTCCATCTCACAGTACCTACGGCTTTCCAAAGTCAGCAAGCCTGTGCGAGGAAGGGGGGAGGAGGAGGAGGAGGAGGAGGAGGAGGAGAGAGCACAGTGCTATTTTTGATGGCAATATTCTGCAGAGCTGGAAGTGAAGGTCTGGTGAACTTTAGTTATGGCTTGAAGATGCCTTTTGCTTTGAGATTCCCTTATTTAGGAACAAAAGAAATATATCGGAAAATTTTCAAAGGCTCATCAATTCTGATCAGATCCAGTCTGGACACAGGATCTCTCCAGCTTAGGCATATCCTAGAGCAGGTAGTTCCTATCTCCTAAATACATACACACACTAATGCACAGGCATCCACTCTAGGTAGGTGACGCTTGTACTATTGCAGAGGGCTACCTTGCTGTTAAAGAACATAACACCTTGCACATTAAGCCTGCTTGACGTGGTGCATTGGTCTTCTGGCTGCTCATCTGCAGAGGGATGAATGTGGCCTTGCACTGCGATTAGCATCGTGGCATGGAAGGTGTCCCCTCAGAGCCTGCCACGTTCTTCCCAGTCTGAAGCCTGAATCCTGTTCGTGACACTGTATTTATTCTGCAGCACCCAACTGTGATATCACAAAAAGAAGACTCTGGCTCAGGCTAGGCAGCGATCAGAGATGATTCAAAGCATTCAGAGCAGACAAGGTCTTGTCATGGAAATAACTTCGCAGTTAAAAGATCCATGGATGAGGAGGAGCAAGTATATATGGGTTTCACCAGGAGGCATCAGAAAGCCCTTAATGCCACTGCAGAGTGTTGAGCCTGCAAATGCTCATTAAAGAAGCCCTAATTGCATGTTAAGGATCCATAATACCGGCTACACAGTAAACATCCTCCCACAGAGGAATCAGAGACACATGAGAGAGACTTTTACAGCCTTGCTGTCTCAGCTATTTTTAACACCATCCGAATAAGACGACATTCAGAAATCCCACGAAAATCCCCCCAAGGAAGCAGGGAGCTGCTGCCATTGTCTCTTGCACTTTCGGATGCCACAGAACCATCTGCAACCCGCACACACACACACTCCACCTCCCTGAAATACAGCTCACGCCCAATACATTATTTTTGGTCTTGTGAGCACAGTGATGTGGAGTGACCTACCCGTTAAGCGTAACCTCTGTTAACAGAGCTGTAGTCATGTTGATTCTGAATATCTTTCCTGTGGGTCCTTTAGAAAAGCGTATTAGTAGACAACACCCTCAGAGCTGGGGCTGCAGGTGCCTCCTAACACAGTGTGCAGCGCACACTCGTACTTCCCGCAGATCACTAGTGCGGACACAAAGCACGCAGACACAAGGGAATGCCGTGCTAGCCTCCGAGATCCTGGCTGTCTCACGCAGCGGTCAGGTCAAGGTGGCAGTGCTGGTTACACGCACGACCCCCTTCCTGCAAATCCAGACTCCTCCCGAATCCCTCCCTTCTCAGAGCTCCGCATATTCCACGAGGGAGCTCCGAAAGGCGCAAAAAAAGGACAGATCCTATACGCAAAAGCACATCTGAAGCCAGGTGCCAGACCTGAGCCGTACGAGTAACCAAATTCAGTTTGCTGGCCAAAACAAACTAACAGAAAAGTCAGCTTTCTAGTTATCCCAAAATGAAACTGAAATGAAAGCGAAGAGGCAACTGAAGTAATCCAGTTTTTCCTAAACAGACGCTTCATTTACAGGCTTCGCTCTCTAAATATATACCTGCATTTTTAAATGAAAAAAAATTCAAAATAAAGAACCAGTATCTTCTCAAGGATCATAAAAAAAATTCTTGGAAGATTGTTTGAAACATATCTTCCAATTTGTTTGTTAAACAATTTTTAAAATTCATTAAAATACCTTTGGATGCCCCCAAACTTACCTGGAGAGTAAGCACCCCCCCCCCAACACACACAATTTGATCAACGCTACCGAGACTGCTTGTTTTGCACCTTTCCCTGATCTGAGTATTCGGAGGCTGCCAGGCTGCTCTCGAAGCCTAGGACTGCTACTCCTAGAGCCCAACGGCAGATTCTCGCCATCGCTCATGGCCTGCAGCAGCTTCCAGACAACTCACAGCAGAAGGAAAGATGGAGAAGACGTGACAAAGGCGAAGCTGAGTCAAGTTTTTGTAAGTATTTTCTGTGATGGCTTAATTCTAGAGAAAGAGACAGGGAAGCTAGCATCACTGACTACTCCAGACCTGGAAGCAATTTTAGGCTGAAGAAACAGAGTTTGCATATTCAGAGCTCTAAACTAGCTGGTAAACAGATGGGGCGGTGGCAGGGTTCCCAGCCGCTCCTGGCTGTTGGCCATCAGCGTGGTGAGGAGGGGGCCACCGCTCACCAGGTGCCCAGCTGGATTCGCTTTCTCTAACAAGCAACTGGACAGTGTGTTTTTGACCAGGACCCCTCGGCACTAACGAACCCCCGGCCTTCTGCTCTCCTGGAAGCACGTCCGGCGCTCCAGGGAAGCTTCTGCAAACTTTTAATCCTGACTGATCCAGAAAGCCGGAGAAGATCTGAGCAGCAAGTAGTTCCAGGGGCAGCCGAATAACAGGTCCAACACCCCTCACCATCGCTCGACACCTCGATGCCCCCCTAGACGAGGGAGCAGCCGCAGCTGGCAGCAGGGCACGGCACAGGGACAACCCAGCTGCCTCGAGAAGTGGAGTCACCCCCCCAGCAGCTCCTGGGCTTTGGTGCTCTGCACAGGCACAACCGCAAAGCTCATCGCACCGCAGAGCGTGCTCTGACCCAGCCTGCCCGGCACCCAGCAGCCCCGAGCCCCCCTGCTCTCTGCCAACAACCCCAATGTTGCCAAAGACTAGGAACAAATGCGCAAAAATCTGAACTTAGTTTTCTCATGTACGACTGGTCAGGCACACAAGGCGACTTTGCCTATGCTCTACACGCAGCAGAAAGTGCTGCTCCCTTCGCCAGAGATGCCTGCCCGAGCAGACCCAGGCACCCTCCGCCCGCACAGACCTCCGGCGCTCACCCTCCGAGCAGCTCGGGCAGCAAACGCTCAGCCCCAGCTCAGCGGTGGGCACTGCAGCATCCACTAGACAAGGAACCAGCAGGAAACCCAGCTCGCACAGTAATCAAAGTGAAACGACACCATAGGGCTTAACAGTTACTCCAGAGCCCCTAATTACATCCCCCGCGAAGCCCTGCTCCTCTCCCCTGCCTGCAGCAACCACCCAGCGCGGCCCCTCCGCAGCCCCGGCCGGGCACTCACCCCTTCGGGCCCGGCGCCCGGCGGGCTCAGCTGCGCTCCCCACGCTGGCTCCAGCGGGCTCCCCCGGCCCCGGCCCATGCAGCGGTGCCCACACCTGGTGCACGACAGGCTCTGCTGGACCAGGGCGAGGGCCCCCTCGAGCCAGCCTGGCAGAGCTCTGCCCCACGGGGCTCCTTGTGCTCCGTGCCCAGCGCCAGGCGAGGGCAGGCCGGCACCTGGGCTCAGCAGCCTGCAGCCGTCCTGGGGCTCAGGGCTCGATAGGACACAGCTGTGCTGTGGCTGTTTATCCCGGCACCTGCTCAGTGCCGTGCAAAAACGCTGGCCAGATTCGTATGCTCCCATATTCCCAGGCCTTTTTGGCAGGTGAACGCTGCTACTTGCTTGTTATTAAAAGTAATCGCTGTCAATTGATTTTTTTTTCCCCTGAATTTTCAATTTGGTTCCAAGACTGGCAACAAGCGGAGAAGACTCTCCCTGCACACAGAAGTGACAGGAGCGGCTGCAGCGCCTGGCCAGAGGCTCATTTGCTGCTCCAGTAAGGGTGTCCAGCACAGTAAGGGTGTCCAGCAACTCTAGTGATCCCAAGCAGACGGACCCTTAGCTCTCCTTGTCCTAAATAGTCATATATGATCTTAGGCCTATTGCTGGGAAAAAACGCCCTGGTCTCTGAAGAGATTCTTGGTGATGCTGTCTGTACGACCTTCCTCTCTATCTAGGAAGCAATACTGAAATAGAGGTTTCTTCTTCTTCTTTGGTACCTTTTCTTCACAGACCAATGCAAACGAGTCAGGGATGGGACATGACACCAACAGAGCACGGATAAAAGAGGACGTAATTCTAGCAAGCCAAGAATACATGCAAGAAAATACTGCTCTTTCCACTAACAGAAGTGTTTGTTACTACAAGGATGTTTCAGCTCTTCAAGGTGATAAACTTCCCAATGCTCCTCAGAGAGCTTCAGTCCATTCAGGCCTCTCCTCATACGTATTTCCACAGCTTCCCCCTAGAAAGCCACCAGTTTGGAAGCCACTTCCCTGTTCCCCGGGGAGGCTGGAGCATCTGCCAGGGCAGTCCGACACCAGAGAGCTCTGCGGGAGACTGCGGGACCCCGGGATGGAGCTCGGCTCATAACCCGCCTCTGATGCTGCACGTTTCAGCCCGCTACCTCTGGATACGGCACTCGCTGAGACTCAGCAAGGCTGCAGAGCTCCCGAGCAGTGTTTAGCTTTCCAGGTTTGTAGTTGGAATGATGATTCTCATCACCACTTGAATTTAATTTAAATGGTTTGCTTCTGCTTTCGTTTTATTGGCACCCATTATATCCCCCTTGTACCTCTGGCATTTCCTTAATAGTCTTTTGACTCATCTGCTCTCAGGAGGAGAAACATTTTTTACAAGAACAATATGAAGTAACAGTTATAAAATCTGTAGCCTGGTGATAAATGTTAAGGACTCATATTCTTTTATTGGAAATTGCTGTCTTTCAAATGTTTAACAGATTTGTAAAAATAATTTCTCCAAAAGGTTACGGTTCTATTGAACTCCATTAGAGAGAGGCTGTGCTCTAAATCACGCATCACATCCAGGAGACTGCAGGAGGGGACACGCCAAAGTCATAACTTTCTCCCTTCATACACAACATTGCCTGGCTCCTCTCCAGCATTATTCCATTTCCAGGACACTTTCCTTGACCCTGGGGTCCTTCAGCCACGACGGAGGGGCGCGCCTGCCTGAATCCAGGCGTGAAATTATGAAAGAACGGGCCTGCGCCGGCTCCGCTTGTGCTAAGACCTCAGATGTGAAATCGCCACTTTTTTTTCCCCTTCTCCTCATACTGGCCTGTCGCATGCCGGGCGGAAAAGATTGTATTTATCACCTGTCAGGGTTTGGCAGAGCTGAGTTACGTGGAGCAGGACAGCATAAAATTATCATACACAAGCATGAAATTACAAAATCGCTCGGAACTGAACAACAAAATTATTTCATTTCTGAGGGAGGCCATTCCATTTTTTAGTCGTGACACCTCAACTGCCAAACTTTGAATTGAAATTGAGTGTGAGGTGCATGGAATATAGACAGCAATAACAAGCAAAGGCATGTAAACTAGCCATGCAAATACACTACATTAATGGCCCCAGAAACCTCCCACAGGAGATATGTAACTAAATAAATGTCACATGTCCCAATAACTCAACTTTTCTTATACATTGTGAAATGAATTATGCTGCAATCGGAGCACAGGCTGCTCCTGGCAATGGGACTCCCATTTGCTTGGCATTCGCCTGGACTGCATATGTTTCTTGCTTTTCCTCTCCCAGTATTTATTATCGGAGGTGGGCAAACACTGCACACATCTGACCACCGGCTGGATCTGAAGCTGCAAGGAGGATGCAGCAAAGCAGAATGCAGCTCCCTAAACCTGAATTTTGCGAAAATATATCCATTCTTTTTAATGAACTTCCTTGCAGTTGTTAACACGTGTAAGGCAGCATGGAATGCTGCTATCACATCTCACCCAAACTATAAAACCACCGGACCCGTGGAGAGGAGCTAACACTTCCATCCTGTTATTGCAGCCTGGTCTCAGGGCCGTTCTGTATGCACCAAAAGGTCTTGCAGAATTACACAGGGCTTACTAGACCACTTATGAAAGCCAGGCATCACACAGGCCGGCAAAATCACTTCTCTTCCAGGTTAGCTTTCTCATCAGAGAAAGCTCAGTTCAGCAACTCTCGCTCTGTCAACGAGCAAACGCTGGAAGTAATTGCAGCGAGGAGTAAAAGAACCGTTCCATTTTATTGCAACTAGTAGCATCTTGATGACTGTAGGCAAGACAGTCCCAGAGGAGCAATATATTATAAACACTATTTGTGTCAAAGCTTATTGTGTGTTTGTCTGACTTTCCCTGGGGATAGGAGCCCATGGTGTAAATAACATGGCACCTTCCCAGCCCTGGCTGACGCCCGGCTCCAGGAGCCTCGCACAGCGCTGAGCGCAAGCACGCTACCTGCACGGGCATCTCCCTTCACCAGACCGCGGTCCGCAGCAGACCGACTCCGGAGAGCAGGAAGGAGCTTCCGGACAGAGCGGGCGGTTCAATAAGTGGTTCCACTCGGAAGGAGGCACCGCAATCCATCATGAAGGGAATGGATTTGTCAGCTCCTTCTGCAGCACTGATGGGCTGTGCAGGGTCTGAGCAGAGCAAACCAAATGAGATGTTAAATAAAATTAAAGACAGAGTGAAACAGCAGTCTGGCATTAGGAGAGACACCAAGCTGCCTCCAGCCAGCCCAGATCACCAGCCCCAGAGGCGCTGCAGACTCCTGCCATTCCTTCTGCTCTTTGCTGTTCGCATCCCAGCCTGGCTCGCTGCAGCACGTGTGCTGGGGGCCAGGACTCACAGGCAGGCAGCCGGAGAGGCCCTGAAGGCGTCCGCGTGCCAGCAGGTCCTTGGGCCACCCCTGACTGCCAAGTGCATTGCAGCGTGTCCTGCTGGGACCCAAGGACGGTAGGTGCCGAAGCCGTCGCTGCCGGGTTCGCCGCAAAGCAGACGGGAGGACGTTCACTGGGAGGGGCCCAGAGTGGGCCCGGGACAGGAGGCACCAGGGAGTCCAGAGATGCTAAATCAGCTGCTGAAGGGACTCCAGCCAGGAAAGCTTGTCCATCCTTCCCCTTCCACACAAGCCTTGACCTTGTCACATCCTCAGACCCCCCGGCTGCAACGGCACTATTGCTCTGCTTCAAACAGTCTTGCAGAAGGTTTAACCCTCAAGGCATCTCCCTGTTTTAGTGGCCTGGTGGCACTGTGCCGTAGGGCTTGCTGTACTGTGAGCTGCAACCCGTCTCCCACACATTCTTGTAAGTTTGAATACCAGCCAGGTAGGTCTCTCTGCAACCCTGGAACGGTCCAAGCGTGCTTTGTCCCACATGTGCCAGCAGTGAGGACTGGGAGCAGGAGAATTTGTAGCTGCTTTCGATGAAGACAATAAAAAATCCATCAGACTGAGAGACAAAGCCAATTAACAAGGCCAGACATTAGAAATGCCAATTTTTCCAGTTCTAAGCGTGGAGAAGCTTTCCCCAGGACAGTCTCTCCCAACAGGAGAAGCACCAGTGTCTGCAGCCTTGCCGCTCCCGGTTGGAGGCTGACCCTGGACTGAAGCACAGAGGTGGCTGCAAGTCAATCTGCCAGCAGCTCCTGTGGTGCAGACACAGCGGCACTGTCACATCCCGAGAACAGCAGCTCGGGTATTTCGATTTGCAACAAAAGAAACCTGAAGGGCCATCCTTCAGGATACGAACAGGATGGCCCTGCCCCCCTCCCACCTGCCTCTCACCATCCAAGCAAGAATAAGGCTCTAAGTTAGATGGTGCTTTCACCGGGCTGAATGTCTCTGATCCTCACAGAACATTTTGATCTCAGTGCATTGGTATTTACTAATCACTGTTCTTCTGCTTGACTTGTTTTAAAATTAGAAGAGCAATTTCGTAAGGATCAGAATTTCAAATTTGAACCCAAACAGCATTTGGAAAGCACTGTTGTGCAATGGAGAATTTCAAGAGAGAAGAGATTCCCAGTGATTTATGATGAAGGAGGCAAACCTGGCCTTTGCTTCTCTCAGGCAAGCCTTTGATGCTGCCCCTTTAATCCTTAGCCACCTGGTACTAATTATAACTGTAAGATAGTCTTTATATTTAATTAAAAACAAGGAAATGCTTCTCCATATAATGAGAAGCCTTAGGCAATGGACCCTGTGTTCTCTCCCCCACCAAGTTACACTCCATCTATCCCCTCTAGTTCCCGTTTGAACTGCAGCAGCGTCTCATCTGTCGAGAAACCAAACCGCGCCTCCTCGGAAGAGAGCCCCGGTCCACCCGCACGGAGCTCGCCATCCACCCCACGTTCTCCGGGCATTTCCACAGCTCCTTGTCAAAAGGTCACGAACAGGAAGCAAGGAGCATTTTTCACCGGAGACAGGCTGAATTACTAAGTGCAGGGCTGGCTAGTAATTTCCACGCCAGGCCGCCTGGAAGGGGCTGTGATCCTGATCTGTGCCTTTACCTGCGAGGAGTCACCTGGCAGCCTCTGGCGAGCGCCTTTGCTGGGGCCCGTTAAACCCCAAACAGAGGAAAAGTGCAGCCCTGCCCGGTGGGGGCAAAATGAGAAACGCCAGCGCACACAGTGAGGTGCGGCTAGGAGTGGACGCAAGGGTAACAGCATCCCGCTGCTCTGTAGCGGGAAGGAGACCAAGGGAAAGAGCGGTCTGCTACGTAATGGAAAGGGAGAGAGATCGATGGGTAGCGTGGAGAAGGGTGGGGGCTGTGAGCCCTTTTTGCATCAGTCATCACTGAAGAAAGGTCAGCTGTGATCAGATGGCTGGCACAATTAGGACAAGGCATTGCAAACCCGCGGCTGAAACCTCAGCGCTGTTCCCGGGTGTCTTTGAGGACTTGCGCGGGGTGCATGCAGCCCGAGACGACTCAGAACAGCAAACACGGTGCCTGCTTTTGAAAAGGGGAAAGAGGAGCCAGGAAATTATAATCAGTCTAAGTCAGTTCAACTTCAGTTCCCAGAAAAATATTGGAACAAATGATCAAACAAACTATTTATAAGCACCAAGAAGATAACAGGATGAGTAGCAGCCAACATGGGTTTGTCAAGAACAAATCGTGGCAAACCGATCTAATTTTCATCTGCGACAGGGTAATAGGCCTTCCAGATAGAAAAGAAGCAGTAAATGTCATATCTTGACTTTAATAAGATTTTTGACACCGTCTTATATGACATTCTCACAAGCAAGCTGAGGAATCACAGTCTAGACGAAAATACTGTTTGGTGAGGGTAAACCAGTTGAAAAACTTCAGTCAGTGACTAGTCATCAATGGTTTTCTGTTGAAATGAAGGACTGTACTGAAAAGGGTTTTATAAGGTCTACCCTATATCCAATCCAGGGCTATTTAGTATTTTAGTTACTGACCCATATGACAGAAAAGACTATAATTATTACCTTTGCAAGACTATAATTATTAAATTTGCAAGCTCAGAATGTATTACAGAACAGAATTAGAATGCCAAAGGTCTTGAGAAATGCTAGAAATGATCTGAGAAAAATAGGAATTTGTCCTATGGACACAAATGCAAAGTACAGCCCTGAAGTTCAGTGTAATCGGGGAATTGCTGGTGTGACAGGAGAAAAGAATCCACGAGTTATTCAAGATCATGGGTTGAACTTAGGTCAACAATATTGTGATGCTGAAAGAAAAGCAAACAATTTCCAGGAGCTCATGAACAGGAACACGCTCTATGCGAGGCATCGGATGGGATTGTTCTGACCAGCTCAGCGGTGATTAAAAGCTGAAAGTGATGAAAGACTCTTTCGGGCTTGGTGAACTTGGACCTATGGGAAAAAGTCAACAAGAAAGTAAGAAGAAAGAGCGAAGATTTGGACTGGTGTGGATACAGATTTGCAGAACCCAAGTCTTCCAATTTGCATCCACCATGAGAAAGGGACATTATCAAACTGAGTAACTTCGGAGAACCTGGACAGCTGGAATAGCAGAGGAACTGACCACAACTTTTGTATGCAGTGAAACTGAAAACATGAGGATCATTACCATAAAGAGGAGTCAGATAAAAGTGTACAGAAGTCACAAAAGAAATGGCACAAAGAATGGAGGCCGCAAGCGGTTGCTCTTTCTTCTGACTCAAGACCAAAAGGGCTTTCATTTCACTAACTGTCCAAAGCAAATCCTTACAAAGACTTCCTACGTATGCCCTGCCTATCCACCATGTCCTGAACGGGAAAGGACTAGGGCCGGCTGAAAGTTCAGAAAACATTAGTTGAAATATTCATTTTGGTTTTGTTGTTTGGAAGGTCCTTTCTGCATGAAATTCTGACTTTTCTAGGCTTTTGTTCTGCCCTAGAATGAAAAGTCTTCTGAAATACTAAAATTGCTCATGAAATGGAACTTGTCTTATTCAGCCAGCGCCGGAAGGGACTCAGGCCCAATGCTGGACACGGCTGCCCACAAAGCACCGGGCTCCCCCATCGCCTGTCTCCACCAAGGAGTCCAGAGGACACACAGAGAACTTGCACAGCAGCCTGGTAACTGCAAAAGGATTCTCTGCTCTTCCTGGCCTCAGCTAATGGCCTGAAGCCCTTACTGCTGCATCTGTCACCGGACATCCTCACGAAGCAATACAGCCAAAATGATACTCAACTAACGTGAGCAATAGGGGAAATCCTGTCACAGACGCCAGAGCCTGCTGTGCTGATTTCTTCCGATAGATCCCCACAGCACTGAGCAGGCGCTGATTTTCATGTCCTTCCCCCTTCTGTTAAACCTGCCCCTACACAGAGCAAGGAAAGACCCCTGGGCTCATACCGTAAGAAGGACCTCATCCAGCATCCCTTTGATTCACCGACAGCACATCCTCTAGCACAGCAGGTCTGGATTAGAAAATGACCAGTTAGAGACACTGTGACATCTCTTGGTCAGTTGGTCTAACGCATGATTACTTTCCCTGCTAAAGAACAGCATGCTGCTTTAATCTGAACTTCACAAGCTTCTGCTCCTTCTCTTGGTATCTCTTTCTCTGATAGTTTCAAAACACTGGTACTAAGCAGGCAGATACTGAGAATGCCTTCGACTGGGGTGGAAAGCTGAGAGTCAGCTCTGTGCTGCAGACAGCCCCAGTTTTTGAACTGATGCACACAGTAACTCCGTGCGAGACTGCACAGAGCTCTGCTGCGCGTTACTTCACTGCAAGACTCCTGGGATAGTACTCACCCTCCAGACAGTGCTCCCCGGACAGACGTTGTGATTCCCATGATGCAAATTTATCGCAGACCACAGTGAACCTGGTCTTTCTCCCACCTCCTCCATCCAGAGGTCCTAAACTGGTCTAGAGACTTCAAAGAACAGAGAAGACCCTTGCAAGCGAGAAGAATCAGTCATTGCCAGCCTCCCTCTCTCGCAAGCACCATTCACCCCTGCTGGATTCCGGCACTTCCGCTTTCCTAAATAGCCAGTCCAAAGCAAATTCAAATGAGTGACAGAAAAAGCATGTCTCATCATCACATGGAGAAAGCGGAGGTCCTTGGGCCAGCAGCCCCCTCTAGACGTGCAGCTAACGGCCTCCAGGCACCAAGCCTTTATCACCATCTCTTGTGACAAGGCAGAAACTAATACAGGGCTTCTCCCCGCATGCACACACCGAGGGGAAGGGGAAAAAACACAACGAGCAAAAGGCTGGCAGGCCCTTTGGTCTCTGTCCTGCAGCCAGACACTAACCCAGCGGAAAGGAGCAGCCAGTGCTGAAGCTGAGGGGAGAGACAAAAGGTCGGTGAGTAAAACGACTTCCGAGGAGAAAAGGGTTTGCGTGCGGTGCGACGCCTTTTCTCTTTGTGCTGCAGATTGCAGACCTGCAGCTCCTGGGCACGTCTGCCAGGGAGAGGCACGAGAAAAAAAATTTCTGATGCAATCGGACCACAGACCCTCTTCCCCCCACCAAAATCACAGTCACTAATAATCCCACCCCGTGCAAGCACTCTGTATCTAGCTGCTGCTAAAGCTCAGTGCAGATGTGCCAAGGAGAGAGTGTCCATAAAGAGTTAAAACCCTGCTTCGCCAGACTGTGAATTCTCAGCGAGTCTCCCACATGCAGCCAAACAACAGCTTGACATTTTCCATCCTTCACGAGAAAGACAAAGGCGTGAAGATATTCCCATGATTCCTTTCTGCATGCCTAACTATGAGCTCAGGTGCAGCAGCATTTGCCCTGGACCGGCCTCATCAACATGAAGGGCGAACTCATCGTTTCTGCATCTTTCCTCGCCACTGCTTGATTAATTGGCTCACAACGATGCTGGCTGAATACCTAATGCTTCTCCTGTCCCTGTTCTTTCTTCACAGCCTTTTGCTGCATTTACATATACTTTATATTCCATAATTTTCACACACACAAAAAATGGGAGCACATCTCAGTAATTTGATGTAATGACGGCATGTCACCAAAAAGAGGAATTAGAAAAATCTGTAGGTATTTAATTTATTCTTGTTTTTTTCAAGTAGATCTCTCTGAGAAAGGCATTAATATTCATGTGCATGAAAAAAAGTACTCTCGAAAGGAAATTTCCAGCATTTTAGTTTAAATTAAATACATTTTTAAAGAAACAATATTTAACTAATAATGCTTAAAGACAAAATTAACAAAAGTAGCAATTTTTATCTACAAAAGCAAGGTTTTGTCTCAGGGGTTTCTAGTAAAACTGCCCTAACAGGAAAACAGCATACTGCTTTTCTGAGGAAGGATTCAATGAGTACGACATGGAGAGCATGGACAAATGAAAGGCCTTTTAAATTACCCCATCTGTAAGTTTCGCTTAACAGTATTCCAATAATTCACTGTATTTGAGAGTTTTCAACACAGTCCTAAGCTGCCCAGTCCCTGCGAGCTCGCCCTTAGATGCAGAGTGTGCGTTTCACCAGGACCTGAATGAAAGGTCTGTGGATGCTGGGTTTAGAGGGGTTTTTTGGTTAAATAGGAGAAAGTGAAAAATAGAAATTGGGTAATTTTGTAGGAAACAAGCAAGCACAAATTCTCTATCATCACAAATGATACATAACGACTGGTACATACGGTAATTCCCCCAGTTCATTCCTCAAATTCTGTTTATCAGGACCACGTTAAATCAAAAAATGTTAAATATAAAATACTGAATGTTAACTTTTTTCCAGGATTTCACAGAGAAAGGCGGTGCTGATTGGTAGAAAGGTATTGTAAGGTATTAAATTGATTGCGAAGGAATAAAAAGGAACTAAACTACGACAAGGAAGTTTGCCGCTGCTGCCGGGTGCTGCCAAGCCGGAGCTGCGCTTCCCCGGGCCTGGACGTCGGCACCTGCAGTCTGCAGGGCTGCGACCGGACCTGTCTCGAAGGAGACCCGGCAGCAGTCAGGACGGGGAGGGGGCCGTCAAACACAGCCACCTTCGGCGGTGACACCCGCACGGGTGGGCAGCGCGGTCTGAGCGGCCCAGCCCGTCCACGCCTGACCCGGGGCACGAAAACACACACAAACAAACAGGATTTAAGCGCACGTATTCAGGCAGCTCCTCGACACCTTCCCCATCAGGGCTTCGGTTCCCATCGGCGGCAGCGAGAGCAGGGGATTGCGGCCGGCTGCGCCCCGCTTTGCTCCACCGGGGGCCTAAAACGGTCCCGTGCGAAAAGAGGCTTCAAGGATGCACGTCCTCGAAAAGGAAAAAATACACCTTCACACCGGGGACGGCCGGTACGTCCCCCCCGTTAACAGCGCAGGAAACGCGGGGGGAGCGGGGCGAGGGCTGGCGACCCCGACGCGGCTTCCGAAAACGCCTCCATCCTCCTATCTGCCAATGCAAAACCGCCTTAATCTGGTCTTCAGGAAATAAAACTTCCCGTCCTCGTCTTGGCCCATTACAGAAAGATTGTCCCCCGGATTAAATAAAATTATAGGTTTTATTTCTGGAGTGCGAAAGCCTCAGCGCGCCGGGGCGGCAGAGGCCGAGGCCGGACGGATGACGGAAGAGGTCCCCGTCGGGGAGAGACGCCCGCCGAACGCCTCCCCGCCAGGCAGGGCTGCGCGCGGGCAGCAGCTTCGGCAGGGTTTAAATTGGTCTCCTGATATTTTATGAAATAACTTTTTTTTTTCCTAAAGTACTTCTTGATATTTTTATGTTTATATATTTTAACTTAGGACCGGACTCATAAAAAATACATGAGGAATAAGTGGTTTCTGCAAATGTTTTATACATGATTTGGGAACAGATACTATTCAAAGAGAGGAAAAAAACACTCCTTTTTATGCCAGCCTTGACGAGGAGGCGGCAGAGCTCAGGTCGGCTCTCGGGTACGCCCCGGGACCGCCGGCGGAGGGGAAGGCGGCGCCTCGCGCTCGCACGAGAGGGTCCCGAAAGCGCCGAGCTGCTCCGTCACCGCCCGGAGCCGTCGGAGCGCCGACGTCCCTACGCCGAGACGTGGGGCCGGCGGGGCGCCCGCGAGCACGCCGCGGGGCACGACCGGTCCGAGGGACCTCGCGAACCGGTCCTCCAGCACTGACGAGATCACTGCAGTGAAAACCCACCCGCGGCACCTAAAAGGTTAAAGCAATATTTCATTTGCTTCCACCATTGTAGCATACATTATCCTTCCTGACGGTGTAATATGATGCAAAGTTTTTTTAAATGATACAATTGTATTCTATTATATTCCCCTCTTCAGGGAGATTTTAGGCTCATCTTTTGCATGAATGATACGCGCTCGATGCATTTCACTGCTGACACAGATAGCACTGTAGGCACACACAGTAGAGAGGGTTATAGCAAGTGCACAGATAAATGCAAAAACATATGGCAACATGAGGAAACTCTACATTTCTTATTATATAAAAGCAGAACACATGTTCCCAGATACAGTGTGCAGGATCTGAAAGATGGAGTTACTGTCTCCTTCAGATGGATTTTTATAGGATTTACTTAAAATAAAAACTAAGCAGGGATTGTGCAAATTTTCCCCTTTAGAGAACTGAATTGTGAATCAAATTTTGCCTGATCCACAGATGAAAATCAGTTTGGGGGTTTCTTCCCTGGGTCTCTAGCGAGCATTTGTCCAGCTTAACTGAATTCAGCATAATCTCTGCTCAAACGAGGCCCAGGGGTGGCAAAGCGGGGCACGCGGCGGGTCAGCAGCGAGGAGCGCTGGCAGGATGCTTGGGGTCCGGGAGGCCCGGGCAAGCGCGGCCGCAGGAGCGCGACTGCAGAGCCGGGGCGCTGCCGAGGCGAGGAGCGCGGGCGGGCTCGCGGGACGGAGGCAGAGGGGGCGGCGCAGGTAGGGGCTCCAGGGCCGAGCTCCGCGCTGGGGGCCAGGGCGGGAGAAGCACCGCGTGCCAGGGGCAGGGGCAGGACCACGCAGAGACCATGCGTATCGCGCTCTTCCCTCTCCCGTCCTGCTCCTGCCGAGGCGTCTCGGGCCCCGCAGCCCCAGCGCCAGCCCCGCGCGGTGCCAGCTCAGCCCGGGGTGCCAGCCGGCAGGCCGCGGGGAGCCAGCCTGCCGGCCCTGCCGCCAGCTGCGCGTCCGAGAGGAGCCCGCTCGTCCAGCCGCCAGCGCCAGCCCCACGGCCACGGACGTCACCTCGCCAGCCCAGGTGTCAGACGCCGGCCCGGGGATGCCAGCTGGCAGCCCGGGGGAGACGCCCCGCCAGACAGCCCATCTGCTCCGGCGCCGGGACAGGGCCACGGACCCAGGCGGGCCGGGCAGCCAGACCCCCCCCCAGCACCGCCAGGGCGCCGGGAGAGGCCAGCCGGCCCTCCAAGGTGACCGAGCCCACGCCAAAGGCAGCGCGTCAGCCACCAGGAAGGAGCCAGCCCCAAGGAAGCGATGCCGAGGTGCCGTTCCCGCTTCCCGCAAACAAGGTGCTCCGAGGCGCGAGCGGGCTCCCCGTGGCAGGCAGCACATTCCTGAGCAGAGGCCAAAGGCAACGGGGGGAAGTTTTCCCCAGGAGAAAGTGGATTGTTTGGCTGCTACTGACATCTTGGCCAAGACAGAGCGAGCCGAGAAGGAGAAAAGCCACGCACCCCCTTTGCCTTTGGGGCACTTCCTCTCATTCCTCCCCCTTTTCTCTCCCACCTCTTCCAGACCCGCCACGGAGGGAATGTGGCCGCCAGGACCACAAGGGCCCCACATCCATGGGGCGGGAAGCGGAGCTCGCTGCTCCGCGCGCTGGGGGCTCCTGGACAGCTGCCCGCTGGCCACCCGCGAAAGCAGCTCGGCCACAGCCCCTCGCCTGGCCCGAGCTTCCCCTGCAGCTGGTTCACGTCCCTCTCGCGAAGAGGGGAAGAGCCCACGTACCTCTGCGGGGGGGCAAGGCTCCCTCGCACCCGCCCTCCTGGAGAGCAGCTTTCTGCCACGCAGGAGGCCGGACAGCAGCAAGGCGCCTCCAGGCCGGGAGCGCCGCCCGGCCGTGCTTCCGGCTGCATGGAGGCAGAGGGGCTGCCGGCGACGGGGTCTCTACCCTGCAGCACGAGGAAGGACGCTGTGAAGGCTGCCTCGCCGCCTGCGAAGGTCTTAAAAGAAATTATAGCCTGCATAAAAATATTCACTCCAGCCAAGGGCCTTAAAACATTCCCCTGAGCATTGAAGAGTGACTGAAAGTATATTACTGTGCACTTAAGGTTACTGTAGTAACCCAAGGTCAAATAGCAGAGCGTTATATCCAGATGACTCTGGGATAGATTTGCTTTAGTGCTAGACGGTAACAGCAGGAACGGCAGGGGAGGTTTCACCAGCCACTGCAACTTAACTCGGGAATTATTTCTGATGGAGTACGATTCTCCCTTATAATCCCGCGTTACTGCCAGAACTGCAGCTTGATTAGATGCCGACAGGCACCAGCCAAGCGCATCCCTAAACCCGACTGCCTGGTGAGGGCAGGTGCAGCTCGGGCACCGCCCCGCGCGGAGGGGAGCCGGGCGGCACCGTCGCCCTGCCCCGCACCGTGCTGCGCTCGCGAGAGCGGCCGCCCGGCTTCGCGCCCTGCCGCGCTTTGCACCCCCGTCGCGAGCCGGGGAGCAGCCCCGCCGCCCGCCCCACGCGGCGCGGGAGGCCGGATCCTGGCAGCACGGCAGGGCGCAGCTGCGCCTCGTCCGCTGACAGCCCGAAGCCTCCCCTCGGCAGCACCCGGCGTGCGAGGGCGGGCGCTGGCTGCAGCTGTGAGCGCCTCGCCCCACGGCCAGAGGCAGGAACCTCCTTCACCTCCGCAACAATCGGAGACGCAGGCCAAATGCTGGCCCTTTCCTGGCGCTACGCGATCGGGGGGAGCAGGGGATGCTGTTCCAGGCCTCCCGCGGCGAGTGCTGGCGTCGGCCTGCCGCGGTGTTTGCTTTGGGCGTCTCCCCGCCCCAGGACGCGAGCCCTGCAAGCACGCGGGCCCGAGGGAGGCTCTGGGAAGGGACGTCCTTCTCCAGGCCGCCCCCAGCCTTGCACTAGAACAGCGGAAAAACTAAATGAAGAAAGTTTTCAGTTTTCATGAACTCACCTCTGAGAAATGCACAGTCAAACTAGGGGCCTTGTGTTGTCCCCCTCCCCTCTGAGATGTCTCCTACTTTGCAACAGCAGCCAGTGCTGTGAACCTTGGGGGCACTAGCCAGGGGCGCCGAGCGGAGAAGGAGCTGAACATCGGAGAAGGAGCTGAACATCGGAGGGGCATCCCCACCCTTCCAGCAGGGCTGGCAGCAGAGGCCGCTGACCCCAAGCCCTGGAGAAACGCGGCCTTCGAAGAGCCGCCAGACCAAGCCGCACGCTGCGGGCCCTGCCGGTACGACAAACCCAAGCTCCGAATCGTTTTCTCCCTCCTCAAAGCATGCCTCTCCCGGTGCACGGCTTGACGTTTAGAGATGATGCAGAGGGGGGGAAGACATGTAATATTTCTCTCTCTTAACTTCAAGTTCCCATGAATTTAGAATTCTTTTCTCTGAGGGGCTAATTATATAATTTCAATGTTTACTCTGTACAGACGGATCTCTTAAGATGGTGCCCTAGGGACTCGAGAGCTGGATTTAAACCCGAGCAAGGTAGCACTCACTGGATAGTTTTACGGCACGACTCACATCACAACCCAACGCTCATTCATTTGTTTTGGCAGGGTATCTGCTGGGTTTTTTTGTTGTTTGTTTTTTTCTTCCCCTCTGCTGCCTTTGAAGAATCAATGAGGAAATGAAGCATCAATGACCAATAATCAAAGACAAACAAACCACTCTGTGCTCGGCTGTGCTGCGCCAGCCATCGACACGCGGCTCTTCGCCCCAGGAGGCTCAGCCACTTGAGCGAACCGCCGTTCCTGGCATTCCCAGGCGCGCTTGTGGCCCTGGCCCCTGGCAGGAGACCTCAGAGCTGCGGCGGCTGCTGCTCCTAAGAGAGCCATCGGTGCCGAGGGGCTCTCGTGGCCCTTCTGCCACCTCTCCTGGCCAGACACAGGACGGGTCTGGGGTCTGGGGCATGAGACCCGCGTTTCAGCTCACAGGACACGGCCACCCCCGTGCTTTGGGCTTTGCCCACAGCCGAATCCTTTCTCCAGGCCTGGAGACAGGCGCTCCCCAAGCAAGGCTCTGCCATGAGGAGGAGCCAAGCCCCTTCCCTGACGCCCCGGGGAAGGATGGACCGGGACCGGCAGCTCCTGACAGAAGAGGATGATTTTTCCGATGGGCGAAGGCTGCCGGGGAAGGCGAGCACGGCTTCGGGCTCGGATTGCCGGGGACATCCTTCCTGGGGGCTGCCGTCCCCGGCGACCCCGAGGAACCACTGCTGCGGCGGCCGCGGCCCCTGCGGAAAGCCCCGAGGAGGAAGGGGCTCTGCCCCCCCCGGGGCACGCGGCTCGGCCCCAGGCGCTCGCGCACCGCGGCACGCGGGCACCGCTCCTGCCCGCCAGCCGCGCAGCCACCACCGCCACTGCCACCACCACCGCCACTACCACCAGTGACCTGTAACGAACCGTCCTCAGCGCAGGGGGGCAGGGAGAAACCGTTCACACTCCTGCCTAAAACACTACATTCAGAACATGTCATTAGACTTCGTTCTTCTTCTCTTTTCCCCTCGGGAATACGTTTCCCATAATTACAGGACTGGATAAGCCGGTTTTGCCTCTCACCACTCACAGCTATTTATATTTAACATATTTAGGCTCCCTGGGTCAGAAATGGAAATTATTCTGCACCTAGCTCAACCTTAACGTTACAATTGCTGCTTAGTAACTGGCTGCTTAATACAAAAGGGAAAGCTTTCAAAACTGCAAAATTAATTTAACAAAACAAAAAAGTACAGTGTGGGGGGAGCTTCGTTTCATTTTTCCCCTGGAACAGGAGTGAGAGCAAAGGCACCAAGATTTTTCATTTACCAAGTTCAGGTTCTCACAGCTGTGAGCTGTCCCTTTAACCACTGCTAAATTGTTTTCTGACAGCCCTTGCTGCAATTTTATCCCCTGACATTTGATTTACATATGATCTTTAAGCACTACCACTGCTGTAATAGCTATTTGGTTAATATTCAAATCACTCTGTGATGTCACATACCTTGATAGGTCATTTCACTGCAGCTTGGCAAAATGCATGTAAAAATAAATGTATAACTAATGAAATAAACTGATTAAGGAGAGAAATCAATCGTTTTACTGTTGTAGTGAAGATCCAGCAGTTAATTTAGCATGGATCTGCAAGGGTGCACGTTAATAGAACAGGCTCTCATCTAATTGGTGCCACAGTAAATGAAATACAGTAATATTCCACGATGCATTGGAAGAGTTCACTTCATTTTCTCTGCTCTTTCCTGATAACTGTTTACAGCACAATGGATTTTTATTTATTTATTTCTCCTCACAGCGACAGAAAGCGGCGGGTTCCAGGGAGGCAGGTTCATCTACCACAATTAGCAAGTCTAACATCCTCCTCGGAGTAACTTCTTTAATCAAGTTCTGCAGGGCACGGGAGCTATTTTTGTTTGTTTAAGGCTTTTAAGGATTGCTCGGTGCTGCCGGCAGCGGCTGTCGCGCAGGCAGCGAGACCGGGCCTCGGGCTCCCCTCTCGCCCCGGACCCACGCGGCAGCCCCGCGCCTGCCCCACGCGCGCCGTCCCCGTCCCCCACGGCCCTCGTCCCTCCAGCCGCGTCCGGGCCGCAGCTCGTGTGCCTGCTTGGCCCACCGCGGCTGCCCGCGCTACCCCCTCTCCTCCGTCAGTCCCACCCGCCCGTGCTGCATTGCCCCGTTTCCTTTACGTGGCTAAAAACCATTTTGCTCTTCGTTTTAATTCACTTTGCCAGGCCCAATTCGACACCTCGCGCTTCGCTCCCGAGCTCTCTGGCATCTGCGGTCTCACTTCTCCGTTTGCCCTACTTACGGGCTCGCTGCTTTTCAGCCCAGCCTGCACCACCGGGAAGGATCCGACGTTCCCAAAACGGAGACCGGGGCTCTACGGCCCATCCCAAGGGGAGCAGCAGAAATCCCCGCGCCCGGGCGCGAGGGCTGGGGCTCGGCTCCCGGCCGTGCCAGCACCAGCGCAAGGCGCAGAACGAGGGCGCCGCGGCCCCCGCCGCCGTCGAGCACGGCCCCGTCCCCCTCCCTCCCAGCGGCGCTTGTGCAAACTTTACAGACTTTGAACACTCACAGGAAAGAACGAAGCTCCAGAGGCTTGTGTTAATTTCCTAGGCGTTTAATCGATACGATGCTGCCCTGTTCATTACGGCTGTCAAAAATACGCAAAGTCCCATCTGGTCCTACCAGGTACAGAGTCTGAAATCTCTGATCCAGAATGGTCAGCTGACTGATCATTACCGCACCCCACTTCTCCCAATTTAGGGTCATTATACTGAGAATGAGTTACCACCTCAAGTATAAAGTAAACCCATAAATATTTGAGAAATGCCATCTTGGAACAGCCTGCATTTACTAGCAGTTGCTAGTCCATGTTGAAATAGAGAAGAAAAATAACAGCAACTGGTAAGTCTGAGGGCCAGGGACTCTCCGCCAGGCTCTCGCACCACTCTGGGAGAGTCTCTCTCCTACTCTAAAATATTTAGCTCTATTAAAAAAATAGGGAAAAATGATCTATACAAAAGCTTTGCATAAAAAAGTGATCAATGCAAATTCCTCTGAGAAAATTGCACCAACAGATGGAATCAACCCATTTCCAGCAAATGCCTCTGGCTGTGCAGATGGTAATTATAGAATGTATGTAAATATGCAAGCTCTAGGAAGCATAGCAAAATGCACTGCTGAATTTCGGCATTGCAGGGGGATGCCTACTTTGGCCCTTCCTAGAGCCCTTTGGCAAGAGGCGGACTGGAACTTGGAAAGGTTTTCTCCTACATCTGTACAGCCTAAACCAACTGCCAGCACCCAAAGACTTAGAACTTTTGCCCTCAAACTTTCTTCTATGGAAACTTCTAAAAACAAATCTGATGTTGCACCCCAGGACTAAGATCTGACACTATCCCCAGAAAAACAATTATTTAGGTGGCTGATGTCTAGTTTCTGTCTGCAAGGAGGAACCTTACTTGGTTATTTTCAAGTCATGCGCGGGTTCATCCCTCCCTTGGTGGTCCCAGGAGCTGAGATCACTCAAATGTGCTGCACTGCAACTGGTGGGAAGAGGCCACGATCACTGCTGAGCCTCGTCATGGCAAAGCATCAACAGACTTCTCCAGAGTCCAGGTAAATACACGGTAAGGCGCAAGGGGAACCTGCCTCCCTTTCTGCTGCAATTGCAGTGGCAGCACGTGTGACGATGGCAGGCCCCTCCTCCAGGAGATCCCCTGCACCGGGACAAGTCCATCGGGAAGCAAAGGCTCAGTGCAGGCTGCTCCAGCTTGTTGCCACAGGCAGCTCACAGGCTGTTAGCTCAGCTTCTCCGCACTACTGGAAACGTTAGCAGCCATACACCACCGAGGAAAACGCTTCCATAACCTGCAGCTGTACAGGAACAGTCGTTCCCTAAACACGGCAGCATTGCACAAGGAGAAAGGGAGGAGAATCAGAGCAGACCCAGCTGCACATTCCCGTCTCGGGAGATGACGACACTTTGCATGTTACTGCATGGCCACGTACCAGAGATCTGCTACCCCTCACCTAACAGCTCTGGCCGGCTGTGCAAATAAGCCACGCTGGAGTGCCACGTCAGGCCACTGGCGGAGGGAAGGGAGGTTCTGGAGGCGAGTTCTGCTCTCGCCAGACTGCTCTGTGCCACCTCAGTGTGCACTACTACTGCGAAACAGCCTTGCTGCTGGCTCAGGCAAAACGCAGCATTTTCAGATCCCAGCTGGTACAACACCAGGTCAGCTTTGGCAGAAACCCCGCACTGCCAACGCCAAGAGGATGTCCCCGCAATGACTGTCCAGTGTTTGCAGCCCTTCTCCTGCAATCCACGCTGTTACTGGGAATCTCCAGCACGCTCCCTCGCTGCAGGAAAACCCTTCATGTCTATGGACCTTCTCTTTCCCCATAAGACAAGTGTTTAAAGTAAGAGCTATCTAGAACCTCAAGATCCTGCACCCGGCACCTCTCCTCATGGCTGGCTGAGATCATCCAACTGGTGACACAGACACATGAAGAAAATCCCCAACCTCGTGCATGGAGTTCTTGTGCCTTATTTCTGGAAACAGTTTTATTAAGTAAGGTTTGGTTCAAGCAGCAGGCTTCCAGGCTTCGCAAGTAGGAAGCTTGGTTAGAGAAAGCTTAAAAAAAGGGGCTTGACAAAAATCTCTGGTAGCTCCCCACGAAGTCAGCTTATCTGATGGCCGAAGGCAGCCTGTGCATTTACAACGGCATCTCCCCGAACAGAGCAGGGAGGGTAACCAGCCCCACAGCCCAGGGATCAGGGTTAAAAGCAGGGCTTACCTGGGACGTCAGGTGGGCCCACAGGGGAAGGGCACTTTCACTCAGAGGGAGCATCCTATTTCCTTCCTCCCGAATTGCAGTATTTCCTTCCCCTGATGTTGTTCCCTCTGTTGTGATAAGCTTCTATGTTTATACTCTTTTGCCAAAGATGGAATTTTATGGCATGTGCTGTTTCCTGTACTGACATGACTGTTATGTTATTTTTACTATTACACTATTAGTTATATGTATTTACTAAATCTTTCATTTTTCTCACCCTCCTGATATTTTCCAAGCAGTAGACCAGGCCAGCTGATGTCATGCTGATTTGTAAGGGTTTGTAAGGAGAAACATTTATAGAAACATCATGTCATTCACTTGCATGACAATTTGGGACTGAGCACGCTGACGGGGAAGGGAGGCGTCTCTGCCCATCCCCATCACCAAAGGCCGAGGCCACCAGAACCGCAGTCCCCAGCCTGTACCGATCTCGGCACATTCGAGTGACCAGCGGTTATCTGGGTTCTCCCAGCTTGATTAACTCCTCTCCCCTTCTGCATGGCCATCTTCTCTGTGCAAGTGTGCTCCTCTCTAGCACCACTGGAATACCACAGTTTTCTTATTTTTCCAGTTTGGTGTCTAAGACTACTTTCAAGGCTACTGTATTTTTATTTTATGTTGCTATTGACACTTTTTTTCCTTCCAAGAGAAGTGCTTGAAGAAGTAGTCTGTGGTAAAATGTTAATTGGAGCCAAGTAATTAGACAAAGATAGTGATCTCTCCAAAGCAATAAGCTTTTGGTGCTTTGTTTTAGTGCTATAATAATTACTATCATTCCACAAAGTGCTTCGGCATTTGACAAGAAGACTCCACGTGTGACTGAATGCTTCCCCCAGGACCGGCTGCGCGAGGAGGGGCTCGCAGCCCCGAGGGCACTTCGCCGCTGCATGGCAAGCGCCCTCCTCCCACGCCCGCGAGCAGCGGCGCTTCCCCGCAGAGCTCACCCCGTGCCGGCCACCGGCAGCCGCAGGGGACTTCAGCTCGTGGCGAGGCTCCACACACACCCTTTCCCTTGGCCTGTTCCCAGGCTCTGGGGCCTTGTCCTGCTTTTCCTACATGGCAGCATACATTCAGATTAGCTTGCTAAAACCAGTCTCTGTGTTTACACTAGCATAACTAGATCCAGATTTATTGCTGCTTCCCCTCCCCCTTTAAGTCAAGGCTTCTTGTTGTTTCTCCAGTTCCTCTAGCTCCAAAGATGATGAACTTCACAGGCCAGACAAAAGCCAGACTGAGCCTTCGGGCTGCTCGTTTATGCAGTGCACATACAGCGTAAGAACATGCCCCCATACCAGCCACTGCACCTTCTTTATATTTGCAGAAGTCCCTCCAGAACCGGACCAGCCCTGCTCATCCAAGAGCAGCCTGGTAGCAAAGAGACTTAAACAGCATCTCAGCTAAGTGAAAGATCCTTTTGTTTGACATGAGAATTTTCAGCATGTTTTTTTTTTTTTTATTTAAAATACAGAATTGCAGCCATAATGACCTGTTGCTTGAAATTGTCTTAGCCTTAATCTAGAAAATAATCCTGCTCCATTCCCCTCCTTCCTGGTATCAATAGGTACTGATCAGGAACAGCAGCACAGAAAATCCAACCAGCAGTTTCACTGAGAATGAATTTTACTAACAGAAAATCATCAGGAGGTATCTTCCTGCAAATGTAAACACTGATATAATTGCCTTCACTCTGCATTTACACTGTGATTCTGAAGGAGAGGGAACTCCCTGCAGCCTCATTATGCAAATAGAACAAGCCCTATACGAGCTGCATATAGAACATGCAAATCAGGGTCTGCAGGATGGAGAAGATTCCCAGAGCTGGGGTCTGATTTCCTAGAAGACTAGCTTCCTTTTTGGTAGCTTAAGTAGCACTTCAGAACATTTCTACTGGAATCACTACTTCAATCTTATAAAAAATATATATATACATACACACATATATATACACACACATGCTGAGGGTGTTTTATGATTTGCAACAAACCCAGACTCCCAAATACATGTCAGACTTTCTCAACTGTTACAAAGAGGGTCCAGGTTAATGGAGGCAAGCCAGCAACACTTAAAATAAATGCTTTCCTTATGATATGGTGTTGGGAGAGATCAGGAAACAGGAGAGAGCTGCTAACCCGCTGCTCCAGAGACCAGCCTGGATCAAAACCTGCGCGAGCACTCAGCTGGCCAGGGCACGCGGAGCTGGCCGCGGAGAGCTCGCCTGCCCATCCGAGGGCACTTACTTCCCTGCTAGACGGAGAGCCGCTCCTCCCGACACAACCCACCCAGCAAACTCCAGACTCCCTGGGAGCCTTCCCTGGAGGCAGCAGCTCCCTGCCCACCTCGGGGAGGTCGGGTGTCCTCGGGGCTGGAGCAGGAGGCCTGGGAAGGGGAGCAGGAGCTGGCAGCCCAAGGGCAACAAGCGTCTCCAGGAGGGCCCCGCGGCTCGGGCTGCCCTGGCCGTCCCTCCCGGGCGGATTTCGGTCACACTCGGCAGCCGGGCAGTGCTGAGCACTCTCACGCCCGGCAGCTTCCCCTGCCGCAGCAATAAGCAGCTGCCGAACTCCAGCCTGGCCCAAAGCCTCCCTGCACCCCAGCTCTGTGAAACAGGAACAGCGACCTGGGCTGGCCTTGCAGGGTGCTCGGGGTGGCAGCAAAGGCCATGCCGGACCCTTGGCAGATGAACTGCATGGCCAAGGCCAGCTCTAAAGCCAAGTCATGGTCCAGATGAAGGTCCCAGGGCCAGTCTGTGGCAGGGCAGATCAGCCACGCCGCGCGACTCCCCCGCAGCACCACCAGCAGCAAAGTCATCACCAGCGACTGGGAGCCCTGACACCAGCATCCTGGATGCCGTGGCAGTCGGTCTCTCTCTTCGCACAGTTACGTTTATTAAAAAAACACCCACACATGCCCACCCAGCAACTCATCTTGCCGAATGAATACACGGGACAGCATTGTGCCTGGGACCTGTTAGCACTGCTGCACCAAAGCGCTGTACAAGAGGAACACGAAGGGAACCGCACTCGTACACACCTCCCTTGGGTTTAACACATTAGCTTTCTATCTTTTCATCAGCAATCGCAGACAGATTTTCTCAGCATGAGAACTGCCATGGAAATTGAAAAATTGTACAGCAAACATTTTTTTCCTTGATGCCCTGTCTAATTGTGCTGTCTTTGATTTTATTAATCTGTTTTTATTAATATCCTGAAGGCAAGAGGAAAAAACAAAAAGAGCTTTTACTATCTGAAATGGTTGGAGCTGCTTGTGCTTTCTGTCTATTAAAGGAAGAAGTTACATGAGTAGCTAGGACTTGGGCACCTGCCTTTCTGGAAGAACAAGGAATAAGCCTTTTTAAATGTCCTCTTATTGCTTGGATATGGGGCCAAGTACCAGCCTTGCAGACTTCCTGCAATTTCTCTAGAGCCATCTGTTGCCTGATAGCAGGAGAAGATGCTGAAAAAAAGGCACCCCAGGCCTATCTCAGCTGTAGCAGATTTTTCTATGTACATCCCTGTCTGCCTAGATCGACTGTCTTCTCGCACTGTACTTACCATCCCATCATTTTTAGGTATCTAAAAAGATAGAAGCTTCATGAAGTTCGTACAGAAGCTAATAGGTTTTACCTACAAGTGGCCATGCAAGGAAATAACGTTACCGGCCCGTATTAAGAGCTGCTTCTCAAACATCAGTGAATTCCCAGCAGATCTTGGACGCAACTGTGTGAAAGTCTCGCCAACTGGCCAGTTTGAAGAAAAGCACTCCCCTTGCCCCCCAGTATCTAGATGGCCTCTTTTGAGGTCAGCCTGGCATTAATATCAATGCTCTTGTTACTGCTCTGTAATTCGCACACAACTGTGCCCAGAAGTCTCACCTGAAGTTGGGCATTGTTGAATTGTATGCTATATAATCCGTAACAGCCTGCCAAGCAGCCTGCAGTCCTGAAGAGGAAAGGCAGACAAAGCTGGACGGAAAGGAAGGCTGTAATCCACTTTACAAAAATGGCACCAAGGCACAGAAGACAGACTCAACCCAGCGTTCAATCCCAGGACCGCACGTTATCTCTGCAAGAAGCTGGAGCCGTCCCGCAGCGGCGGCTGCGCCCATCGCCCTCGCGGCGGGCACACGGCACGGGCACCGCAGCCCCCGCGGGACGGCTGGCAGAAACCACGGCTGCACTTCATTACCTAAAATCATTTTCTGTTTCATTATCCGGTAAGGAGCAGGCTAGTTTCTAGGCGTTAGAGCCAGCCAGTGTCCATTTCAGCAGCTACCATGTGTGTTCTCAAAGGACCGTTACCCCTGCACGCTTCTGAGATAGATGCTAACATCGATACCATCAGCACAAACGTATTACAGCAACAGGAACCGCTTTACCTCAGAGCCAACTGCTGACCTTCAAATACTTATCACATAAAGCATGGTTTGTGTTTACATATATATATACACACACACACATATACATGTATGAAAAGAAACAAGTAAACTTTAACTTGCAGAAGTGCCTTTTCAGTTTCAACTTTCTGGTCTCACAGACCAGCAAAAGCTGTTTCATCCCAACAAGAAATTCCAGTATACTGGAAAACACAATGGAAAAAATCTCTAAAGGTGACCGCAACCTACAGACCACCACAGCCTACAGAACTGTAATCCAGACTTTAGACTGCTGAATGTCTGAAATTGGAAAGGTTTCTTGGGGTCATTTCTGTCTCTAACGTACCCATTTTCACTTGTTTAAGATCAGTGATGCTCTGTAGGCACAAACACACAGCGACAGTGTGCGTGTCGCTCCCCCGCTCTCATTCCAGCACCCCCAGGACCCTGCCAGGCCCTGGGGTGGCACAGGAGGGACAGCCCTGTCCCTCGCGTCCTGGGAGGTACCGGCTCCGGATACCTGGCTGGCCACGACGGGAAAAACAACAAACCAGGCTTTCAGCTGCTGAGCAGGATCTTTATTTTAATGCTGAGATGTGTGTAGTAATAGCACATGTGGGATTATTGACGTTCACTTTGTACTTGCCTGTAAAATGCACTGACACAGTATATTGCATGGTCAATAGGTCTTTAGGGTTTTTCCAGCAGTATTAAATATCATTTTATATGACATGCCCACGTACCTTATTAGTTGTTCTCACAGAGAAGAGCAAGATGATGCACTGGAAACATCAGAGCCCAGTCCAGGAGCAGCCACAGCGGGAGAGGGGTCTGCTGTGGGAGAAACGAAGAGAAAGATGAGGCTTTTCTGGAAATTGCCTGCTCATTGCGTCAAGCGCTTGGCAGAGAAGCGCACGAAGGTAACGCGCTCTGCCAGAGCCAGCCCCGGCCGTGCCCTGCCCGTGCCACGGGGCAGGCATTCACCACCCTGCAAACCGCAGGGCCAGCTACCCGGATCCCTTCCTTCTGCCCCGGTACAAGAGGGCAACACCTCACCAGTCCCCCCGAGATGCTCACAAGCAAAAAGCCACAAAGCTCGGGGGCTCACCAGCTCTCACTTTCATCTTCGCTCTCCCTCTCAGTCTCCCCACACTCTTCCCTCTATCATTCTCCTCTCCGCCTCTCTTCTGCTCTCTAGCCCCTCGGGTACAGTGGCAGGGACAGGTCAAACACACCGTTCCTGCCAGAAAGCCCCTGGCTCCACGGCAGGCTGTTTCCCACCTCAGGAGGATCTGCACAACGCATGGGATGAGCATCCCTGCATCGGGTCCAGGCAGCAGCAACCAGGCTCTGAGCTACAGAAAATGAGGGCAACTGTGTGGTGACAGCAAGATTCCTACCCAAGAGCCTGCTGCAGTACTCGGGAAGAACTGAAGAAAGTCTTCTCCTTTTGTCGCCCTATTAGGGCATTCCTGCAGCCATCTCTCGCAAAGTTTGGGAGGCTGAGAGATGTGTTTGATTATCTGATTTGAAATACAACCCTCCAAAGAACCCTCCCTATTGAAGAAACCATAAAAAGAAAATCTTTCCTAATGTCACTCTTTCCTCGCTGTTCTTCAGGAGCCTGTGAACGCTGCCATTCATCACCTGTGTGACACTTTCATAATGTAGTCCCAGATAATGGCACACCTTCCAACTTTCCAGAATTGGCTGTCAGTGAAATCGAAGGAGACAAGGATGAGATACTGGAACAAGGCTCCTTGGCGGATACAAGAGCTGCAGAGACGCAAACCCCTGCTCAGCTCGGTTTTGCTGGCGAGCAGGCAGGCGGTTTCCCCTCGGGGCACAGAGCCAGCCGCTGGCAGGCAGGGGACAGGGCCGCAGGAGCGTGTTTGGGCATGGAGGGTGCTTAAAGCACTCGCGACATAGGATCCTCGTAACCCCAGCAAGCCTGGCAGCAGGGACAGGTTCAGCCACGCTGCCCCTCGTCCCCTCGGGATCAAGCCAGGAGCAGGTTTACTCCTGTAGAGGCGGCCAGGGCTTTGGGCTGAGCAGAATTAATCTGTGGCACCCTAGCATGGCTACGCTGCTGCTGGGGAGGAAATTCTCAAGTCCAGAACAAAATAAAGGTTCCCATTTCTGCAGAGAACCTGTAGTCCAGCGCCAAGCCCCATCCGCATCGCGGACACTGCCTCAGCAGAAGGGCCTCTCCTCTCCCCTCCCCATCGCTGGCTGTGCTCTAGTAAGGCCCCGGGCCGGGACGTCCCGGCGGGCAGAGAGCA
Organism: Casuarius casuarius; assembly: GCA_003342895.1. Lineage (NCBI taxonomy): Eukaryota > Metazoa > Chordata > Aves > Casuariiformes > Casuariidae > Casuarius > Casuarius casuarius. Next base: position 997,566 of record PTFA01000071.1, on the reverse strand, counting down.
GCCTGCGGCCCCGGGAAGCCCAACTCCACCTCTGTCACAGAGGGGAAGGTGGCCATGGTCTTTTCATGCCTCGGGTCCCACCTGTGAAGTGAAGGTAATTGCAGGGGAAAGGGCACAGAGACGAGGTCCTGTTTCCCAGCAGGTTTCCTGGTCCCATCCCGCACCCCTGCCTGCGGTGGGAGCACAGCGCCCTGCTAAGCACTGCAACCTCGCGCTGCTTCCCACCCGGCCATCCCCTCCCCAGGCCCACGCTGGCTCTGCTCAGCTCTTCTTCCTTCTTGGTTATTTGTCCAACAGCGCACTCCACACCCCCCTTCCTCTTCCCCTGCTTTTAACTCCCATTCGTTCTGCAGCCTCCAACGTCGCTCACACGGCCTGTTCCTGGCTCAGTTTCCCTCTCCCTGGACAGATGCCTCCCAGATGCGCAGCCCGCCCTCCACTCCTGCACTTCCACTGCCTCTCTGCCTACTGCAGTGCCTGGGTGTATCCAGGAAGGCTGCATATCCCACCGATGCCTTACAACAGCTCTGCAAAGAAACAATGCCCTACTCGTAGCCCGGCCCCTTCCCTCTCACGTTCTGCAACTCTTTTGCTGCCAGCGTCAAGGCAGTTGAAGTCTCCCTGATCAATGTTCCAGGTTTTCCTCTTTCTTATTTTTTTGATACATCCTCTCCAGGTGTGCATAAGCATTTCCCGACTTGTCAGCTCACCTTGCCTTGGGGGTTTCTAATAGTTAATTCTACCCTTTTTTTCAGCCTTTTCAAGCAGAACCGAGTGAATGATATCTGAATGGTTGCAGCCAAATTGTGCACAAAACTATGCATCTCCAAGTAACAAGATCTTCAAAACTTATTTCACAGCTGGTGCAGAGAGCCCTTTTCTCTGCCCAGGCACTGACACATCTGCCTTTACACACGCTACCTGGGCAGAATGACTTAACCAACTCACAGGTCAGTAAGTCTATCACAGGGGTCAAACCCCAGTAAAAAATCTGCTTTAATAGATATAAATCAATATCGTTTCCCCCAAATATCCAGCATGCCAGCCCATGGAGTCAAAGCCTAACAAGGCCTGTTTAATTGGAAAATACTTAAAAATACTTATTTTTGAATACTCTGTGCTTTTTCTTTACACGTTTCCCCTGGTCTTGCCATGCCTTTATACATATATCTTTGACAAGTATGAAACCAATCAAAACAAAATTATCCTCTTAAGGGGCTGAAATTGCAACTTAAAGCATTTTTCCCTTTACTATAATCTCTTAGGCACCCTTACAGCAAAGCCAACGGTGTTATTAACACCTTGCCTATAGTGACATTCACTGTTCACAGATATAGAGTCTGATAATCAGGATTTTTAGACATTAACCCTTTCTCCTATCAAATCCTCCACTCTTAAAAAAAAGCCTTAAAGCAACTTAAAACATTCCACCTAAGTATTAGCTGAAGAAGGCACTAGGGACACACCACTCACCTGGGAATCCAGTCTTCCCTCCTCACTAAAAATTGCATCTCTTTCCTTTAAGCATCTCGAAGACCCATCCCCGAGCAGCGCTGCAGTCGGCGGTCTTGGGTGCACCGTCTCCCAGCCGAACTGGAGCAATGCTCTCCCGAGCGAAACACGACCTGCGGCCCTAGTGCCTTATCCACCCCTGCTGCTCTCCATTAAGGGAACGGGCCAGGCTGAAAGAGCTGCCTTTCAGCTGCTGTATGAAATCAGAGGGTCGACGAGGAGAAGGGGCACAAGGAAGCTGTTTAAGACAAGGCTGCGGAGCGGAGGCTCTCGCCGGCTCCGGGGCACGTGCTGCACACGGGGACGCGAGCAGAGCGCAGCCGGAGCCGTGCCTGCGGCAGACAAGGGACCCGCTAATGCTCGATCAAGCACATCCCCTCCCTGTGCCACAAACAGCAGCAAATGCAAACAAAGCCAAAGAAGTACCCCTTCACCCCTAAGGGAGACCCGGCCTGAAACAGCCGCACTCGTCCTTTCCCCAAGCACGCACTGAAAACCAGTAACGCCAGTCAGCGGCTTGCACGTTTCCAGGCCATTTGTACGTTCCTGGGCACAATGCGCTCCGATGAGAAGGGAGAGTGAACACTGTCAGCTGGGAGCCTTTTCTTTGTCTTTAAATAAATACGATTTTTTTTCATGTTTATGAAAAATAATATAGCATGTTATTTTTCATAAGCCTGACTGATATTTCCATTTCCCATGGTTCAAGGTAGGCTGTAAACATGACCCTGCTTGAGTGATTTCACCTTCCCTGTTGAGCAGAGAACCTCAGCAGCACTCAGACCAAGGTCCTGACTGATTATTGACAAATTAAAAATATAAGCTATTGACCAGACACTGAGATAGAGTCCCTGAGCTAGTGTCCGGAATCTAAATGAGGTTATTGAAGTTGTACCAATCAATACTGCGGTTATAACACAAGGAGCAGGCAGATCGCTGCATACATAATGCAAAGGGAAGCATGCTGGATGCTTAAGTAAATAGTTGCTCAAATTAACAAGGATGCTCCAAGATGCATTCCTCCCTTACAGCATAATGACTTTCTAAAGTCAGAAAAACAATAAAGCGAGCCAGTAAACAGCATGCATAGGGCAACGCGTTCTCCTTCCGAGCCTTTACTCGAGAAGCCAGTGCATGAGGAATAGGGCTTTTGAAGGTCCCAATGCTGGTGCACACTTGGGGCCAGGTGGGTTTCATCCACATCAACGCAAAGCCCCTTCCAGGGTGCCTCTTTCCAGCAGCAAGAAATGCAAAACGAAATGGTGAGTGGGGTGGTAATTGCCCACTATGCCTGTCCCTCCTAGCACAAGACTTTTCTTGGTATAAGCACTGGTTCCATGAAAATCCTTTGCTAGTGCAAAGTTAGGGCTGCCCCAGCGGTCCCCAGACAGGGTTTAAGAGGTGATGGACCACGCGTCTGGGCTTCCACCTAGGGAAGCTGTCACTGTGCTCCTGGGGTTGGGGGCACCCACGCTCCTGCACCTCCACCCGCTGAAAATCTCCCTGCCTTCTAGAGAAACAGCCATCCTAGGGCTTCTCCAGCAATGCGAAGCTGCAGCGCTGTTTCATCTTCTCTATTTGTTGTGTTCTGAGGCGAGGAAATAGGGAAATCCTACCTCTTGCAGCCTCAGCAGGACCAGACACTGCTCCATGAGGATGAACTACAGGTGTTGGCATCCCACAGGTGACGGGGAGTTTTCCTGGGAGACCTGACAGTGAGAGCAAGGCACGAACCACTTTACAGGGAGCACTGTGGGGGAAACTCTAGGTATCCAGCAGTGGGGAGAGTCATGAGTTCAATAAGACTTGAAGAATAAGGTGACTATCCTGGTCTCCACTCCATATGGTAGAAAATTCTCCTGAGCTGTGAAAGCAGCACAAATCGCTTGCGGGCAATGACCGGCCCCGCCAGGAAGCTCACGGCATTCAAACGCGCACGGCTTCCCCGCACCGGGTTTCAGGGCTCACCCTGCTCCTTGCTGTCACACACATGCAGACATCCTTTGTTTGCTAGTTAAGTGATTTCTTGGCTCTCCTGCTAATGCTTGGTGACATTTATATTGCTTTAATCAATATTAATTATCTTTTGTCCCAAGTCAACAAAAAACATTTTTTTATTTCCTTCTCATTGGCTTGATGTCATACAGGATTTGTGCCTCCTTCTACCCCAGATGGTCAGACCACCAGGAAGCCTTCCACCGACGTTCTCTCCTCCAACTCTGCCTTCCTCTATTTCCAAGGTTTCCCCTTTCCCAGCAGCTCCCCCAGGCACCACGACGCTCTGAGCTGCAAATCGCAGGTACAGTGCTGAGTGCCCTCGCTGAGCCCGGCTGCTGTGCTTCAAGAGTTAAACACTCTGCTTGGAAGCAGCATCATTTACTGGCAAAACCCAGCTTACAGTGTGAGCACCGAGGCCCCAGAGCCCTGTCCTCTGGGGAAACCACCGATCAGATAGCTGCCTGCATGTTTGAAAATATTTATGTCACCTCGCAGGCTGCAAGCAGGCTCGGTGGGTTTCCTGGTACTTCCTGATCGACAGGGTCAGATCCCAGCAGCTGTTTGGAAGGGAGAAGCTAGTTCAACAGCTGTGTGTAGCAATAGAAACTGCCAATGATTGTGCCATCCGGCATTATCGCAGCACTCCCTCCCGACCCCCGGTTTCCAGAGGAATGCTTTGCACGCTCAGCATCCCGCTTGTGCCAACCCCTTGCGAAGGGGAAGCCCTGTCTGCTGCGTTTGCCACACTGCAGACACTCCGTGCGAGGAGCAGGAGGTGACGCATCCTGGAGGAAGCAAGACGGAAGCTGCCTAGCATGGCTGGAGCTGGGAGTGAGGCCCAGGGAGGGATTTTCCCACTGTTTTCAGCTGGAACGAGATGCCCTGCTGGATCTTAACTTGAGCGCAAATGTGGACTACTTGGAAAGCAGCAGAGCTGAGGCACTCGTGCTCCGTCCCGGTTTCTCTGCAGGGCCCAGTGGCTCAGGCAGGGGTTGGTCCTTGCTCGTTAGAAGCTGCAGCGACCCGACAGCGAAAGGGGAGCTCCAGGCCGGCTGCACCCAGCCTTCCCGCCCGCTCCCCTCTCCCTCCAGCCCCAGGGCTCTGGCTGTGCCCCCTCCGCAGCCCTCCCCTCACGGCCGCTCGGCACAGGCTGGGCTGGACCCAAGCAAGCGCTGCTGGGCGATGCCCCCGCTCCACCGCCGCCTCTCTTGCCTCCTCCAGCTCAGCCAGAAGCCCGAGCTGCAAGGAACACGTAGGAGCAGTAGAATCCCTTGCTCCGCATCTTCCGAGCCTGATCCGGACTCCTGCTCCCTCAGCTGCCGCTGTTGCTGACGCCGGCGGGCTGGCGACGCTGTGCCCACGCCGGCTCCGAGCCCAAGGACCTCGCTGCCCTGCCACTGAGGCGGGCCACGCCGAGGGACTGTGCAAACTTCCTCGTCTAAAGGCACAAAATGCTCCAGCTCCTGGGTGGTAATTCCCTCTTCTCGCTAGTACAAGCCCATGAATGTAAAAGCAGCAACAAAAGCTGGAGGATCAGCTAACGAGCTTGTACAGAGCCTCAGCAGAGACTGCGCCCTTCCTGCCAGCAGAACCGGGGCTTGGCACCCCCGAGGAGCCCAGGCAGAGAGAGCCCATTTCGGCATACACCGGAGTCTACAGCTATTGCAGGCAGGAGCAAACAAGTGTGAAGAGCAGGTGAGAGGCTGGCGAGTCCCTCGGAGAAGCTGTAAGCTGCTTGGGAAGCACACGCGGGCACACGCCGAGCTGCAGCTCGAGCCGGCTCTTGGACGCGGCAATAGCGGGTGTTTGTCGGGAGTACTGCCTGGGTACCCTGCACTCCCCATCGGTCCTGGTAAGCACCACCACATTTCCAGGCATTCCCGGGGAGATGGAGCACTCTCCCGATGCCCTGGAGATGTCCGCTGCTCACTGCTGGTCTCGGCTGCCAGGTCCCATGACTTTATCACAGGCTGGATGTTCTTAAAGCTCCAGACCCTGGACTCAGGTGAATCTCAGCTTACACTTTTGCTTGGCAGTATGTTTCCAGCCCTTTTACTGTACAGAAATGTGAGAAAATGTTCAAATAACAAACTCCATAAAAATAAAAACAAAATAGCTTTTTATTTTTAACCTCATTATCTTTGAAGCAGTCTTGTGATTGCAGGCCCTGACTCCCAGCCATTTAACACTTGGAGTTGGCACTAGTCTTACACAGAAGTATGCAGACAAAAATAAGGAGTACACAGATACCTGTGTCATGTTTTGTACAAGGTTTCAATTCGAGACTGGCATTTGGTTCCTCTAACCGTTACGTGCAGCTCACTCAGCTGATCACTTCCCCTTAATGCATTCAGTAACGGTGCAGAATTATGCAGCAGGTAGCTACCTAATCACCGAGATGCTGTTCGGAGGTGAGGGTAAGTCTTAGCAGCGTTCTCCGTTTTATGAAAAGCCATGCTGCAGTTCCAGCGCTGAGGAAAGGTTTAAGCAGGGAGCAGCTACTAACAGATTCATTAAACTTGCTCCAGAGCAACTATAAAAAATCAATTTAGTTCACCAGGCGGCTTGAACTAGTGCCAGTGGCAGGGAGCACCTCCCAGCTGAGAGCGCTCCGGCTCTGAAGTGCCGCTATGATATGAGCGGGATTGCAGTACAACAACATTCGATTACATAAAATCATACTCCGCGCAGGGAAGCAGAGCGCTGGGGCTGCAGGTCTCTTTTAAGGGTGAAGTTATCAGCCCACGAATTGATCCCCTGACAGCATCCGGACCCGGCGAAGCTGTCTCAGTGAAACGCTTGCTTTAAAAGCAGCAAAACATTTCCAGAGCTGCAGCTGACTCAGGAGGGTGATTTGCTCCTGTGCTGAGCTGCTGAGACAGTTTGCTAAGTGCTGGCTAGTATCTACCCGCCCCGCCGCAATTCATATTTGTATCGTCCAGTTTCTCGTCCCCTCCAGCCCCCTGTGGATTGGGAGCCATCTCTGTTTGCAGGTAAGAGATGCAGTGAAAATATTTTCCGCGACCTTTCTACTGATGGTGTCCAGTGCTTTATTGGAAGGTCAGTCCAACCTTTACTGTACTCATTTTATAATGAACATTTTATCTTTTGTCATGTATTTTCAGAGCCCTGAGGAAATCCAAGGAGTTATTATCAGTCAAGAAATTTAACTCCTGGAAGAATAATCTCTGCCCTCCCATATAAAAAGCCATTTAAAGCTGTGTCTCCATCTAGCCTAGCAGACAGCAACGTAGCTGATGCTAAGGTGCTGCCAGGCCGACTGGCCATTACTGTATGAGCAATTACAGTATTTGCTGCTTTTTTTTCCGGCAAGCAGAACCCACCAGCCTTGCTTGCTGTGACATTCCTAGGTACAATAACAAACATCAGAAGTGCTGAGCCCTCCACTCCAGTGTTAATGAAAAGGTCTGCTGTTGCTACATGAAATATTCATCATGCCCCCTTTCCTGCTTCCTCATTGCTATTACTCTGCTGTCTGATGCTGGCACAGGTGCCACTGACAGCAGACAGGAGCAGAGAACGATCGGAGGTGGTGTCTGCATTGCTAGAAAATTTAAGTGCAAAGAAATACACATATATATATTCCTTTCTCTTCCCGCAAGGTTCATTAAAGGAGCTACCGCACTGGATTTGGTCCTGGTGGACTGGCTGGCAGGCACCTGTCTGAAGGAATCTCTTAAAACCCTAATTAGAAGTTATTATGGAGACCGGCCAGAGGAAAGGGGCAGGGACGCCAAGGGGAGGGCACTGCAGAGCATTTTCTTGCACATGTACCTCACAGCTGCTGGCACTTGTCAGCAGTTAAAAGGAAAAGAGGGTTTTAAATCAGAGGGGCAAACAGTAGCACGCCCTGCTGAGGGAGATTATTTCGGCTTTACATCATCTAGCAAATGCATCGCAGGAAAGACTGGTCCTTGCTTCGCCTTCAAGAAGCCTCAGCAGGGGTTGCCAGACCCTGTAATTTTCATTTACATCTCTCCGAGCATTTCACTGCATTAGCAGAGCCCCACAGATCTTCCCCCCGCTCCGGAGACAGGCACTGCCTCCCCGCTCGGGAGGACATCGAGGCAGGGATGTTCAGTGACCGGGCAGAGGTGGGGCCCAGAGTCCCCGCTGTCTGCAGTCACTGGCAACCACGATAGCGCCAGCAAATAAGAACAACATTGAACATAAACCATCAGAACTTCCATTAAAATGACTCATCATGACCATTATATCACACAGGAGGAGAAAAGCAAATCTAGGAAGGAAAAAGGCAGGAGGAGGGAAGGAGAATCCTCCCGGTCATTTCTCTGCGGGAGGGCAGTGGGGATAACGGAGCTTCTTCACTCCGCAAACCTATGTGAGCCCTCCGGGACGGCACACCTGGACACAGCACAGCGATCCACACCTACTTGTGCTATAGCTTACAGCCAAAAATAACCACAGAGGAAGGAAAGAGATTTTTCAGGAACGCATTAAGCTGAGAGGGTGAGAAAAGAGTGGGCGGGGGGCTCGTGTGAAATTCGAATGCTGCCTCCGTGCACACGTTCTAAATGCGGCTGCTCCTTCCCCATCCGAGACGATGCTCCCGTCTTTCAAATGGCAGAAACGTGGGAGGCTCTGCTGAGGGAAGCGTTGCTCTGGCGAGGCTCGGCAGTCTCGGGGGGTCAGCCCTCAGCGCAGCATCCCTGCTCTAACACCTGCGCAGAAGCAGCTTCACACTGTTTATTTAGCAGCAGAAGCACTTCTGTCTTCACAGGAAGGATTGATAATAACCATGTGCTATTGGGAAGGGAGCCCAGGAGCTTAGCCGCGCTCGCCTGCACTCTAGGGAAGGAGGGATTCAAGGCTGGAAAAGCCCTGCAAAGGAGTTCTCATTCACGCTTCCACCTCTTCTTCTTCCCATCTGCAGGTAGCTCATGAGCACCCCTCATGCAGCCTCCCCTCTCCTCCCGGCTCCCTCATCCTCCCTGAGCCTTGACCCAGGGACTCCCCCTCCCCAGCCTCCAGCAGTCGCGTCCCCCATTTGTCACTGGTGTAAACGCTTCAGGAACTGGCCGTCCTAGAGGCAAGCACCCATGCAGACAGCGGAGAGAGTTTCGGTGTCAGGAAAGCGAAGAAACAAAAAAGAACCAGGTATAAGCAGAAAACAAATGCAAACACTAAGGGATGCCAGTGACTTTTTATCTAAGCAATTCTTTTTCAGTGTTCATCCAAACCCACATATCGATGGCAGAAGGCACCACAGCACGTAACGGGATGGAGCTGATGCATGAATCAGCTTTTGCCACCGTGCTTCTCCCTGAGCGGGAGGAGAAGCCGCTGCGATGCACACCCAGTCGCACCGCCGGCAGGACGTACGTTCACCAGACGTCACGCTGCCACGTCGCTTGCAGAGCTGTTTCCAGCCAGGCTCGGAGTGACCATGAAATCCAAAACGCACCATCCAGGCCGGTAATTCATTAGACACTGCAAAACCTGCCGTGTGGCCCCAGCTAACTCCCATCAGCTGACGGGTCCCTGACGTTCAATGTACGTGGTTCCCCTCGACAGAGGCTGACAGCTCTGCACATGGCAGGTGTTCTAAACAGTTCCCACGTACACTGGAAAAGCAATTTTTTCCACTATGCAAGTCACCTAAGTCATCTCATTTATTCAGCTAGAGAAAAACAATCAGATAAGGATAACATTCTCCCTGGTACAGAGGAGGGACAGAGAATTTTAATCCCTCTCCCAAGAGTTAGCTGCTGAGGGGGATCTTCATCAGAAGAAAGTTATGAGCAAGTGGAACACGTAGGCAAAAAGCAAAACTGCACAGAAATCTGACTAGATTCCAAAGAAAGCATCTACCTGGAGCTATTCCTGCCGGAAATCCTACCTAGTGGTGAGTGACAGAGAAACAGAATGGGGACTGTAAGATTCCCAGCCTCTCTCCTCAGGTCAGTTTTAACTGACCTGGACTCTGTACAGCTGCTGATTCTCACCCTTTCTAGGAGGTATGGGAGCTGTGGCTTGTTTCCGTCCATGTTCTCAGCTGCACAAGACATGCAACAAGACAATCTTTCCATACAAAAAACGTTGGTATGAAAAACATCATCTGGATTTTCACAGCATCTTCTTAAGTGTTTGATTTCATCAACATTCAAAGAGAAACAAAGTGATGGAAGTCGGGACCAGTCAGAGTTACCATTTAGGAGAAACAATCAAAGTGTCGCTCGCTGTAGAGACCGGGATGCCCATAAGCAGAGCAGTACTGCGAGGAGAGGCAACAAGCTGCAGCACAACACGGTGCAAGGGGAAGCCATGTCTCAGCATGCAGAACTCCATGGACTTCCCTGCTCCTTGCAGACTACTTAAAACCTCTCATTGCCTGAAAACGTAAACATTGCAAACAGTGTGAAAGGTACAAAATACCATCATTAATGTCTAAATTAGGGGCTAATTTATAATGCTTCAGTAATTAGTAAGACATACACCACTGCTGATTTCAGGAAAAGCTTGAGCCACAGGTCTTTGGAGGCTGGGAAAGTTCCCTGGGGAAGCACCACTGCACGCTCACCCTCTCCTTACTCTCTTCCCTAAGCGCCTGCTGCTATCGGAGGCCGGGCACTGGCCCAGGCAGGCCTCTGTTCCGACTCAGTACCCCACTCCTGCGCGTGTAGCTTCTCAGTTCTGTAGTGTCATTTATATCCTCTCTATCACCGCGCTTTGCTGGTTCCTGGTGAGAAAGTAACGCTACGCCAGCACCGCGCTGGGCAGAGCAGGGGGCGATTCCTTCTGCGCACAGAAGGGAGAAAACGCCTTGCATCTCGCACAGCCGGTACGAGGTGAGCGTTTCTAGCTCTTCTACCCACAGGTCCCAAAGCAATTCAGAAAAGAGGGCAGCAGCATCACCGGGAGAGGAAGCGATGTGCCCAGGCTCCACGGCAGAGGACAGGGCACTCCAGGCACGCATTGGGGCTGCCTTGCTTCCCGTGTCCCAGGCTGGCAGAAGGCGGCGGGAGCCTTCTTGCTCTGCCAGCTTTCTGTCCCTGGAAGAGCTGCAGGGCTGGGCTCCCGGCTCCGGCGAGGGCAAGCGTCAACCTCCTCCTGCGGATCCTGCAGCCAAGCGCGGGACAGGAGGCTGGGGGCCGCAGGGAGCAGTAACGCTCAGCCGTGCCTGCCTGGATCCCCGGCCGGCCGTGATGGAAGTGCTGGCACATCACTGTGTAAATCCTGCCTGACAGGCCCTCCGCAGAGGGAAGGGAGGCTGAGCACGTTCCCGCAGAGGACAGCAACAGAGAAAGAATCAGAAAGAAACTTCAGCAGCATTTGTATTCTCAACAGCCCTGTTCTATTCAACTTTACTTTTAAATGTGTTCCTTAAGTTTCTTTTCTCCTCCTAAAAATTTTCCTACAGTGAAAAATAATGCAAGGCACAGGCTGGAATGAACAAGTGACTTCCATTTCAATGACACATTTAATGTGCCTGTGAATGGAAAGTCTCTTGCTCATTCTAGTCCCGTCCTTTCCATTTGGCTGTTCTGAATTTAGCACGGTAATCATTAAACCTGAGTAATCTGGAGAAAGGAATCTGACCCAGTGCATTCAAATAGTGAGACAAGAATCTGTATGTGCAAAGAGGTGCACACCCGGCATTTGGTTAGGCAGCTCTAAAAGGCAAAGAGCTCCGTTTCTCATGGGTGGGTGAGAGCCACCCATGCAGATCTGGAGAAGCGAGCGGCTCAGAGGAGAGGCAGAAATGAACCCGGTGCAGCAAACCACCCTCATCTTTGCTGTTCCCGTATGGTGGGACTTGCCAGGCCCCTGCCAGCCCACGTGTCTGTCCACAGGACAGCGAGTGACGTGAGGATGCTACTGGAACCATGCAACGAGCAGCAGCTACTTCGTCTCAGGATCTGAACTATCCCTCCTTGCCAAAGCAGAGGGGGTGAAGTCTGATATAAGCTGAGCAGCCTGTGCTTAACAAATCTGAACGCCGTGCTATTCAGTGATCTCGGACCAGAAGAGTCACCAATGACAACAGCCCATCCACAGTGGCAGCTGGCCTAGCACGCAGGGCAGGAGCCCAGCTGAAGGCAGCAAAACCGAGGAACACATCGCACGGGGACGGACTCAGCCTCCCACCCCTCGCATCCCCAGGACGTGAGCTGTAGCTAGTATCTATAACCTCGATAGCTGCCTGGTAAAAGCATATCCCACGCTTCATTTCTCAGTCTGGCTCAGACAAAAACAAGACGGCAAGCATCGCTTCACAGGGAGGCAGGAGTCCCACCCTCCTGACGCTAAGGGCAAGCGGACTCCTGGCCGAGGAAGAGCCTGTAATTCCTTCAGGCTGACTGGGAACGCGGCACTTGCCTGGGAGTCGCCTGCAAACTTGGCTGAATCAGCTCACCTACGAATGCCCACAGACCACAGGTCCCCTCCTACAGCGAGGGAATTAACCTTAGTTTCCTCCTGAAATGAGGAGGGTTTGCCTGCTTCTCTCCAGTTCTGCTCAGAGAAACTTGCCCAGAGCCCTTGGGTTTCTAACCACAGCTGAGCTACCAGTTCCTTCAGTGTCGTCAGGAAATTACTCCCTTGCCCCGTGCCTCAGTTTCTCCATCCATAAAATGGACAGTGTAGAAAGCCTCTGTCTTCCAAGAAGGAGCACCTGTAGCAACGTGATCACGTCTGGGAACCGCTGTGCGGTGCGGTACTATCCCAGCCTTGGGCAGTATCACAAACGCGGGATGCAGAGATCCACCGGTGGTTCAGCAGCAGCCTGCACCGTCGCCAGACAGCCGGGCCCAGCTCCTGAGAGCGCAGAGCGTGTTTTTTCTGCTTAATCTACTGCACTGTGCATAAGGTTGGAATGAGCAACGAACCCTGCTTTCCTGGCCTGGAAGACACAGCAGTTTGCAATGTTCTCTGCTGTTTGCAAACACAACTCAGGCACAGGCAAATCGACCAGTGCAGACCCAGTCACTAGCTAAACAGCTTCATAATGCAGAAAATCATATTCGAAGAAAAAATACAGAGCAGCAGGGAATGCTGGGCCACTCACTAAGTTGAAAAAATCCCCCTGGCCTTGTAAACACCTCTATTGCATTCTTCTGGGTTTCCTTCCTGTAGGTTGCTAGTCTCCAGACTTTGTTCAATTACAGTTTTATAGTAAAGTTTGGTGTTCTCCACTTATCCACTGTGCGCGGAAAGCAGCTGAGGTTTAGTGTGAGCTTAAATGGCTTTAAGAGGGGCAGAGGCCCTATATGGGTTAGTTCCTCTATAAGCCAGGGCTCAGTTTGGGCTGGTCAGGAATGTAGCACAGTAGCAGATTGCTTTTTTTAGCTGGGATTGTAACAGAGTTCAGCATATTAGAATGAGGTAAGAAAAAAAGGCTTAAACTACACGGAGGTTTTCAGCTTCTATTCTGAAACGATCCAGACTTCCATTCTTCTCCCCCCCGCAGGCCATCGGGGCACTCCGGGCTGGCTGGATCATGCTGTGACACAGGCTGAACATGCAGCATCCCCGGGGGGGACAGGGGCTTGCAGGGCCCAGCAAGAGAGGCGGCGGGGGCGCACGCCCGGATGCCAGGCATGGGAAAGGCCGGCCGGCCCGGCTCTCCCCCCGAGAGGTGCCTGTCCCGCTTCCCCGGGCCAGCAGAAGCAGCCGAGGCTCCTCAGCTCGCCCACAGCTGGGAGGAGACAGCACAGCACGGACTGGAGGCTTGAGCCTGACTTAAGCATGAGTCTCCCCGGGTTATGTTTGGCAGTTAAACTGCAGCTCCAGGGAGGACTAGGACCACTGAGAGCTGCCATTCCTGCAGCTGCAGCTACAGGAGTTAGCAGAGAAGGTTTAACACACAGTGCCCAGCGCTCAGAGGACAGAGCAGCCGTGCCAAGGACTCCCTGGTCCTCCTGGAGCACTGGGGCCGCCTGTCCCACGCACTGCTGTGCCGCACGCGGGCACCGGACCCGAGTGCCTGAAGAACGCGCTGCCCGCGCAGGGCCCCCGCCCACTGCCCGGGAGCACGGCGCTAACTTAGCGGCGAATACCGTGCTCCTGCCAGCAGAGACACCAGCCTCAGCTACGGAGCTAAGTCCCACTTTGCATTTCAAGTAGGGATTCAACTCATCTTCTATACTAGAAATCAAGTGCATTCTCCTCAAACTTACAACACTTAATGCCCAAGTATGAGATTACTCTCAGAATTTACAAACAAATCCATTGTTTGCAGTGTCAGGCCTGGATTTAACAGAGGGGGGCAAGAGGACTTCTTCTCCCATCTATTAGCCTCTGTTTTCTTCCCCTTCTCTACTTTCCTTCTAAAGGAGGGAGTACAAGAAAAGATTTTTTTCGTGTGTTGAGTTCTAACATCAGCCTTGGTTAAATGTTTAAAGAGGGCAGTAAAGATGTGGCTCAAGAGTTGCAGAGTAATGGAACCGAATTCTCTCCAGGTGCTGTTATTTCGAGTCTTTTTTCTTGCTTTGGGACCCTTGGCCAGGCAACTGTCCAAACCCAGCTACCGCAACATACAACGGGGAAGAAAGGGAGTGCCTTGGCATGGTACTTTAAGCAGATTAAACTTGCTTAATTCAGTGCTGCTTATGTATCTGGATCAAGTCATGAGTCACCCTTTCTGCAACAGCAGATGCCATGTAACAGGGCTACCGAAATCTCCAACTCGGACCTGGATCTGTACCACAAACGTTTCCCCTGGACCTCACCAAGGTCTGCGACACACAGTGGTTCCCGCACTCCCGCGGCATGTCCTGCCTCTCTCGCTGTCTCCCGCTCTTCCCCGAGGCGGCCGAAGCCTGGAAACGCAGCTCTCAGCCGTAAGGAGCGGCGCATGGCAGTGCCCCGACTGGCAGAGCTTCGGCCAGATCCCAGGGAAGTGACCTTGGCAAAAATCAGCAACCCCCAGTAAAACTCTGCAGCCAGCCTTGTTGAAAAGATAATGAGAAACCTGCCACACGTGATGCACAGGTGAGAAAAACGTGTCTCCCCACATTTACCACTCAGTCAATTAAGTAAACACCATTCTAAACATTTGCAGAATTATTAATAAATAAATTAAAGAGAATAACTGTCACTGTGGGTTATTCTTAAACAGAAGACTCGCGGGTCCAGGCTGACATTGGCGGAGCAAGTCTGCTGTTAATTAGTTTAGTTCTCAGCCGTTGTGCCTTTTCTCTGTTTACATAATTAATTCTGTGAATTTTGTATTCTCACTTAAACTCAGGTTTTTTTATAGAGCAATCACTACTAAAAGATGAATTTTTTATAAGTTTGCCTTTGTTACTTTAAATTTTTTATAAACTTCTTACCCTTAAGGAATATTTCTTATAGCTGGCAATAAAGTATGTTAATTTCATTTGAAAAGGGAAATGTAAGTTTGTATTTTATTAAACACACACACTATCCATATATCTACACGTACAGAGCGTGTTTAATATGTTGAGCTATTGTATTAGAAGCGCTTAGAGCAGGGAGCGAGCAGAGGAGAGTTGTGATGACACATGCAATTTAAACTAGTTTTAAGAGAAAACTAACTGTAGATCCACTCAGAAGCTTAAATTCTTGCACTGGTCCTGCCTTCATTCCCTAAGGAGCTGTTGACTTTCAAAGTGTCTGGATTTTCCATCTGCCCATCCCTGCTCCCGTGCTCTGCCCAGAGCCCTGGTGACGAAGGAGAGGGTGTTGCCGCCGGGAAGCCTGCCCCAGCAGCGCCCGCACACCTCCCTCTGCCATCACACCTCCCTCTGCCATCGGCACGTTCCTGGCGACACCGTGCTCAAGATGTGCCTTTTTTGCACTCCTCCTCCCCAAACACAGCTTCTGGCCCTGGCTGGCCCCGCAGGGAGCCTCCCCCAGCCCCACCGCCCCGGCTCTCCCCAGGCGGCCTGCAGCTGGGGGGCAGGAGGTGCCGCAGCTCTTCAGCCCGGGGACAGTGCCAGGTCCCACCCCGCAGTCAGGGCTCCGCTGCCCCTAGACGGTGGCTCTGGGTAGCAAGCCTTTAATGACCTCCRTCTCCACCACCATTCCTCAGCAGGCTATTAGCATAACACAACAGCAACACCACCAAAGGGCCCAGAGGAAAATCTTGTGTTTTAATGTGACAAACAGTAATCCAGATTTGTTTCAGCTTGGTGGTTCAACTGCCTGAGGTCAACCGTACGCTCCCTGTTCTGGACGAAAGGGATCCTCCAGAAAGCACGCAGCATGACCTCCAACTCCTCATCTGCTAGTAGCGCAGGAGGCAAAGCCACCAGCGCAGGGAGACGCTGCCCCGAGCGTGCCCAGCCAGCCAAGGGGCTCGCGCTTCTCAGACCCTCGAGTCATCTTCTGCCGTCACACGCAGAGCAGGCACCCTGCTCAGATTTAATACATGTCTGTTTACAAAGGTGAAGTTGGCAGCGGAGTAGCATGTTTCCAAACTGCAGACTCTAATGCATTGTAAATAATTATCCTTCCACTTTGCCACAAAAATCTATATCTCTTGAAATAGAGCCCTTTTTTCACTTTGAAAATATTGCAGATTTTTATTCCTTCATTTGCATAGCATTTGAGATAGTCGGCTCAATATATAACACGGAATATGTGCAGAATCACTGAAATATACATAATACGTATCTCATGCTAAACGGAGAGGCTGCGGCTCCAATAACAGAGGATATTACTGCATCATAAAGCACACGAGCTAGCGAAGGAGATAAAGAATGTTTTCCCCTTTGGACAAGTAACCAGTAACGCTGTGACATGTCCTCAGGTGAAGGCTGCTTGTCTGAAACTATAAAATGCAAGAACGAGCGGAGGGCAATCAGCAGTGACAAAGACACAGACATTCTCCCTCGTAAAGCACTGGAGTAAAGGGATGTAAACACGAATCCAGACACAAATTCCCCAGCTGGTCATTGAATTATACATGGTGCACAGAGTCGGCATTGCCCTCCCAGGCGAGGCGGTGAAGGCCGGCGCGCGGTGGAAACGCGTGCTGCTAAACAGCTCCCCGCTGCCCAGCTGGGACGGCGGCAGGACGGGCAGGCGGCAGGAGCTCCCGGGGCTGCTGCATCCACGGCGGGCACTTGCTGCCCTGCGCGAAGCTGTTTGACCAGCTTAAAGTGAGCTCGTGGGACTGGGAGAGGCCCTGACGATTTAGGGACTGGGGCGGCTGGTGAATCTGGTCAGAGCAGGTTGGGAGAGGGTCAGAGTACAAATGCATCCACTCATTTTCTGCACTGTCCAGAAAAATGATAATCACAGTTGAGTGTCTTGCCAAATTGACACCATTAAGAGCAGTATGTTAATTATAACCAATTCATGTCATGCTTTGTGCATCCCAGGTCTCAGATCAAACATAAATGCAGCCTGCTGCGTGGGTGCTAACATGCTGCCACGCACCGCAATTCAGTCGTGTTGCGTCGTAGCACTTTCACAGTCCTCTACCCGGGACTTCATTGCAAACRAAATGGTTTTCAATATTCTTACATCCAACTTTTCATGCTTTCACTTCCTAAATTTGCTTTCAGAAAGGGATTGCATGTTGTTAATACTGAAAAGCTGCAAGAAAATATACCTTTTTTCCACGCTCTTTCCTCCAAAAAAGGCAGGCTCCCTACCCTGCTGCAAGAGCACCACCGCTACGTTCTCCAAGCGAATGTATAGAGGTTATTCACCTATCTTGAGCGGGCTACATCACACACAGCATTATTCTTAATCCAGACCAAAAAAAGAGCTCTTTGTTCTTCTCTGAACCATTCCACACAAACAAGATCTTTGCCAGGTACATGACTTAACTGGAGCAGTGACCCCTGCCCCTCCTGGCTCCCATTTCCCTGCAGCCGGGCTGCTCTGCTTCCCATCCAAGCGTGTCTGCGAGACGCTCGGTGGCCGCAGGCGTTCCCGCAAGGGGCGCAGCGCAGGCCCAAGTCAAACTCCAGCACGAGACAAGGCTTCTGTCATCACCTACTTCACTTTCAAAGAATTCTCAAACCAAACCTGCTACCAGAGCCTGCACATTCATAACGAATGGGTTACGAGAGAAAATGCCAGTGTCAACATCAGTCGAAGATGACATATGACTACACAGCCTCATTTGGGCTACTCAAACAAATCGATGGACGACTGGGTCTCCAGACTAATAAATAATAGCAATAATAAAAATAAGTATAACTAATAGCAATGCAATGCATTCGCAGGATACATTCCTCACACTTGGAGGCTTTTCTATCAAGCTCAATTAAAAGCGACACCAAATAAACCGTTCTTTCACATTTGCCTTTAAACTGTCAACTGTTTCATCTTAAGGACACAGGCCATCTCGGCTGTTAATTGCACAGCAGCAGGACAGTGGTGGCACGGCTGGTGCTAACTAGCTCGCCTACATGCAAAGAAAACACTGCTGCCCTCCAAGATGCCACTCCAAGCCCAACTAGATAGGTGAAGTAGGAGAAAAGTCTGAGAAAACTCTGCGCGTACCCACACCAGCCAATGCAGCTTTACAGCTGTAATTCATTCTAATTATTTCCTCTGTTAGAGTATGCATTAATGACCCCAGTATTAACATAGAGCACTATCATTTGTTCCCATATGTACCAGATTGCTCATTAATACCCTGCAAATTGTAACAAGATGCTTTCGGGCTGCTAAGTATCACTGCGTATTTAGAAGGGTTACCCCGCGCAAGCAAGATGACCCAGAATGTGTCTGCAGCCCTGACATTTTTCTGGAATGACAGGTTTACAGAGCTGAAAAACATTCACTTTTATGCCATCAAGTCACAGATATTCATCCCAAATCTTGTCTGAAAGCCCCAGACCTACCACCTACTGGTTTCCTCTTCCCTTATAACCAGATGGATTCAGTTAAGTTTCCTCAGTTACAGGATAAGATATTGTCAAAAGTAATGTTTGTCCCAGTTAGAACACTTCTGAATTCTCCAGCACCCTCGGTGTTTTCCAGTGTAAACCTCGTCCCAGCTGCAAACAGGCATGGCATGGCACTGAATTCATTCTGACTGAATTCAGTTTTGTGGTTTACATGAAGCATGTTATTTTGGTTGCACACGCACTGTCCACACCCATGCTTGCAGCTGACTTGCACAGCACTAACTGCGAGTTCTCCACATAAGGGACATTTTCCTTGAACCGTTGCTTTGCTGCTGCTCACATCACTGATTCTGGACACTCGGTGCCCGCAGTGCACATATTGGGGGGGGCAGGGGGGTCTTTTTACTGTGTTGTTTTGTACTGAATAGCAGTGATTCAAACAAGGCCACTGGCCACTCTGTGCGACTGGGACTTCATTGCGGGGCACATCAGGCACCCTCCAGGGAAAGAAAGTCACTGCCTCCAAGAGCTTACACAGGCAAAAATTAGGAAAGAGGAAGGATGTCTATGCCCAGCTTACGGGCATGGAGGTCTAAGTTACCTATCCAAGATCGCAGCACAAGTAATAAGTTGGATTGGACCTCAAATGATCCTTCAGCCGATTCCTGAATGTTCCCCATGAGCCATCCCTTCTCCCTCTACGCTACCTAGCTACCCTGCTGCAACACTTCCAAAAAGGTACTCACACGGAAAAGTGACTTCATTAACAGATCTGCAAAGCGTCTGTGGGCAAGCCCGTTATTTTACTGTTGGTAGGGGGCAGATACTGCAAATTCAGTGCATGCTTTTTAAGCTATTGCTGCCACCTGAAATTTCTGGGGAGCAACAAGCTTCAGAGCAGACCTTTCAAAGAAGACAACTTGAAATCAGGGACTGGCTTATTTTAATCTTTCCCACTTTGGTGACTTTAGATCTGTATTAGCACAAGATGTTTTTAATCTCTTATCTATGGCATTTTGTTTTTCCTTTAATCACACAAGGTGGGCTTAGCCAGGAGAACATTATACAGTTCCCCCTCCTGCTGCTCCTTTGTAGCTCAATACTTGCACATACTAATGCTCAATTATTTGTTATACAGTATCTAATATTTTCTATAGTAAACAGTGCTTTATTATCAGTTAATGTATTGATGAAAGCACATGAGTTAGTCAATTGAATATATAATACATACAGACATATACTTGAACTATTGATTGCTTCAGTTGCTTACTTGAAGTATTGATATACAATGTGCAGATTTGCCCTTAGACTGTTGAGTCACGATATGCCAGTCACTATTTTTAATAAAGGTGACTATTCTTAAACACTTCATGAGAAAAAAATCCATTTGCTAAATGGGTTTGTGCATATTACTGGGACTATTCACATGGAAACTGTGGGAGAGGAAGAAGGGGAAAGATGCCAGCTACATGCATGCCTGAGGAAATATATGCTCAACTAGTAAAATGAAGATTATCATCCATATCATTGTTACATCAAAGCTGTTAATGAAAAGCCTGTCAGACATTGAAGTTGCAAAATCAATGTCACCAAAGTTTGGATACATCAATATTAGGGTTGTCCCAACAACTTGGTTCCCTTGTGCACGTGTACTGTGATGGCTTCTAATGACACTAGTGCCAAGGACGTTAATCACAAGTGAATTTTGACTTTGAGTGCTCCTGAAATTCAGAGAGGGAAAGCATATTCTTTCAGGCCAAAAATAGGTATTTCTAAATGAACTTAGGAAAAAACACAATATCTAATTCTGGAAACTTTGACTGAGAGCAGTGTCCAAAGCTGAGACCCACTGGGCTTCCCTGCGGGCAGGATAGGTACCGTACTGCGTGCACCGGCTGCCCACTGACCCTCCGCGCAGGCTGCCTGGCAAAGGAAAGAGGTGCGCAAGTACCAGGGGCTTCAAGGAGGCATGTTCTCCTCTTTCCAACCAGCAACAGCCTTCTCCTGCACCTGGAAATGGTCTCCCTCCCATTTCTCCTACTAGCTCTTGGCATAAAGGCGGCTGTTCCCCTGTGCCAAATGGGCAGAAGTCTACATTAAAACCACAGCTGAGCAAATTTGGTTCTGCCGCTCTCCCACGCCTGCCCTTGGGTTAGGTATTACATGCAGGATTTCATGCACGCTGTGTCTGAGCGCACTCACACCATGACAAGCCATTTTATGCTCACTGAAGAACAGATATTAATTTGTTTACAGATCCTTGTACCCTAGATCTCTCTCCTGGACCTGAAGACAGACCTATCTGTGACAGGTCAGCTCATCAGCACCAGCTCCACATGCACGCCCTAATTCATCAGTCTGTGGGAGCTCCAGCCACCAGCAGCCAGCCAATCTGCGCAGCCCCAACCCGCTCAGACAGGCCTCCAGCCTGGCAGATGAAACGCAAGCTCGCTCTGCTCAGAGCCCACGCATCGAAGCGGAAGGGCAGCATTCCCCAGCTCCGCAGCAGCCCTGTGCAGCATTCCCACTAAGTGAGCCTCAGACACCTTATATAATATCACAGCACTGCCTCCTACTCATCCTGGAGGCATCTTGTTCTGCTCCCTGCCAGATTTACACTTCTTACACAAGAGGAATAATGGAGCTTGACCCCAGGAGGCACCGGCAGCCCCTGGCGTGGAGGAAGCTGGGAGCTGCAGAACAAGGTGGCCCTGGACGCAGACAAGGGGAGGTCCCCCCGCTCCCTCCAGAGGGGCTCCTATAGCCTCAGCAGATCACATCCACGAGCCCTCTTCAGTGAGAGCAGAAAAAGGTATCATTGAGTTCTGTGGACATTGCAGGTGGGAGTACAGAATTTAGGCAATGTAGGAGTTTTTGTTTTGTTTTAAAAAAACACACTTTGGGAAAAGATCATGGTCTGGGCATTTTCCCCTCAATTTGCTGCATGTCAAAAAACTAATCTTGCTCGCCCTAGTTACCAGAAGACAATTCTTCTGCAAGAATATGCAACACTCACAGCAAAGTGCAGGTTCCCGGCTTTCTGTGATACCAGTCACGGCTGGAGGTGCTCAGAACCCACAGTTAGAAAGCAAGAACTCAAAGGAATGGGGCATCTTCTTGTTTTTCAGATTATCCAGAATCAGTTTATTGTTAAACTATTTGTAGTAAACAGATGCATTTTAATCAGAGCTTTGAAACAATGCAAAGCAATTACTAAAAGATAAGAACAAGATGCATATTTAAAATTAGCTGTAGCAACCAGGTTTGTTATCTGCTCCAGCATCTTCAGTACTTTATAAAGGTAGCTGATTAGCTATCCCCGGGCTGACAGGTCCTGAGGAGCCCTAGAGCTGCCTCTCCCTGCTCCTTCTGTCAAAGGCAGACTGTCTAGTCAGTGGAGCTTTCCATAACCCACCCCTCCTCTGCCCAGATGGACTGCTGCCTTCCACCCTCACTCTTCCCGTTTCTATATGCCTCATTCCTTGCGAGGAGCCACCGAGACACCACGCAAAAACAGGAGATTTAATAATTTCTCTCCCTGCTCTTCCTTAAGGACTTCAGATTTACATTCCTGTTGTAATTAGTCTAGTTCCAGCCTCAGGCTACTCTCCTTAGTTAAAGCCTTCCGAAGATGCACAAGCAGAATTGTTCACATAGTGCTGTACGAAATATTACACAGTCTTTCCACTAGATCCATAACTAGTCTCTCTCAGTGAGCACAGAAAGACTGAACAAGATACAACAGGCAGCGAAATTCGGGATAGACTATACAGACTAACCAACTCCCCATTCCTTCTGAACTTCAGAGACTGTATTTTAGGGGTAGCCTTTTGGTACCCTGCTACCTGCTTCCCATGCTGTCTTTATGGCTCTGCTGCGCATGCTGGATTGTGCAAGTGTTTATGCCCCAAACAGCCCCAGTCAGATTAGAAATGGGACACCAGAAACCCAATGCGTTAGACTTCATTTGGTGAATGCAGCCCCATGTTCTAGTCTCAAACACTGTCTGCAAACGTTGACCATATGTTTTGCTATTTTTACTTACTATTTATAATTACTATTTAAAATTGACAAAGGAATCTAACACGAGGCTTGCTTGCATACAGTTCACAAGGAACGTTCATCTGGTTGTTCAACACAAACTACTGGGAAAATGCTTGGACTATGCAGACAGCAGAGGCAGGTGTTGGAAATCCAGCACTGGCTCATTCTACAGCTAGAAGCAGACTTACAGTCGCAAGGTCTCAAATCTTGCCCATTTCACCCGGAGCAGAATCCTGCCAGCACAGAACTGGAAAGGATCTCTGCCCTCTGAAAAGCCTTACGCAGCTCCCTCTATCAGCAAAACGTGGTCTTCCTGTTCTACCTGCTAAAGCGAGCAGCTAAACAGTCCGAGGAGACTACGTGGTAGAGGTGATTTGCTGTGATGCCTTATCCTACAGCAAGGGGCAAGAGCCGGTTTCCAAGTTGCAATGTCTTCCTCCAAAATTTCCTGTGCATACAAACATAATTCAGGTTGAGAGTCCCAATCAAACTACTACATTTCACAGGCTATAATGCATTAGCTGAGTTGTAGTAACTACCTGTGTATGCATTCATTTGCAGCAAATGTAAACTTTATGTTTAAATCTCTTTTTTGATATTTAAGATCAGTAATAACACTTTGCAATTACCACAGGATAAGAGCACATACATGACAGCTTAGGTGACCTGTAGCAACCCGTTAAGTGCTTTAACTTATTTGCACAAACGAAAGGTGGAGAGTAATGAACTGAAAACCTACGGTGAAGAAAACACATTGTCTTGTTGTGACTTCGATATTAAGTTCGGCCACAATTACGTTACAGCACGGCATCGCTGTGGACCTACACCTCTTGAAAATACTCTGCTCATCAGATCCTATAGGGCCATGTCTCCTGATCCATTAACTTCAACAGGAACAACAGAAAAGTCCCAAGTCACAGAGACAAAAGAGCCTGTGTATGGTGGGAAGCAATGAGCAACTTTTTCTCCTCTTGTGATATCTCTCAATCAAAGCGGATTTCATGACAGCGCTGTCTGGCGTCCCCCTTGCAGGGCAGGGGGTTGCTATCGCCCTGCATCACCTTCCCCAGCGTAGCATGGGACCGTGGAGTAATGACTCCTGGGACTTGATTCCTAGGGTTACATCCTCATGTAAGGTAGCCTTCAGTAGAAAGAGGACCCAGGGTCTTGAAATACTGTATCACCCACCATGCTCGGTGCACAGCTGCCCTTGTCTTTACTAACAGCCCCCCTCTATTCTACAATTCTAATGTTTCTTTTACCTTCCCATTTTAACCCTGAAACACTTCCCTCTCAGAGACCATGTTCAATTAATGCCTAATCTCCATGACTCTCAGCCAGGAGGCGGATCAGTTACTGCCACCAATAATGACTCCATTTACAAAGTTCTTTCAGCAGATGCAACGTGATCCTAAGCCCATGACTTTCCCAGTCCATTCACAAACTTCTTTAGACATCACCCCTCATTAGAGAGTCACTCCGATCTTCTGCTTTACCTTTACCGAGACCGTATGGAATTTCTTCTACACAATGGCCTGTGACCAGTTTTATGGGGCATATCCTTTTTTGCCAGTTCCAAGGCAAGGCTTTTTTCCAAAAAGATTGCAGCAATCTAGACTGTTACAGTAAAACCAAAAATTCAGGGCAAGGCAACCGCAGGCTGGTGCAACTTCAGCTAATGCACTGAGCCTCCACCTCCAAGTTGCCCCAGCTACTCACATTGCATGTGATCTGACAAACGAGATCACCAGAAGAGCCTGCATTTGGTTTCCTACCACTTCCCCTGACATTCTCTCCTTCAGGTGGGTCAGTGCTGGCTCTCAGCAACGTTACCACTGTTATCAACACTACCTGATTTAGCATCCAGAAGTCAGTCATATGTCAACTAGACTGAGAATCTGTACTAGCTTATTCTTTGTGAGCATCATGCATGCTGTTGAAAGGAGTAATTTGAAGCACTATTTGGTAACCTGGAGGACCTTATTAGCATATACAAAGTCAGCTCAGATGGCTCTACTGAAATCTACCAAATACTGTAAGAAAAAAACTAAGTGATGCCAGTTCAAATCTACTTGCTGAAGAAATGGGAGGAAATGAGAGTCCCAGATATAGTCATGGCAGAGAAAAGCATCAAGGCTACAGCAGAAGCCTGTGGTATGAAAGGTATAATAAAAGACAAGCCAAACCGGGGGGGGGGAGAGAGCACGCACAGATGTAGTGTCACCATCCCTGTTACAAAAGAAATGGGATTTGGATGTAAGTAAATTGATCACAAAAGTATCAGTTGAAACAAGAGGGAGGTAGGGTAGCCTAGAACATTACCAGTATCTTGCTTGATTTCTCTCCCAGCTTGAAAATATCTATGAATATGTTACAGAGCACTAGGCATGAAAAGAAGGGACTGTGAAATCACTATTACTGGTCGTAAAGCAGAATCTGCCATCTGAACCAGCTGCATTTTGCATCAAAACAAATTATGTAGAGACATAGCGCAGCAAACATTTTTTCTGGAGTTTAGGCACATCTGTGACAACAGTCAAAAGTCACTAAACAGTTATTGTCCAGATTATCCATTTATCAGTGGTAAACAACTTGAATAAAGATAGGACCAAAGGATTATAACATGTTATGCCAGATTTAAAAGATGCAATCAGCACAGCAAGAGGCTTCATGTAGATAGGAGGCAGCTGCTCTGGAGCAAACAGGCTATGGGAGGAGGTGGCCCTTGAACGAGGGAGAGAACCTGTGCTTCGATGTCTGGAGGGCAAGCAGGGCTCCCAGAGAAAGGTCACGCAAACGCCTGCCATGTTCTCCCTACTGGCAGCCGAGTACACGACGGGAGGGGAGCACATTCTGATTTTGCATCAACAAGAACAGGAGGCAGGACTCGCGTTAGACAGCAATACACCCAGTTCTGCAAAACTCCCAGAGGCAAGCGGTCGCCTGCCAGTCAAGAGGTACCAGGACAGTGAGAGGGAGCCAGGTGAGGGGGAAGCAGCAAGGTCTCCTGCTTTTGTATCTTCACTGCTTCTAGTTTTAATCCTTCTGATAAGTTAATTGTCCAAGCCAACAAATTCGCTTATTTCTGCAGTTCCAGGCACCTACAATTGGCAGCTTTTCTACATGAATGGAAACTCTGACCTTTACTATCAAATACAGTGTGGATCCTGGGAAGTGAGAGAACCAGGTATGCTCATCCAAAACATTTTCACCCAGAGAGGAACAATGAAAGATCCCATTAGCCATCTTCGTCCCCAAAAGGCACACATTTTTAGCTGAGATTAAAAGAATTCATTTCAGGCAAACACTAGCACTAGGTAAATGGTAAAAAGCACAGTAGATACTTTTTCACATTCAAAACAGCTTTTATTTGGCTGGATTGTTTCATGAACATCATTTATTGATTTACATTTTTAGAAGCTATTTTGAAAAAATCTCTTCCCAATAAACTTAGGCTCCTTAACAGCTTTTAGAAAAATGTACTAAAAGCAGACCCATCAGTTTCCTCAGCATAACTCACATCATCCAGCAAGCATAGGATGAGTAAAGCTTCTTCAAAACAAAGGCATCACTTTTTACCCAAAGGTATGGCTTGGACTTTGCTAGAAAAGAAATCTTTTCTGAACTAAGGGTGGATTTTCATAAATAAGTAAAGAACAAGAATTCAACAGCATAAAGTTCTTGCAAATACCAAACTTTCATTCATGTCTTCTGTACTTCTCACCGTATTTTTCCTTTACTCACATATGTTAACTAGGAAAACAAAACAAGCCCTTCCTGACTGGACCTTGCAAGCAATGGAAATAACAGAAATGCACAGTGACCCTAAAGTTACCTCGCTGTCCAGCTCCTCTCAACATACCTATCTCTCAATGAACTATATTAAAGAGGGAAGCTAGCAGAGCAGGCTCCAAAGGCCCACAAAATGCTCCCACAATTTTATCCACAGCTGAAACCAGTACTATTTTTGCATGCATCTTCCATGGCAGCTCTGACAATCAACCCTGCATGCAAATGTACTGCAGGTATTGCTGCGCAGCTTTATTTATATCACACACAGTACATGTCACACTTCCCTGTGGCGCTACTTAAGTTGGAGTTAGTTATGAAGTTATCTTCACATTTAGCAGCAGAAATAAATATTTAATTGTGGTAATGGTCATAATTTGCATTCAAATGTTTTTCAGTGTAAGAATTCCTCTCCAAATGACACCAAAGGCTTTTAAGAATGATGAACTTATTTGAGAATGTTGCTTTCTATTCAGCTGAACGTCATCAACAGAAAAATGGCTAAAATTAGCAAATAAAAAAACAAAAAAATCTATTTTCTCAGCTGTAATAAATACAGTGGGTAGTAAAAAGGAGACTACTTCAGCTCTAAGTAGGGTATTGTTATTTGGTATATGGGAAAAAAGCTGGAAGTTAATGTGACATTTTTATGTATAAAAATCATGTAATCCCAGTGTATTGTACATGTTGTACTTATTCACAGCCTATCCATGGGCAGACATTTAGTATTGTACACAGCTATCTTACACAAGGAGTTGCAGATTTGAGCTTTCACACAGAGAATCATTAGGTGTGTCCTTTACTTCATGAGTATTCAAGTTTTATCTGTTCCTTATGTAAATATGATTCTTCCCTCTGCTCAAACTATTTTCTGCTGTTGTTTCTGATAGGATCCCAGTAGATCATTGTGTAAAGCCTAACGATCCCCAGAACCATCTTGGGAACATCTAAGGCAAGCTGTGATCTACCCTGTAACTCAGGTTTGAGCATGCTGGAACTATGGCTCTCTGTCCTGGCCTCTGTGCTGAGGCATCTCCTCACTTTTGCAGCTAATAGTCTGACTTAACGTCTTTACTCTTCGTTCTGTAGGCGCAGGGAACTGTCTGCTAATGAACTGTAAATGGGGGCAATACCAAGTACATGTCAAAGGGCTGCTCTCAGGTTTTATTTGCATACATGTCATCCAGCTGTCTGGAGCTGCTTCCAGCTCTGGAAAAGTGGAAGCTGATCAGTTTGTACACATTTTTTCCAGGAGAGATTTGGCTGCTTGCTCCCTGACATGCAAGAGCCCTGCGCTGACTTGCCATGGGAAGTCTCTCCAAGTGATCATGAGGAAGAGGTGGTAATATGTGCAGATCCAAAGACACTTCTCTGAAATTCTGTATCCTGTCTTTCTTTTGTAGGCAGCGAGTAATCTGAGCACTAGCCAAAGCAAAAAAGAGCTTCACCTTTGCCAGCTTTCTGATTTTTTTTTTTTTGGTACAACTTCCTTTCAGTCCCGAGCACTGCTGGTTGTACGTCTGCCCAGTCTGTTCTTAGGTGGAGACAGTCCCATGACTTGATTTTCAAGAACATTCAGTGTCTGGAAAGGACGCTGCGATCCTCTGTCCATCCCTCATGGTTCCCGTATTGATTTCAATAGCCCTTCAGGCATGGGTACCTTCTAAATTCAAAGATTGTCATTACTGTGGACTCTCCCCACACCACCTGCATTCATGCTCATTTCAGAATTTATGTGCTCTCATTCTGCTGGACTTTCTGCTTATTGTTCTCATAAATTGCCAAAAAGTCTGTGGTGCATTATGGCAATTATAATGTCTTATGGGAGGACAGAAGAGAAAGGTGAGGTTGCACTCTGATACCAGGCACTCAGTCTGCCACGTACATTAAGGCTGTGGGCCATGAGAGGGGTCTACAGATGCTTTTGTGACCCTGCAGCAGGGAAGCGTGGAGGAGAGTGGAGGTACAGGAGGCCTTGCAAGGAGACTCCATCCTGAACACAAAGCATCATGCCCTGCCCAGGATCCAGGACCACCCCGGTCCTCAAGGAGGGGAGGCTCACACACGCAGTCGGCTCAGACAGACCCGAACACATCCAAGTTGTTTAAAACTTGTGTTTCAGACTTCCCGGTTCCCACACAGGGAGCAAGTCTGACACGAGCCCGTGGCAGCTCTGGGTGGGAATGCTGCAGATCAGCAACAGCCTTTTAACGCAGGGGTGGACACCCCTGCAAAACTGGGCGCACATACCGCCTCTGTGCATCCATACATCAGGACAACCCAATTAAGTCATTTACAGTGAGGACCTGGAGATGGCAGCAACATATAATCACAAACATAAGCAGTTTTTACATGGTAATTATATATTCTATTTTTTATCAGTGCAACACAGACAAGATTATTTTATGCTTGATATCATTCTAATTTTTGATCCATTTTTTGCCTAACTTGAAAAGGATTAAGATTGGGCTTCTGGTAATAATTTTGGATTTACCAACTTCGTAAGTACTACAGAGCTTTGTATTAAACTGATTATTACCTACTTTTGCTCATTGTTAACACCATTTCTCTTTGGGCTAACATTTGAATGTATGAAACCAGATGGTTTGAGTGACCAAGCAGAAAGGCCATTTTTTTTAAAAGGCTGTTTTAAAATAAAACATACTATTCCTTTAAACTCCATCTGATAAAACAGACTCAAGTAGATAGGCAACAAGAAAGGAAACACTGTGCCTGGCTTTGATCATTTTCAAAAGAAATTGGCACATGTGATTCTGCAGAAGATGAAGGCACCAGGTGAAACTATTTCACATCCCAAGACCTTTCCTCTGCTGAAGCTAACATCTGTTTCTCATTTTCCCTCGGTTTGAGGAGAAGTCTGCCTGACCTCCCAGTTTACATCAATAATTGGTTTGTATCAATGAGCTTGCAGAAGGCAGAGACTGTCATGAGGGGCTGACAAGTCTAGTCAGATTTTGGCCAGTTGATAACACTGGTGTGTGAGCAAATGTGTCTTTAACAAGCAAGATGTGTTGCACATCTTTATTCACCAAACAGGCCCACCTGGCTGGGAATCTCTTCAGGCTGTCCTGATAAACCATATTTGCAGAGGGTGAGCCTGATGGCCGGTGCCCCGCTAAAAAGGGATAGACAGGGACAAGGTGGAAGAACTGCCATCATCAGGAAGGTGGCTTCCCCTGCCGCATCAGGCTTACGCTGAGCACTCCAGGTGTGATGCCCCCTGCAACTTCAAGTGCAGGGAACTCAGTTACATTGCTTGTGGTAAGGGGAGACTGCATCTGCACTGTTCTGAGGGGAAAAAGGAAGCTGTAATCACTCTTTTGGGCTCAGATCACTTTGGACATGCAGCGTGCACAAACACTGAGTGCAGCAAGGTCAGCAGGGTCCATCCACGACAGGCTCAGAGCTGCTCCGCAGTGGGACCCGAGCTCCCCGATCACGGCGCGCCACGGCAAACCTGTCCAGCACCTCGGTTCCAGCGCTTGGCCAGGACAACCACGCACTTTCTGATCTCCATGCACACTCACCCAGGGCAATCAGACAGGGCACCTTGCAGGGCCCAGGAATCCACATTCCTAGCAGCATTCCTCATGAAAAGAGGACTATGCTCTTTGGAAACGTATATGCCACCAAGGAAGTTTACTTGGTTGGAAGTAAAACTGCCCCTCATTCTCCCCCAGGGATCTCAACATTAAAGGCATAATAAGGAGAGAAAGGAGCAGGTGGCCCTGTAGGATGTAGAGACATTTGCTCTTAAGGCAGGACAGTTTGGTTTGACAGGTGGTTATGAATGGTTCAAAAATTCTCTCCTGCTATTTTTCCTTCTTTCACAAGATTCTCACACACATCTAATGATTCATTGACTTTCCACCACAGTGTCCATAGAAACAGGTGGGAGACTTTTGGAAAGAACTTTTCAGAGTAACAGCAGCCCCCCGTTATCCTCACCATGGGGCACAGCCACTTTTTCAAGTGCCCTGTCCAGTTTTCTGCAGGCCAAGTAATGCCGGTGAAGCACAGCTTCACCCCGCTGCAGTACAGCTGTGGCAGCCTCCAGCCACAGGCTTCAGCCAAGCAGGACGCGAGGGTGTCGGGCAGCCACACTGCTGGCAGACGGGGATCAGTCACAGTTCCTCAGCCTGGAAACCAGACTTGCTCCACACACTTCACAGCTGCCAGGGGGATCAGTCCCAGCACTCACAGCTCTCTGCAACCCGAAGCATCTGGCACAGGAGCCAGCAGAGCGGACGCAAGAGCCCTGGGCAGGGTGTGTGGCACAGCACTGATCCTGTGGCCCTCCTCAGAAGGTGGCCTTGCTCTGCACCCTCCTCCACCCTGCTCATTAGGGCAACAGACCCTGACAAGGATTTGTGCAACAGAAACACCAGTTAGCACAGATGGTTCTCCAGGTAAAGCAAATGGCAAAAGCTATTCCTGCCCCAGTCTGCATGCACGGCAGTGCTGCACCCCCCCATGGGCAGCACCATTGAGACTCTGCATAAAATCAGGCTATCAAAGGCAACACTAATTGTAACTAGTTCCCTAATAGCTGAAAATAACTAATGTAATTCTCCCTGTTTGGTGCCAGTAGGGAACAAGTGCAGAGTAAATGAGTTCATGGTTAGGAATCAAAGATTATTCCTAGATAGTCTGTTAATTTCTTCTCCCCATGAATTAGCAAGTCGTAGGTAATTATTGTGGACAGAGCTAGGCAGGTTCATTTTACTAGGTCAAAGAATAGCCTAGAATAATTAAACTGTCTCTAGAGCCAGGAACAATGCTGGAGTTAGAGCCAAAAAGGCCATTTTCCCCTTGCCATTCATCTTATAACTCGTATTTGCCCTTAACATTTTCCTTTGGGGCAGATCTGCACTGGTACATGTATTTATTTGTGTGTTTGACTGATTGACTAAATTCCACTTTACAATCCTTGAGCCACATGGCTGCAGCCAGGCTATATTTCTCCACATCAGCATTGCCTTCCCTGGTATAAAAAGTCACTGTAGGAGAAAACAGAGCTCCCCTTCTTGGGTGCAGCCAGGAGGGTAAGCATGGGAACAGCTGACAAAACTAAAACGAACAGATCCTATGGGATTAGAAATGTAACACTGAACCCTTGAAAATATCTGAAGCATGCACAGTGCATGTCTGCGCCTGGGCATCGACATACACCCTGCACACTGAACAGCGGTGTCCCAGCCCACCTGCCTCCAAAGCAGGTGCTGCATTTTGAGCCGTTGCCTTCTTGTCCAGGTCACTGCACGACAATCTCTGAGCAGCCGTATGCTGAAGGCCAGACAGAAGATCATAACCATCCTTTCTGGCCTGACAAGCTTTTAAATCAATGATACTTCTCACTTGAATGTCTGAAGTCTTATGCATAACATCAAGAGAAACTCTTATACTGCATGGCAGAAGGCCAGCGCCTATCCACACAGCTCCCACCGCACTCCATTCAAGTGCCTCGAAGATACAGAAGAGCATGATTTGGTCCACAGGCCTTTTTTTGCCAGGGAAAAGATTGTTTTAAAGAAGTCTGTATGAAAGGTTTGTGAGGCCAGTTACACATGTAGGTCTCTAATGCACCTGTGCCTGCCTGAAAAGACTCCATCCCAATTTCGCTCGGGAATTGATGCTCTGGGTGGAATAGCAAGAGCTTGGGCGACTCCTTTGCGTATCTATTTATTCTGGATAACACCTGACAGTAGGATGCAACTCTACCTCTTAATGCTTGATGCCTACTGGAGAAAGGATGCAGCATCATTAAAAATAGAAGCATGAAAGATTATTTACATTTCAAGAATAGCTAAGGTCTTTCAAGAAACTTCCATCATCCTTTAAAGGCTCTTAGTCGAATGCTGTTCATTATTAATGCCTGTTGGCTTTATTTAGCCTATGACTACAATTATATATTTATGAGGTAATCAGCAATTGGAAATTTCCCTGTAATGGTAACTGGAGCTTGGCATCCAAATAAAATGAACACCATTAAGAAAGTATTGCGGTCATTGGGGTGGATCAAGTGTGCTAATAGCCCAACTAACAGCAATTAAGTCAATTAACCATTCAGACATATGCTGCTCAATTTCCCTGCTTAAACAGCCCGGTGCATCTGCGAAATTTGTGGAACTTATTTATGGTGTAAGCGGCTGCTAGTCATTATTAACCAGGGGAAACAGTGAAAATAAGGGAGGCTTGTAAAAAATTAACTACTGCAGCAAAAAGATCTGCTAATTGCCAGTTCCCCTCCCCATGGGGGAAGGCTTCATTTTGCAGCATATTTATTTATCGTCTTCTGAACATCACTGAGCATTTTATGGAATGATACGTACCCACCAATGAGATATGTAAGTTATAAGCATTAGTGGCTGCTCAGATGTGCAAGTTTATCCAGTCAGAGCTGACCGTGTCTCACGGGGGTGGCGCAGGGTGCTTGTCCGCGTGTCACACGGAGCTATGTCCAGCGGAAGGCTGAGCCGCTGGACTGGCAGACACCAGAGCACAGCACAGGGCTGGAGGAGCCACGGGGCGGAGGCGCACAGGCCCCCTCCAGGAAGGTCCAGGCTGACACTGCAAAGGATAACAGACACAAGGAGGGGGAGACTGCTGAAGTCTCAGAGCCATGCACTTGCTTCTTCCTGGCACAGCTAGAGACAGAATTGAGCACTCCATGCACAGGAAAGGTTTTCTCCTCCTGTGACTCAGGGAAAGGCAACTCTCCCACTTTGCGGGGGGAGATGGAGACAGACACCAGCTTGCTGGCTGAAGTCACCAAGAACCTGCTCTTCAGAAAAGGGAAGGAGCAGGATTTCACACCCAGCAGGTACGCCCCAGAGCATGCTTTCCCAGAACTGCACACAGCTTAAGAACCTGACTCCCAATTCAGGCCAGGGAGCCAGAGCTGGGAGACTGGAGAAAGACCTTAGTGATGCCTTGCAAGGCACTGGGGCCACCAGCTGTTATAGGAAGGTGGCTTGGGTCTAGTGTCATTCACCAAATAACAACTAATCATGCAGTTAACACCTGGCTTTGTAAGGCTGAAACCTCCATAAAAACCTGTGCTTGCCATAAATAAATGGTCCTTTCTGCAGCTCCTCTGTGGGAGGCCAGCTGCAAATTTCAGAAAACACTGCATTGGAGACACCAAGATCAGAAAATAGTTTACATCACCCCACCTCTTAGCCTTCCTAATGCAAGCTCTAGAGCCTAGGAGACTTGTTGAAATAGAGCTTCTCTCCCTTTTACTGTTTCAGTTTCTTGCCATCTGTCCAAATGAGGATGTTCCAAAGTTTTGTTAAGTGCCTGTTTTAATGAACCCCATTAAAGTTAACCTAGCCATATAATATACAGGAGAAATCTACCATAAATATAGGTAAATAGAGATTGTAAAGATAAATAACAATACCAGTGTGTGAGAAGTGATAATGTACTCTATTTACTGCAGGCCCATAAAAGGCCAGTAAAAGATACTGCACCTTTAATGACTTACTTTCTCCATGGCAGCCAGCACTCACAGTTAGCAAGCTAAGGATGCAGTGACACAAAAAGCTTACAGATAATTAAATATTGATTTTTGTTTTCTAATCCTATATAAAAATTGTCCTGGGTCTCCCAATGGTAGTTTCATCTCACTAGGACACAGGGAGGGCTATTAACCCTATTTGGTTTCAAGCTGTTGTAGAACAAAAATACAGAGAGACTTGGAAAACTGAAGTAACAGTTCTCAGGGGCATGAGCCAGCTGCGAGCCCTCTGCCTGCCCCATCCACAGCTCCTGCCAAGATCGCCATGCCCAGGAAGGAGGCCAAAGGCAGGCTTGCAATTCCAACCGGAGCTTTTTGGTAGCAGTTATTTTGCACCTGCATGGTTGCTGCAAGACTCCTTGCAGCACATGAGCCACACACAGGCAGAAAGCCCAGTATCCTCCCCCGCGCCGGGCTCACGCTTCAGGCATGCATGTTAAAATCGGCTGTGGCAGAGCTGGGTAGTCCAAGCGCATCCTTCCCCTGGGCCTGGAGCACTCACATAAGGGAGGGTACAGTAAGTGCCCGTTTCCTTAAACACAGCCTGATTACCACAACCCTCTTCTCACTGTATTGCATCTCCTCCCTCCCCACCGCAGGCTCCAGTGGTGACGGGAAGCACTGCCCCGTGCTGCTCACAGCAGGCACGCTGCCAAGGGCAGCCACGGCCACCTTGCTGGGCAGGACCCGTCCAGCGAGCGGGCAAGCTGGAAAGAAATGCCCCCGCGCACAGAACAGCTCAGGAAGGTCGTCGGGATGCTCCAGGGTATGATTTGTGACTGATGATCCACTTCTGGGGATTTACTAGGGGAGCGAGTCTCCCACAGCTGCAGGAACAGGAGTTTCAGTTGTTCAGGAATTTTTCAGCTAACCTTCTGTTAGTTAAAAATGAGACTGCAGAGCTAAAGCAATGCCTTGATCTCAGTGAACTGCCCTCAGAAGGGCATTTGTGGTGCGGGATGGAATTTCTACTGTAAATAAAGGACAGCGTGAAAAATCTTCACATGGCCAGCTAATCTGAGCATCTGGTTAAAGTGCCTGCTCTGTCCAATCAGCCTACTTGTTCTTCTAGGATGCTATTCTTACTCTTCCCCCTAAATCCACCATATCTCAAACATTTACATCATCCTGACAGATTTCTCTTGAAAATAGTAGTATTTTCATTCATGAACAGAAGGCAAAACTTCAACTTTTTTCCCCCGCAAAGTTCAATTTTTCACTCAGGCCTAAGGAGTACGATAGGCAGTTGTTCCTTGCAAGGTGGATGCTGCTGGAGGAACAAACGGCCACAAAGCAAAGGATGAGCAACCAGGCGGACAAGCCTTGGAGCAGAGGCGGAGGCACTGACACTCAACACAGCTCTCCAAGCAGAGCCAGCACCAACAAGCGCAGGAAATGAGTTGCCAGGATGCATGACAGTCATGGTGTCACGAGTGACCAGGAGACTTTCAAACCACTGTTAACAGTGGTGGCCTGACAACTTGTGTGGGGCTAGGGAGCGACCAAACGTGCGCAAAAGCATGTAGGCATGCTGCTCTACAACAAGAAAGGTATTAAAATAATAACCTCTAAGTCTGCCACGCATGATGTTTTCTATCACTATTGGGAAAGCAATTGCCTCCAGCAAAGATCTATTTCTTAAGTTGCTCATTTACAAACATGCAGTAAGTACTGTGTACACAGTATGAAATGGAATAAACCCCAACGTTATACAATAGAGTCGCTCATTCACAAAATGAAGCAAGGGGCCTCCTTTTCCAGTTATCTTTTTCAAAAGCACCATGCAGCATAACTCACACTGTTTACAGACCTCAGGATGTGAGTAAATCACATTGCTTTACATAATTCCTTTCCTTTGGTAAATTGTGCCTTTTCTGAAAGAAGCGAACAGTTATTCCCATCACTTCTCCAATGCTGTATATAAATGAGGCCATTGCTCTAATGTGCTGGAGGAGTCTGATTATAGGGAAAAGAGCAAAACATCTTCCTGAAAAACTGCATGCACCATTTGCTTAGAAATTTCAAATATTTTACTTGCAAAAGCCTGTAGCCTCAATGTTTTCCATGCCAAGCATAGGCAGTACTCTGTGTACACTAAACCCCTGCTCAACCACGCATAGAAGTTCAAGCAAAATAATGAACCAAAGTGTACCCTAACTTTATGCTGATCATAAGCATTTGAAGAAAGTGAACCGAGACCTGTAATTAAGTAATTTCTGTAGCCTGGAGGCTGTCTCTGCACCCTCTTCCTCTTGGAATAGTCCTCCTAGCTCTGCTCTGCAGAGCTCCCTCTTACCGTATTTATAGCCT
This sequence comes from Casuarius casuarius, assembly GCA_003342895.1. Classification (NCBI taxonomy): domain Eukaryota; kingdom Metazoa; phylum Chordata; class Aves; order Casuariiformes; family Casuariidae; genus Casuarius; species Casuarius casuarius. Next base: position 961,554 of record PTFA01000071.1, on the reverse strand, counting down.
CTTACAAGCTTGCTGTCCAGACACCCTTGAAGAAGGATGGATAGATAGAGCAGCAGCCCCATGGGATGCATCTGAACCTGAGCAAATAACCACAAGATCTTTTGTGGTTGTCTGACTCCTTCTCTGCTCTTCCTCTGGGAGTTCATGACCTCATTTGCATGCTTTAAAGGCTAACCACTAATCTCATACTGACTTCTTTGTGTGCTTCCTTGAAGAAACTCCTCAGGAACTCAGTGAAGTTTGGAAAACTCTTAGCAGCACAGACTTTTGTTGCTGTGCTGCTTCAGCCCAGGCAGATTTTCACATGCATGCTAAACTTGCTTTAGGAGGGACTGCCTACATAAGCTCCATATTTACCTCTGCCCTCAAAATATAGCTCTTTTTCTTGCCCTGCAGGCTGCAAGCCCCTGGCTGTGCCACCGCACACAGCTGCAGTCCCCATCTCTCCCCCTCCCACCTCCTGAATCATCCCAGTCCATGCACTGTATTTTTGCTCATTAACATCGCCTCCCTTTCACTCATGTCAGGGTCTTCTGCTTGACCACCTTCCTCTTTCCCAGAGGCAACTTTATCTTGACAGTCTCCAAGCTGAACAGCAGCCTCTCCCCCTCAGGCTTCAGACAGCCCTCCTCTCGGGGGGGTGTTAGCAGGAGGGGGCACCGCTCCCCTCCGCCAGCAAGCGGTCAGGGCAGGGACCTGGGACATTTTCCACATGCTCCGTTCCCTCACACCAGGCCATGACCTATCGTCCCTGCTGCCCTGTAACGTGGCTCTGTGAACCGAACGGGGGACAGATGCCAGCCCCACTCCCCGAGGCCAAGCGCCAAGGGCGGCCGCCGTTCTCAGGAGCACCAGGCCAGCAGGCAAGTGGAGCAGGGGCTCCGCAGACCAGGTTTCCATTCCGCATTTGGGCATAGCAAGAACATTGCGGGCAGGGAAACCCTTTACTAACGAGCTCTCAGCATCCCTAGGAAGTAAAAACCCATTCAATCCACCTCCAGTCACAAGGCAGCCAATTGAGATCAAAACCAAGCAATTACATCCTTACTAGGCTCTGCAGCATAACCTGAGGCCTGTGACATCCTGGCTGAATTTTTACTTGGGAAATTATGAACAAGGAAGGCCGCATGGTGTGAACACACCTGTGGATGCACATTTTGCCTCTAGAACAGAAAGTGAGTCATTTGGCTCCTTGGGCTCTACATTCAGAGAAGAAACATCCAGAGTCTGTTCAAAAAAACTTGTTAAATGAAAACACTAACTGCATGCATCCTGTTCAGATCTCCACTGGTGTAAAAAGCCTAAACAGGAAGTGGTATAAAAAGAAAAGGTGACTATGGTTATCCTAGAGAACCATACAGGGAGCGTCACCCCGTGGATTTCAGTCAAGAAGCGCTATGGTGACCTGAACTCTAGAGCAGAAGTGAATGAGTGAGTTTCTGGAGTACAGGTAAACTGACGAACTGGCAGCCTATTAAACAACTTATTTACAACATGGGGAAGAGGCAGTGGGCAGCTCTCCCCTAGTCTCCCCACTGAAGCACATACAGAAAACCCAGACAGACAGCTGTAACTATTTGTGACACATCTGTCTTTCTGAAGGAAATATCCATAGAAAGAAAGGAATCTTGAGATAAGAAAGCCTGTGAGGAACTGAATGGATAACAACCCTGCCTAGCCACTAATAAAATACTGTTCATTCACAAATAGGGAAACATGCTGAAAGACAATGTTAATGTCACCACTCAAAAAATACAAGAAAAAAATGCTAACAAAAAATACTAAACAAAGCTGCTATAACATGAGAAAAACTAAACACTGAACAGCCAGAGCACATGAGATCCAGCAACAGATGCCAGGTCTCAGACTTTGTAAAAAAGAGCAAAGACAACCAAACTGGTGTCACAAAGGGAAGAAGGAGCAGGGAGCTCGCTCCCCTCGGCTGTACCCAGGAGGTGCACGCCAGGCTCTCGCAGCACCTCTTACACAGCACAGCAAGCGCAGTCAAAACTGATCCCAACAAATGCAAGTCAGAGAGCAAATGAATTGCTTTGGTCTTACTTCGGGAAAAGGAGTCATTCAACCTTGTCCAAACAAAGTGAAAGTAACAAACCATTTGAAAGTACTAACCCCCTGCCCGCAAGCACACAGAAAACAGGCTAAGAACACCAGCCTGGCAACTCACGTCTCTGAAGTATTGGCCAAGACCAGATTAGACTCACTTCAAATATGCAAGAAAATAAAACCTCAAAGCATCAAAAATTCTGGTACATCTTGAAGAACCAGTTCACTAACCAGAACTATTAAATTTGTGCTCAGGAGGGTGTATTTTTACCCATGCCCTCAATACTACCGTGCGATATCTGGGTGCCCCTGGTTGTGCACAGCAGCGTTTCAGCAGCGACTCTCCAGCCAGGCTCACGGAGCACCCCACTTCCAGCTCCACACGTCCCACGCTGCAGCTCCAGTCCCACCTCGGGAGGGCTGGAGAGCTAGATATGGGGACACGCTCCATGTAGGGAAGGGCACATTTGCTGAGTAGGCATCGTCTTTCCCTGCTATTCACACCTCTCAGATTGTGTCCCTAGCAACACTGCCGAGATGCTGGAGGTATCTCAGGCACCAGACACTGGAGGGAAGCACATCAAGGGCTGTGAAGTTGCTCTGGTGATGGTGCCTCTGAGCTAGTCACACAGCTTTGACCATGGCTAGCATGCAGCTCTCAGAGCAAGCAAAAAACAGCCAGCAACACAGTGATCATGGGTGTTGGGCATTGCCCTTTCCTAGGCTGTGTCTGCTGCCCAGCAGGGCATCCTAGAGGTCCCAGAGGCTGTGCTAAATCTCTCCTCCTGTTCCCCCGCCTTATCTCCAGGCTCCCCACCACAGATCCACTCACTGCGCTGGCTGCAGCAGGTATCTGGCCTCTGGGTGGTATGGCATAAGCGAAATCCTCGCAGGACCTGCTCTTGTAACCAAAGCAGTAGCAGAGAGCACAAGAGCCCTTCAGTACTGTGAAGGATGAAGCAATAAGCGGCAGCAGCCCTGACAGACACTTCCCTGTGATATACAGCCTCAGAGTCCAGTGGTGTGACCAGAGTACTTCTCTCATCATCAGTAACACCAAGGACAGGCCAGTTTCCTGCTGCACAGCTTCTGCTGCCCTTCCTTCTCTCCCCTTCGCCCCAGCCCTTTCCCAGCAGTCCTTCTAGAGATCTATAGGATCCAGCACAGCTCAGGTTTCCTTTACATGAGGAGACAGCAGATTGAGTCCTTTTCCACCCCACCCCTTCCAGCGCACAGACCTGAAGCTCTCCATTTGACCAGCAGAAGCTGGCAGGCCTGATCCACACCACTCCACAATCACACTACATCACCCCGGGCTCTCACGGGCTCAGAGGCAGCTGCAGGGCGCTCGGTGCCATGCACCGGGACCACAGCAGCCCTTGCTCCCGCAGCCCGGTCCATCTGCTTTTTCCAAGTTGCTCTGCCACATCAGCACAGACAACAGGCTCACAGAGAAGCCACGCTGCAGTGTCCCCCTGGAACAGCACCAGCAAAAAACCCCTTGATACCGCACTTCAGCAAAAACATCCCATTCTAATGCGAGGGCTACTGCCAACACTTCCATTGCCTGAAGAATGGCTTTGTAATAGTTTGTGGGTAACCCGGCAGCATAAGTGCTGGGGAGACCTTTCAGATGCAGCCACCCAGCAGTAGCTGATTGAGACTCAAAAGAAATTCTTTGAGGGCAGCAAGATGTCAGGCCAAAGCAGGCACAGCAGCAGGTTTGAGACTACAGACGCGTTAGTCAGAGCTGATGAATGCTGGCTTGTCAAGTCTTCCCATTTCAGTCCCTGGATTGCCTTTAAAGTTTGCCAAGTCACTTTTCAGCATTTGTGTGGGCAGAAGGAGACGTGCAATTAAGCTGCAATTGCTGCACCAAAGCCGTATACTTTCAAGTTTGTTATTTCCTCAAAAATGACAAAACTCTGATACCAAGACAAGTAACAGGATGGGAGCGCCTGCTGCAAAACTGYAGTCAGCACAGGGATACGTTTGTCCAAAACCTGATTGTTTTTGCTGAAGAATGAAGACATGTACTTCAAAAGATACATTAGCATTTGGGAAGCAGACTGCAGAATCAAGAGCCATAATCAAAAAACATTTTACAGTGAGGGTGAATCACAAACAGTATGCCTATCTGCAGCAGTCATCTTAACATGCAGAGACACAGATCTTATGCAACACCCAAAGACAGTTGAAGGTATGTGGCACTGATACAGATCACTGATGGTGCTGTAATTTGGCAGCTGTAGCATTGCCCAGAGCCCAGCTTTGCAAGGAGGCTGTGTTCAAAGAGATCTGCCTGAGCTGGGCTACTGTGCACAGCTCCCTGAATTTACGGCCTTGCTGGGAGGGTGCCTCTGCAGCTCAGGGTCAGCCACACTCCAGACACCCACCTCTGCACACTGGCCCTCCAGGTCTTCAGTCAAGACTTTCCGCCCGGGTGAAATCTTACAGGTCTCCTGCTTGTGCAGAGCAGTGACAGTGAGCAGGCCACTGTCAGGTTAAGAGGGACAGCATCATGTCTTAGGAGTAAACACTGGACTGAAGGGTGGGCCTGGGAAGAGGCCAGCCTATGCATCTGACCTGACCACAGCTTGTTATAGAACTGGAAAGGCAGACAGTACCCAGGTCACTACTTCCTTCATCCCCTCCATCCATGGCCCATTGCACCACCATCCACCCTTCTCACCCTCCTGAAGGATCTTCCTCTGGAAATACATGGCTGACATTCCAGGACTCTTCTCTTTTGATACATTTTTTTCCTTCTCCCATGATTTCCCATTAATTGCTATTGTTGTCAAGAAAAAGACAAAGATGAACCTAGATGCAGGGCATGGTTGAGATGGGATGACAAGAATGCTTTCATATCATCTCCCAAGTAATAAAGGACAGCAGAAAGCTACAACACTGAACAAGGGCTGTTTCTCAGTGTAGTTGTAATCAGAGTTTTCCTGTGAGGCTTTGGCAGCATTTTGAGCAGCAAAATAATAGTTATTTCCCAAACATAAAGGGATATTTTTGTGGATACCTTTTTCCACTAGGTTTCCTTTCAGTGGCTGCACATGTATCCATGCAGTACCACATACTGAAAAACATCCTTCTTGGCCTTAAAATATCCCAAATGCAGAATGAATCAATTTGGAACCAGTTGGCTGCTAAACAGGAATTAATTTTATCCTTAAGCACCTCACTGAAACACAGAAAAGATCCCACTAAGTGTTCCAGGTCTGGGAAATGGTTCCATGAAGAGGTTGTTCTAAAAATTCATCCAGCATATCGTGATAATCTCCTCTAAGTAACTAAGCAACAGGGGACAAGAGTCATTCATTTGGTACTAAGCTTTTTGGTTACATACTGCTTTTTAATAACCAAATAAGAAATGCTTTTTCCAACCTAATGCCTAGGATGACTTCATAGCAACTCGTTGTGCCATCCAGTTTTAAAGTAGGGACAAACTTTTTCAGAAGGGAACATTTATCCAAAATATGCAGTGTAGTTGAAAAATCATTTTCTGCCCTATTTTGCTGACTGTGGAAAAGCAGTATTTGAATACAAGCTGCTCTCCTGCCAGCTCAGCTTCTCTTCCTGCTGCAAAGTAGTAACAACTACAAAATAATCAATTAACTAAATAACCCCATGGTAGAGTGTCACACAACTGAAGGGGGAAAAGAAAACCTTAGTTTTCAGTAATATACTCTAAATGTGATTTGCTGATTCTGTGATCACTCTGTATAAACTGTACGGAAAGCAAACAACAGAACTTCATCTTAAGTTCCGGAGACCGGGGAAGAAATTTTAGGTAATTACTGAGAGTCTTGACTTTCAGTCAGAAATTTTCAGATTCCAAGAACAAGCCCAGTAAAACCAAACAAGACCACCACAGACAGGGAGGGGCGTGGAATTACCACAAGAAGTCCCTGGTGCCCTGACCTCCCTTGACAGGTTGTGTCAAATTGCACATCAGCCTGAGACGCACAGAAACCTGAGGGTGGGACACAGGCCTTGACCTGCAGAGGAGCTCAGCAACATTGCTCAGACACAGGTTAGGCCACGAAGCTCCTGGAAGGGTGACGGCCCCACGCAGACCCAGCACCTCCAGCCACCCCGCAGGGGACCTCACCTGGGTCTGAGGGCCCCGCAGGGCAGGCAGCAGCTCTGCCAAGGGAGCAGCAGAGATGCACAACTGTCTCCACAGTGCCATGGGCAGCACTTTGGGAGACAGCTTGAAAGGGAAGAAATCATCAATTTAGAAATTATAACAAGATCAGCAAGGATCAGTGACAGTAACACCTTCAGCAGTGTGACTTGTCTTTGCACTAAGGGAAGACAGTTTCTAATTAGATAGAACCTGAAACTGCATTTAAGAGTTCACAAGTGCAATTGCACACAATTTTTGGAACTAGTCATGCAAACTGCTGGTCAAGCCTGCCCATAATGGTGATTATGCAGAATGCACCATTTTTAAATTCAGGTACCTTTCCCACCACTGCTGCCAAGCACTCCCGGCTCTCAGTCCAGCCTTCAGACCCGTGTCTGCATTATGGCTAAACCATATCTGTATTTATAAGCACACTACAGAGAAATAAAGTAATGAGGTAATTTAGTTGACCTGCAGGCAACTACTGCCCCAAGGATCACTTGCTAAGTAACATCAGCTGCTCCCCACAGTCCAGTACCAGTGGAGTTTCCTCATCGTGAGGGGACTCAGCTCAAGTAGGGTCAGACTCTCTTTAATTTGAGGTTTGGTGATATCTGGGCTGGAACAAACAGTCCTCATCAGAAAGCACTTGGAAAGAAACTGGAGCTGTCAATCCGCTTTCAAAGGATATGGGTAACATCCCTATTCCCTCCTAATTCAGCACTTTAGCAAAACCATCTGCCTTCTGCAACTTTTAAAATAGGCTACAATGCATGATTATTATTTTAAATATTAATGGTGTACTAAATGCAAATCACAGAAGTGCCATGTAAATAAACAGAGCCAAATTTATTTTGTTTTATGCCGTGGTTAACTAGACCAGAACAATTACAACCACACTGTTTATTTATGCCTGTTTTAAGACTCTTCTAATTCAGAATGAAAAAGTTAAAACCCACAGATTTACATTGGCTTTAAGTAACATGAAACAAAGCTTGAAAAAAAAGTGTCATTGTACATTTAACAAAAAAGAAAAATATACTTGGAAGCTGACTGAATTCGTACCACATTCCAAAGCCCAAATTCCTGGTCCATCTTTCTGCAAAAGCAATTTTACCCAAAGCAGAGCGTTCTTTCACGCTCCCAGGCATGCTATAGCTATTAAAAATGTAACTGGCTCTTCAAGGGTTTGGTCAGGGAGCCAAAAAAACCCACACTGTTTAGAAATGTTTATCTAGAATTTGGACAATTGTATGTGCATCTAGCTTCAATGACTTCATTTTACTACTGTTAGTCAAAAGTTTTAAAACCAGAGCAATTTCTTTGGAAAATGCCATTTTATCAGAACAAACTTTCCATGGCAACATGTGATTTTGATAAAGTTTAATTTCAAAGGAAATTGAAACAAAGTATTTCAATAATGCAACAATGTTCTTTTTAACATTTTCCAAATGTCACATTTTGGTATTTTACTTCCTAACATCTTTTCTTTCAAAATGTATACTACTTAAGAGAATTAAGATGAGATTTCTTCCCAAATCATATGACTGAATGCAATTTACAAGGGAAATTCTGCAACTTACGTACGCGAAGGCACAGATTGATGGGTCCCAATGACTCCTCCCAGCCTCCGAGCCCATGAAGTTACACACGCCCCATTCATTTCCTTTTGACTGAAGTCATGCAGCAAGAAGGGAATTGTGTTGCCTTCAGCTTGCTTACAACACTTTCGACTTCTTAGGAAGACAACGGCTACAACAAAAAGCCATGCTCCAGGACTGCGGCACTCATCCTTGCAGTGAGGAAGGGGTTCTGCACACCAGGGCACCGGTGGTGTCACCTCCCCACAGGGAGCCGGCCATTAGTAACAGCAGGAGCAAGCTCTACCATGTCAGACACCCTGATGTCTGTCCCACAGAACTTGCTTACAAGCTCAGAGATCAACCAGGTGAAAAGGGAACACTCTTGCACCCAGGACCTCAGGGTTTCTCTGCAACTCAGGGTGGTGGTAACTTCCTGAGACACGTCCCTTCTCACTGCTGGAGCTAGGCAGAGGGGAAACCCCCCTCTCAGCTCCTACAGACTTTACCTAAAGCCAAAGGGTTTGCAGAGATTCACTTTAACATCTAGCAGACTGATATTCAGGGCAGATTGCTTGGTCTGAAATTCCTTTTGACCTTGGAACAAAGAAAACTAAAAATGGAGCTCTTCACTCAATGCAAATCGGATTGGAAGCATCATGAAAAAAATCAGAAATGTAAGATTTCCCACCAGTTCAGAGAAAATTTATTTCAAAATTTTGAAGTAACAAGAGAGAAACGCTGTCTTTTACTTAAAAGTGAATGTTTGTAAGGAAGGAAAAAGGGAAGACCTTTTAGTAGGACACAGGGTGTCTATGGGAACTCTCTCATCCAAAAAATAAAAGGACAGAAGGCTTGTACTGAGAATTCATTTAGGTTTAAGACGTTGCACAGGCAGTTCTTCGCCCACTACAAACTCATTTGGGGGATGGCACAGTATAACCGATTTCCTGCTGCCTTTTTGCCCTTGGGGTGATGCAGAAGTGTATGATGTAAAATCAAAGAATAAGAAAGAAGGTAAAGGTTTTGGTTTTCTGTCTGCTGAATATAGAGAAGGATTTTTAGGGTCTTGGAGTATTTTACCTACAGGACTGTATAAAATGTCAAAGGTGGCATGGACTATTAGGAGATTTTCCTCTGCAATAGACAGCAGAAGGGAACTGGGCTCTTAAGTTTTAGAGGAAAGGAAAGGAAGGGAAGATAGCAATACTTTGCAGCCAATTTTAAATTAGTTTCCAGCAGCACTGAAGACAATGACAGGAGAAAAAAGTTTAAAAAAAAAAATCACAAGCAGCAATAAATTTTCCCACAATGGTCTGAAGAACAAAATGCTTCCTAAGCATGCTCAGCTAACAGTATGTGTGCAAAAAAGCATACGGGCAGTGGGAGTGCGTGGGCGTGCCTGTCAGAGGTGCCGAATGCCCACTCCTCCCCGGCTTGTAGACACTCAGCACCTCTAAACATCACACTGGGAGAAAGCAGGAACAGCAAAGCATGGGAGGGACAGGGGTGCGCATGCACGTGGATGCACGCTCTGCTTCAGGCAATAAAAGAATGAGCGCACAGGAGTGTAGGTGTGCTGGGGGAGAAGCATTTCTTTATTCAGAAGCCCACTAATTCATCAAATGTTTCTTATATGTGGTGCTCATTGGCTGTCATTGACAAATACATATTTATTTCTGTAGTGGATCATGAAATCATGGTGTAGGAGGAAATGTTCCCTTGAGAGTAAGCATGTTTATCCTCTGGTTGCATTCAAAGCTAAGCTTTACTCTTCAGACACACTTCCACAGGACACTGAAATAATAGTGCAACTAATTGTATTATTACAGGGTTATTTCACAGGGTACACTACATCTGCACAACAGCTCCATGCATCATAAAAGTCAAAGTCACAACAGGTCATTAAGGAGGAAACGCAGGAATTCAGCAGGCAGGGCACAAGCAGCACAGGCTCTCACTGCCACAAAACGCCACAGCCTCCTACTCACCGCCTTCCCAGGAGCGCCGTTCGGCAGCCGCAGCCGCACAGCCCCGCAGCACAGCACAGCACGCTCCCAGAGCTCCTGGCACAGCCAGGCAGCCCAGCTGCAGCACAGCACCGGAGCTGCTGCTCACAGCAGCCAGCAGAACAAGCAACCTGCGAGCAGGCCCAAAGCCTCCCACACAGGAGATGCTTCAGAGCCTGGGACACAGCCCGCAGCCTGCTCACGCGCCGGGATCTGAAGTAGGTAGGCCCAGAAATCCTGCAAAGAGCCAGATCTTTGGAGAGTTTCTGGGTTTGATGAAGTCATTCAGTCTGGGCCAGGGGTGACAATATCTCAATCCTGCCAAGTCCAAGTAACAGCCCACACTTGGCTACAGCGCAAGCACCAGCCTAGAACTACCAGCATATTCACTCAAGGGTGGAAACACCCATCTGTAAGTCTATTTTCTCAGTCCTAGTTGAGAAACATCTTAGACAATTGGCTCAAGAGCAGAGGCTAACATGTTACTTCTACATCTTTTCTGTTCTTGTGACTTACTGCAAATGGAAGGGGGAAGATGCTAGAAGCATCTGTGAAGCCAGAGTGACAGACTTCTCTGGGACACAGGGGGAGTAAATCAATCCAATGCAGCTGTTTTCCACAGCACTGGATGGAGAACAGAAAGACCAAATTGCTGCATTTCCATCTTTCCCACCTCAGACAGGAGAGCCTCTTACATTTTCACAGGTAAAGGGGTGGCAGATGTGCCAGGAGGCAGCTGGCCAGGCCATGCTGTCCCATCACCCAGCTGCAAGGCTGAAGCTGAGCAGCAGGAGAGCAGAAGGGCTCTGCACACAGCTCTGTCTCCAGAAGTTTCTCCTCACAGCCCCTGCCCCATACCCTCAAATAAGGAAATTCTCCAGTGCAGCAGTTGGGGATTTAGCAGACGAGGCAGCAAGTCCCTTGGCACAAGGCTGTGAAACCTTCACTATCAAGAAGTCAGGTAAAACAAAGATACACATTTGCTCAAATGTGTTCCTACTGTAAGCAGCTCAGCTTCCTTAAGAAACACACACCGAAACACCCCACGCAAAGTCTCTTACTGGAATGTATAGAACAATTTCAAAGAAGGTTTCCCTCAAGAGCTGCTACCATCTATTCATTTTCAGTCTGCGAAGATTCTGCTTTTTAAGGCAGCGGGGGGAAACTGCAGTAACTCAAGGTCATGGGGGTCACTTGCCCAGTGCCCGATTCCAGGAGACGGCACTTTAAAAAGCGAACACCTAGGCAGGGTATCCCACAATGCTCCATGTGCCTTCTGCTGATAAGAGCGGGGCCATGCAACCTTCGCAGCACGTGACAGGAATAGCGAAAGAACATTTCTATTCTTGAGGGCTGTAAAAGGAAACTACTGCACTCTGAAGATGAAGTCAGCCTCAGAATAGGAGACAGATAAGGGAAAGAAACAGTAAGCCATGGGAGGTTTTTTTATATACATTTAAAGAGAAGGTTGTGCCCAGTTTTGATGGTTAGGATAGCAAACTCTTACTCCTTCCAATATTTAAAAACACTACAGGAAAGATTAAAATGTAATTCCAAATTCAGATTCATGTTTCCTTTTCAGCTCTTTCAAAGAGCCCAAAAAACTTAATATTTCAGAGAAAAATTTCTCATCTCCAGCATAGTCAGTGTTACCTCTGTTTGGTAGCCTATATTAAATACTAGGAATGAAGATGTAGAACACAACAGGTACTTTTTGCCAGTTTAAAAATCCACATCCCTATTCAGACCAACGGAGAGTAATAGAGGAAAAGGACACCGAAGGATTTAACTGCGAGTTGAATAGGTGGATTTGAATAGCTGGTGATGAATTTCCTCCATGCTTTACTGATCAGAACACACAATCTTTCACCTACAGATAAGTATTAAAATGCAGTTTTCTCCATGCTTTTAACAGAGGATTGTGGTCACTAAAATATTATGGCTGCACAAAAGGGGCTCTTACAGGTGAGACAAGGAAACTTCGATAGTGGGACAGCACACCAGCACGCAGGCTCAACAAGCCCTCCTGGAAGGATGCATTTCTCCCTCACCTAACCTTATTATCTAAGCACAGATGTCACTGCCGCTGGGGTGGAATTTTGCATGCTTTGCCAGCCCAGTACTTACTGTACTTTTGCAGAGGGTGAAGTAGAGTTTATATTTAGCAGAATCTAAGTAGGAAGCACTATTTTTCCTGGGCATTGTTTTGCAGAAATTGAGCTACTGTTTTAAACTTTACTACTGATATCTGAAGTTTCTGTTCCAAAACTTGATAATAGCACAATATTGTGTTAGTTCCACTCCTTTAGCAGCAGGCAAAGGCATTGGTCCAGATTCTGCCCTCAATTATGCCAGCATAAATCCAGACTCAATGGGGCTACTTCAGATTTATGCCAGCATAACCAAAATCAGCAAGTTAATAAATGGCTCTTCCATTAATTAATGGAGACCTGTTTAACATCATGAACTTCATGATTACAAGGTCATGCCTGCCACTTCTGTCCTCACAACTTTTCCAGCATTAGTATCCTTCCCATTTTGAATTCTCAGTTGTTCCTATACATCCAAAGTCAGGGAGAAAAGACATCTAAATAAAGGGCGGGTGCCCCAGAGCACTCTGGAATAAATTCACAAGAGGCACAAGTGCCAAACCGTTGGCACACCCCAGCACTGCCATCCCTGCTTGCTTGCTCCATCTGCACACCCATGTCCTGCTCATGCCACTCTTCAGCAGCGGGATGAGTGGTGCCACACTGCAGGAGCCTCGCGTCTCGCTTCTCCAGGGACTTTCTCCTCCTTCCCTCTCCCCCCCCCCCCCCCCATGGCTCCTGCTCTTGCAATTATGTCACTCTCATCTTTAACCATCTGGCTTCTGCAAACAAATATAAGTCCTCCTACACAGACCCTCTGGTAAAAGGACTGATTCTCCCCTGACTGACATCAGCATCACTCCACCGATTTCAACAGAGCAGCTCCGCCTTGGAGGAAGCCATTTGGTGCAAACTGCCCCCCTCCCCACGGTCAGGGCCAGGGCCTCCGCCGCACAGCACCACCCTTCCTGCCGCCCCGGAGGGGCGCGAGCAGGTGTCACGAGGGAACAGTCTCGATTAGGGGAATTCCGCTTAATTTACTGCCAATTAACAAACTTTTAATCACCGATTCGGGTACTGAGGAACAAAGACACTACAACCAATTAAACGCTTAGAGAAACGCCCCGACTCCCCCAGCTCAGCCCCAGCCCAGCCGGGCTCCGCCGCGCACGACGCTCGCCCCCGCCGGCGGCCCAGGGGCGCCCCCCGCTAGCGCCCACACCCTCACCCGGGCCGCCAGCCCCTCCCCAGCTCCGCCGCGCCGTCCGGCCCCGCAGCCGCC